>JAHRHZ010000088.1:14148757-14206736 GCA_024137785.1 Ginglymostoma cirratum | reverse complement strand
GTTTTCCTGCTCCTATGATGCTGCTTGACCTGCTGTGTTCATCCAGCCCCATGCTTGTTATCTCAGTAGTCAGCCTTAGTTTTTCACCCCAAAAGTTCATGTTTTACTTACTTTATATCATAGGTCAGCACTTGGGATCAAGCAGTTTAATGGGCTGACTTGTGAAGAAGGCAGATGTCACACAGAGCAAATCACAGATGGCATGGAGAGAGATGAACAGAAATGGGTCCTGTGCAATAATGAGGTTCTGACATCAAAAAGACAGAAGGCCCGAGTCTAAAATGAGCATTTGATGAGAAATGTCTTAGACACTACACCGGTGAACTGTATTAACCTACAATATTAAGATATAAATACATCAGGATTATGAGAGCATTGACTTGTGATAAAGAGTAACAGTCTCAGGGACAGTGCATGTACAAACACCCACAACTTGAGGTACTCCAGATCAGAATCTTAATGTGCAGCTGGCAGAATTGGCTGAAAGCACAAGATAAAGCATGGTGGCATCTAGGAATAAACCTCCAAACCAGGAACTGAAGTCAATACTGAGTATAGGGAACACACCTAAAAGAGTAAGACCTTGAAAGCAGGTCAAGACCTTGGAAAACTTTGAGGAAAAAGAATGCCAGAAAAGTAGAAAATTGGAAGGGAGAGGAAATACCCCAGAAGACTTTGATTGCAGAGCAGGAAAAAGAGCCTCAGAAGGCTTCAAAGCCTAACTACAAACTGGCTGGAGAGGAAAAACACAGGATCACAAAAGCGAAAGTACTCACCCACGTCAGTCAGACACAAGCGTCCATAGGAATGGTAGTTTCAGTAGAGACTTTGCCATTAGTTCAATCATTTGGGAATGTCCAAAAGACCCATATTCAGGCCAGATGTGGAAGCACTGGAAGTGGCAGTTTTCACAATATGGAACAACTTCAGGTTTACACAGAAAGGAGCAGTGTTAGCATGACAGCACATTTTATATGCTGTAGGTTCTGGTAAGACAAAGCATGAAAGAAATTACCACAGAATATGGTGCATCAGTTAAAGCATTCAATGGGTACTTTAGCCAAAATAAACTAATGATAGAATGAGATTTAATCAGTGATTTCAGCATTCAGGGGATCAATAGAAGCTTTTGTAATGGATGTATATTCTCTAACAGGATGTTATGTTGCACATATAGGGCTTTGAAGGGTGAATTAATTTGAGACCATACAGTTGTTGGTGTGAAGAATGAAAAGTTATCAATCTTTCTTTAAACCAGGAGTGATTTAACGTTGAAACGGGTAATCCAACAGGCAGAAATCAGGGCCTAAAATTGAATAGTATCATAAGGAAATATTGGAGATTCTTCAGATACAGTCATATCTGGAGGCCCCATCAATATCATTGCCCGTATTAGGTTGCAAAAGATGTGGCTCCAAACAGATTCACGAATGCATGAGGCCATTTAGGGCACATTAGAGTATATTCTAAGTTAACAGAATTTTCAGTGCTCTTGGTGGGTAGTCTATCCTTCAGTCTGTCAAATGTATAGACCACAGGCCTTCCACTAAACAAGAAACGCCACTTCTCTAGAATGATGATTATCTTTTGAGGACACACTATTGAAGAACAAGGGATCAGAGTGAATCAAAGGTAGATAAGGGTCTCAGTGAATTTCAAGCACTAAAGTCCATACGTGATGCACATACTTCTTAGGCATGGTATCAAGTGGGAGAGTTTACCCTAAACCCAGCCAGCTTAACCCACCCTCTAAGTGAACTTTGAAAGAAAGTCAGCAATGGTTTTCAAATTATAACAGAGCTCAGCTTTTGAAATGTTTAAGAGAAGCTACTTTCTATGGATGTTTTAGCATATTATAATCCAGACTTATTACAGGTGCATCATCCATAGTCTAGAAGCAAGCCTTATCCAAGTGCAAACTGACAGACCATGAAAACCAGTCTATTTTACATTGAGAGGTTGAAGAGACTGAACAGAAGTGCATTACCATAAAGAAGCAAGCATAAGCAGTTAAATGTGAATGTGATAAATTCACAGGTTGTATTGTGGGACTGAATTTCCAGGAATAGATGGTCCACAAACCTCATTGGGATTAAAAGAAGTTACAAAAATGCCTCTACTGTTTCAAAGATTCAAACTTGGGCTGATGAGATATGACTGTGGTATGGTATATGTTTCAGGCAAGGTACAAGCAAAAGCTGGTACAGCCATGACATAGTGGATTGAGAGCCGGAAAAGATCTTATTCTTGGAGGAGCTAGGATTCAAATTCAGTGGGTAATAGGGAACACAAATGGACTCTTGATGTTTATTTTAAAAGACATAGATTATGAACATATGGAGGTCTTGCTAAAGCTGCACAAGACACCAGACAGATCACACCTCAGAATCCCTACAGTGTGGAAACAGGCCCTTTGGCCCAGCAAGTCCACACTGACCCTTGGAGCATACCACCCAGGCCCATCTCCCTATAACCCACCTAATCTACAGACCCCTGAACACTATGGGCAATTTAGCTCAGCCAATCCACCTGACCTGCACATCTTTGGGCTGTGGGAGGAACCTGGAGCACCTAGAGGAAACCCACGCTGACATGGGGAGAATGTGCAAACTCCACACAAACAGTCACCCAAGAGCAGAATTGAACCTGGGTCTCCTGGCACTGCGAGGCAGCAGTGCTAACCACTGAGCCACTGAGCCACTGAGCCCCCCACCTGAAAAACTGTGAACAGTTTTGATTCCTTTACCTAAGGAAAAATAAACTGGCATCGGAGGCATTCCGGAGAAGGTTCACTCGGTTGATTTCAGGTATGGAAGGACTGTCTTATGAGGACAGTTTGAGTAGGTTGAGTTTGTACGCATTGGACTTTAGGAGAATGAGAAGAGGTCTTTTATTGAAACATGTAAGATTCTTAAGAACTTGACAGGATAGATAGGAAAACGTTGTATCCCCCCATAGATCCATTGGACAGTATTCCAGAGTAAGTGGTCACCAATTTAAAACAGAAATGAAGAGAATTTGTTATTTTTTCTCTGGGTAGATAGTGAATCTGTAGAATTCTTTACCAAGGTTGAGGCAGTTGAGGTTGGGTCATTCAGTACATAGAAGGCCGAGACAGACAGATTTTTAATCAGTGAAGGGAATCAAAGGTTATGGGGATAAGGCAGGAAAGTGGATTGAGGCTTAACAGATTTCATGATCTCATTGAATTGCAGAGCAGACTTGATCAGCCAAATGGCTTACTTTGCTTCTACATCTCATGGTCTTATGGTCTACAAAGGAGTTTCATTCAACGGTTATAACTGACACTTTATGGTAACTGTGTGCAAACACAGATATAAATTTGTGCAGCTGAAACACCTGACAAAGAGTGCACAAAAGTCGGACAACTTTGTCTGAAAGGATTGTTGATATATGTTCAGCAGGTCAAGTGCTGAAAAGAAACTATGAGCAGAAACAACACTTGACAATAATGGAAGAATCATTGTTGTACGTCTGTTGAATGGTTATAGCTGAGTTGCTGCAAAGTGAAACCCTACAGAAACTACAGAAACAATGTGCAGAGCAAGAGTACAACAATCAGTGTAGTGGCCAGGCATTTCAAAAGACATACAGGATTTCATTTTATCATATCAACTTGTTCAGTTTTATAAGGAGCATTCAAAGGGATCTTTGCAAGTTATAGTTTCAAGGAAGAATTAGTATCAGGTGATGGACCTCAATTCATGAACAAGGGATTCAGAGAAAACCAAAAGAACTGCAGATGCTGTAAATCAGGAACAAAAACAAAGTTGCTGGAAAAGCTCAGTGGGTCTAGCAGCATCTGTGAAGGAGAAAACAAGAGTCAAAGTTTCAGGTCCGGTGACCTTTCCTCAGAACAGCAAGGGTCACCAGACCTGAAACGTTAACTCTGAAGGGATTCAGAAAGCCTTGCTTTAAAGGCAGGCATCAACTGGTTCACAAGTTCTCTATTCCATCCTCAGTCAAATGGAAAGGCTGAAAGAGAAGTCAAGATTGTGAAGTCACTGATGCAAAAGAATCCGGACTGAGAACTAATCCTACTCAATTACAGAGCAACACCTTTGAATAACAGATACTCGACAGCGAAATTGTTGATAAGGAGAATTGTGGCACAAGGCAAAAATGCTCTGTCACCGTCAGAGCCAAGACAAAAAAGTCTGGTTAAGGGACAGAAAGTCGGAACCAAAGTCAACACGGAAAGAGATTAACTATGATCTTATATTGTAAGAATGTTTGAAAGGACATTAAGGGGGAATAGGAAGTCATTGATCTTATTCCAGCCAAGAAGTAAGTCTGAGTATGATTATCACAGGATGTGGAGCAGCCATACATATATTACATCAGGTGGTGAACAGAGTGATGCATATCTTCCAGATATTGTACAAAACCATCAACCTACTGTTGAACTGAAATGAACCAGGCATCTAGTCAGAGTTCCAGATTATGCTAACCTGTGAGATTCAGACTTTGAGTTTTGATAGGGGGAATTGGGACATGGAGATGGTGGTAATAGTGATAAAAGGAATAATGATGGCAATAATGATGTTACAGATTACAAAGACAATGTAAATAAAAGTAAACTACTGGAATAAAATAAACCAAGAAGAGAAAAACTTGAGGGGGATAAATTGTATAAAAGACTTATGTAACTGATGACATAAGGGTGACATCAATCTAAAATGAGCATGTGAAGACTGAAATCTTAGAACTACATTAAATAGTTGTATTTGATAACCTATTCTGTACAGATGTAAATAAACAAAGGGGTTTTACAGTATATCAGAAATTGAAAGACCTTACTTAAACATAAGGAGCAAACAGGCTCAGAGATAACGCATGTGCAGATACCAAGAGACCAAGATACGCCAGACCAGGGGTGGCATGGTGGCTCAGTGATTAGAACTGCTGCCTCACAGCACCAGGGACCCAGGTTCAATTCTACCCTTGGGTGACTGTCTGTGTGGAGTTTGCACATTCTGCCTGTGTCTGTGTGGGTTTCTTCCAGGTGCTCCAGTTTCCTCCCACAGTTTAATGATGTGCAGGTTAGGTGGATTGGCCATGCTAAGTTGTCCATTGTGTTCAGGGATGTGTAGATTAGGTGGGTTATAGGAGGATGGGTCTGGGTGGGATGCTTTGAGAGTGGGTGCAGTCTTGTTGGGCTGAAGGGCCTGTTTCCACACGGTAGGGATTCTATGATATAACTGATTCAGTATTTCAACATGTAAATGGTAACATTTCCTTAAGCCACAATATATGCAGGCCTCAAAGCAAAATAGATTCAGTTCAAGGCTGCTTTCAATCTAGAAGTTTTAATATTTGGTATTCTGACAATTAACTATGCTGCAGTGAAGGTATTTTGAGTTCATAAAAAATCTACCACGGAAATGAAAGTACTTTGCCTTGAAGAAGATGCCCAAGATCAAATGCAGCATGAGAATAGGGACTACCACTTGCCTGACTTTGAGAAGCATGTCTTGGAATGTGTCTTCAAAAAGTCATTGGAATGATTTCATCATCACCAAAAATGCAATGCCTAAGAGGACCATTAATTGCTGATTCCTGTTAAAATTTCAGATTAATAGATAGTTAGTATAGACATTTTATGTAATAAAACAGTCCAGTGTTGTGGTAAAAGACCAAGAGCTCAAAGACTGTCAAAAGGCCTTGATGCCAAAGCAAGTAATTTCCAATAATTCATTATCACAGTGGAAGAAATGCAAGTATCTATTCACATCAGTAAATCAGAAGCACGCATGAATTTTGATATGGTTAAGTTTAGTAAAGCCAATTTTCTAACCAGGGTATGGAAATCTATTGGTTATGTTATCGGACAAGTAATCCAGTGGAGTGGACTAATAATTTGGAGCTGTCTCATCATGATAGCTGGGGAGCTTTAAGTCAATTGATCAAATAATTTTGGTATAAAAGGCTGGTATCCGTAATGATAGCAGTGAAACTACCAATTGGTCATAAAACTCACCTGCTGCATTGATGTCCCCACATGTGGGAGTTCTGCCATTCTTACTCACATTGGCCTATATCTGAAGACACACCCCCAAAAGAAATTTATTTGACTCTTAACTGTCTCTGAAATAGTCTAGCAAGTCACACAAGTATTTACGAAGGTAGCTAACTAGCATCATCACCTTCTCACAGCAATTAGAATGGAAAATAAATGTTGGCCTTGCCAGCAACACCAGCATCCTGAGAAGGAATAGACAACAATACTAGCAGCAATTAAACATTATATTTTGCTAATCAGCTTTGTCCTGGAGGTCTTTTGTAATAACAACCCAACGTTTTACACATTACTCACAAACACGCACACACACACCTTATCTTGCAAGACAATTTACATATTTTAATAACTTCTCAGCAGTTTAATTACATTCATCTCTACAGGAACAATTTTTATAGGTCTCATAAATATTTTATCTTGTTTAAAATGTTCATAATCATGTGATAAATCAGAATAAAAGGCCTGTATAAAAACTAGTTATGTATGAATGGTTACTTACAATAAGTTGCTTACACATGGAAAGATTTCAAAATTCAACACATGAGGCAGTTGCATCAACAAAATCATCAACCTTAGCTTTAAAAATTCGCAAAGGCTCTTTAGACATCAGCTTCCACATCCATGATCGCTTCTAGCTAGAAAGACAAGGATAGCAGATATATAGGAAAATCACCGTCTGCAACTTTCCCCTCAAGCCACTCACTATCCTGATTTGGAAACATATCACCATTCCTTCAGTGTTACTTGAGATAAATAACAAGTAACACTGACACATTAGTGCCAGTAATGACCATCTCTAACAAGAACGATTCTAGCAATCTCCCCATGACAATTAATTATATTACCATCATAAATTCGTCATCATCAATATTCTGTGGATCACCATTCACCACTTAACTGGACTGACTGCTGTGGTTACGAAAGCAGGTCAAAGGCTGCGAATTTTATAATGAGTAACCTACTTTCTATCTCACCAAAGTCTGACAACCATCTGCAAGGCACAAGTCCAGGGTATGATGGAACACATGCTAAATATCATTCAACAGCACCTTTTAAACCCATGACTTCAACCACTGAGAAGAAATAGAGGAGAAGTCACATGTAAATATCACCATCATAACCTCCATGTTTCCTTCTTAGTAATGCCCATTTTGACATAGAACTAATTTGTCACTCCTTCAAACCTGAATAGTGCCAGCTCTTGCTGTATCTGAACACAGACTGCTTCAGTATTGGAGGAGTTGTGAACGATACTGTGTATCTATCATTGAACGTGTCCACTCCTAATCTCATTATCCTCTTCGCTTAAAGCATCTCTTGTTCTCCAGCTGCATTGGACTGCAACACTTTGTTCATATTTATCCAGTAGCAAATAGAAAAACATTTCCAATGGCTTCTCTCCCTACTCCAAAGAGACTCCGAAAGTATCAAGTTTTATTTCATAACACATCTGTCTTTGAAAGATTATGTGTTACGTAATTGTAAATAATTGACGTTATGAAGGGAACGGCAAAGGTAATATTATCGCAGAGTTATCACCACCTGCTTTTTCAAATGGTCAGTTCATCTCAAATCATCCAACAGTTTTTGACAAACTGAATAATTTTCCTCACTACTGTCATTGTGTCAGCCTTGACTCAATAGTAGCATTCTTGTCTTTGAGTTTGAAGATTGTGGGTTAATTTCCCATTCTTGACATTTAAGGGCATAGCCTAGGCTGAAAGTTCAGTGAAATAATGAGAGTTATACTGTGAAGGTTCTGTTCTTCCGATGAAATGTTAATTTAAGGTCTGTCCTATGGATGTAAAATATAACATTGCATTATTTGAATAATTATAGGTAAATATATGGCCAATTTTTTTGACTCAAATATTAACATTACTATTTCCATCAATCCAGTCATTCTCTCATTGCTGTTTGCAGGGCATTGCTGTGCATTAAATTGGCTGCCTTAACTCCATCAATTACAAAAATCTATTCTCCACAAGTCCTTAATTGATTGTAAAAGACTTTGGAACATCCTAAGTTTGTGAAAAACCTAGTGAAAATGAGAATTTTTAGAATTCGAAGCAATTAATTGACTTGTGCAGTAGGAGTCAAGGAGTAGGAATATCGAATATATATTTCTTTTCTCAGGATGATACTAGTGGTGTCCCCCAGGGATTGTACTGGGTGTTCAGATTTTCAGCATATTTTTAAATGACTTGAAGAAAGGAACAGAAAGCCATATGTTTTGCTGAGAACAGTCTCTTAGGCAGCATGTTAAGCAATGTAGGGAACAGTTAGTTGCAAAGAGATGCTGATAGATTGGGTAAATTGGCAAAATTGTGTTAAATGAAATTCAAAGTCAAAAAATGAGAGACTATCCACTTTGAACATAAGGAAGTGATGTTACAGTATTTTCAAGATGGAGAGAACTATAAACCCTGGAAGAATGGAGAAATTTCAGAGTCCAAGTACAAAAAGCACAATAAGTTAGAAGATGAATCCAAAAAATGGCCATGGTTCATGGAATGTTGCACTTGATTTCAAGAGGGCTGGAATACAAAGAGGTGTAAGTTATGTTATCATTGTGTAGAGCTCCGATCAGATCTTAATTGGAGTGTCACTCTTGATTTTGGACGTCATATCTCAGGAAGTATTCATTAGTTTTGGAGTGGTAGCAACACATTTTCATCAGAATGTTTTCAGGGTTGAAAAGCTAGAATTAGGCGGATAAGATTTGTCTTAAATTTTCTTGCGTCTGTGCATTTGAACACAGATAATTATAGGATGATGTTTACATTTGAGATGTTTACAGAGCTGACATGATTTGATAGGGTAGATTAAGAGGTCCAATTTCCCTTGGTGAGAAACCCAGACTAAATCCATAGCCTTAAAATCAGAGCTAGGCCATTCAAGGAATATGTCAGAAAACTGCTTCACACAGTTTAGTCATGATCTGGAAATCTTCAACAGCAAGCTATTGAGGCTGATAGGCCAGTTGAAAATTTGTAACTGAGACAGTTTAATCATAGTTAACTAAGAGATTTACTCAGTGGAGATATGCTGCTGTTATGGTTATGCTGCCTGATATCCCTCATCTGGGAAAAGTACATGCTGAATGATCTCAGGAATGCTGTGATCATGAATATATTCAAGAAAACTGTCACATCTAATTGTGCTAACTGCATAGTATAAAGTTTTTGAGACGATTTGTAGCTGGGGTTGTGAATGAAGTTGTAGACTTGCTTACCGAGCCGGTGTGTTTGGCTGCAAACATTTTGTCACCCTGCTAGATAACATTGTCAGTGTGCCTCCGATGAAGTGTTGGTGTTCTGTCTCGCTTGTTATTTATTTGTCTCAGCTTACTGGGGTGGTTGGCATCACTTCCGTGGTCTGTACATCAGGTCCAATTCAATGTGTTTGTTGATGGAGTTCCAGTTGGAATGTCAGGCCTCCAGGCATTCCTTGGCATGTCTCTGTTTGGCTTGTGCTATTAGGGATGTGTTGTCCCAGTCGAATTCGTGTCCTTCTTTGTTCGTGTGTAATGAGACCAGTCAGAGTTGGTCATGTCTCTTGGTGCCTGGTTGTTGTACGTGAATCTTTATTGTCAGCTTTGTTCCAGTTTGGCCTATGCAATATTTCTAACAGTCCTTGTATGGTATTTTGTATATTACTTTAGTTTTATTGGTTGTGGGTATGGGATCCTTTATGTTCGCCAATGGGTGTCGCAGTGTGGTTGTTGGTTTGTGGGCTACCCTGATGCCTAGGGGTCTGAGTAGTCTTGTGGTCATCTCTGATTTGTCTCTGATGTATGGTAGGGGACTATTGTGTCTGGCATGTTGTGTCTTCCTGTTGTGGTCTGTTGCGGAGCTAACTGCGGATCGTACTTTTTGGGTATCCATTCCTTTCTTATATGCAGTTTTAAAAGGAATGGATACCCAAAAAGCACAATCCTAAACTAACATGTCCAGCATCAAGTTGTTAATTATTCAAAATCAGTTCCACCGGGTGGGACATGCTATTTGTATGCCTGACATTCATGGACCTTTACTCAGAATTTTATCCCAATGACAGGCCCCCTGAAGGACCACAGAAAAGCCTCAAAAAAGTCCTGAAGAGATCAAGCATATTCACTGACTCGTGGGAGATCTTGACATGCGACCTGCCATGATAGGAGAAGTTTCTTTTGGAAAGGTACCAAACATTTCAAAGGACTTTGTCAGGACATGCAGCGATGAACTCGAGGCATTGAGACAGCACACAAACTTCCAAATACCTCACTTATCTGACCCTCCCAGCATCACCTGTCCTGTATGTGGCAGATTCAGTAGATCAGCCAACGCAGAATTCATAGAAATGAAGCAGAGCAGGTTTTCTTCAACCTCGAAGGACTGTGTAAGTCAAACACAACCTTCTCATTAGCACCAGGCCATTCAGTGATGGTGTTAAAAAGTACAGCATCACACAATGTGCATTTGTAATCCGGAATTCTCTCACAGAATGCTATTAAAATTGGAGGTAATTGAAAATTTCAAACTGA
Source organism: Ginglymostoma cirratum (assembly GCA_024137785.1). NCBI lineage: Eukaryota > Metazoa > Chordata > Chondrichthyes > Orectolobiformes > Ginglymostomatidae > Ginglymostoma > Ginglymostoma cirratum. The sequence continues at coordinate 14,196,171 of JAHRHZ010000088.1, read as the reverse complement.
GATGCATAGAAATTTATTAACAAGTCTACTGGGGATTTTGGCACCATTAGGTGGGTGGATGGAGATTACATTGCAAACCAGCTGGGATCAAATTGAATAGTAGAATAGGCAGTTAGGCTGGATGCCCTAGTCCTGTTCTTATTTACATGTTTCTACATCAAAGCAAATTCTTCCTGTCACAGCCAAATAAAATTTATGGTATTATTGCTTTTAAAGATCAGCTGTGTTGTTATAATACATGCTATTATGGCACTGGGTGCTTACAAAGCCGGGAGAGTCCAGGTACTTTAGGAATGGTGGTATGACCCAGATTCAGAGTCCTGTCCATGTATTTCACAGTTCTCCGTAAGGGACAGGGTTTGAAGCACAGATTAGGCAAACCTAAACATAGTTGGACCAATTAAAGTCAGTGCACAGAACAAGCAGATCTGATTTTCGCTCCAGGAATCGGCTCAACCAGCAGTGTGTGTTCCACGATGGAAACGTAAATACTCACAAAAGTTGAATAAGATGATGTAGAACTGTCAAACTGGCAAGGAATTCAGATACCTTGCCTTCTAAATGTTGTTAATTTTAAAAAAAAGTTTCTATGTTTGCAATTTCACCACTTCAATGGTGATAGCCCTCAGATTAATATCATTATAGAAGAGTCCTGCTGGACTGCTTACATAACCTATCATAATCACACTCAGAGCCTATAGGTTCACAGCCTGATTGATAGCTCTAAGACATCCAGCAGTCTTTAATATGGCCTCATGTATGCAAATTCTTGCTCATAAAAGGAATTGCATACTTGAATGGATGGGGCCATGTTACAATGTATGGAAGATATGCCATGTTGCTGTAAGAAAGATCCATTGTATTATTGCGTGAGAGAACTGCTGCGTACTAGTATGAAATATCTGCTGAATTTCTGTATCTGCTGTTACTGTATGTCTGCTGTGTTGTATGAGAGATCTACCACGTTACTGTGCAAAGTATTTACTGGGTTGCAGTATGAAAGATCTATATCTGCTGTGTTCCTTTACAAGATGTCTGTTATATCGATGTATGAGACGTCAACTGCGGCATCTTGATCGGATGAATCAATGGGCCGAGAAGTGGCAGATGGAGTTTAATTTAGAAAAATGTGAGGTGGTGCATTTTCGAAAGGCAAATCAGGGCAGGACTTATACACTTAATGGTAAGGTCCTGGGGAGTGTTGCTAAACAAAGATACTTTGGAGTGCGGGCTCATTGTTCCTTGCAGGTGGCGTTGCAGGTAAATAGGATAGTGAAGAAGGCATTTGGTATGCCTGCCTTTTTTGTTCAGTGCATTGAGTATTGGAGTTGGGAGGTCATGTTGTGTCTGTACAGGACATTGGTTAAGCCAGTTTTGGAATACTGAGTACAATTCTGTTCTCCCTTCTGTAGGAAGGATGTGGTGAAACTTGAAAGAGTTCAGAAAAGATTTACAAGGATGCTGTCAGGGCTGGAAAGTTTCAGCTGTAGGGAGAGACTGAATAGGCTGGGACTACTTTCCATGGAACATTGGAGGCTGAACGGTGGCCTTATAAAGTTTATAAAATCATGAGAGTCATGGATAGGGTAAATATACAAGGTCTTCCCCACAGTGGGAGAATCCAAAACTAGAGGACATAGGTTTAAGATGAGATGGGAAAAGTTTAAAAGGGACCACAGGGATTTTTTTTCACGCAGAGGGTAGTGCATGTATGGAATGAGCTGCCAGAAGAAGTGGTGGAGGCTGGTATAATTACAACATGTAAAAGGCATCTGGGTGGGTATACAAATAGGAAGGGTTTAAAGGGATATGGGCAAAATGCTGGCAAAGGAGACTAGATTTGTCTAGGATATCTGGTCAGCATGGATGAGTTGGACCAAAGCGTCTGTTTCCATGCTGTACATCTCTATGTCTGTCTGAAAGATCTGCTGTTTGACTGTAATGAGAAATCTGCCGTATTCCTGTATATCTGTTGTACGAAGGAATCAGAGATCTGTTCAGTTACTCTTTAAGATGTCTGTTGTGTTATTGGATGGGAGAGCAGTTGTGTTCTGTATGACAGATCTCCTTTGTTACCATGCAGTGATCGGTTGGCTTGCCAGAAACATCTGCTGTTTCACCATCTGGATACATGTGTTTTGATAACTCCATAAGTTTCATTGCATACTTTTGTATTCTGCATAATTTACAATGAAATTTATGAGCCTATTTTTCAAAGCCGGAACAACACATTGCATCATTCTGTGAAGCTTTAAATATTAGAGAAAGCTGTAATTTGTTCTGCGGTAGAGTTACTGTACAATGATGTGTGAGGTGATGAGCTCAGTGTGGACGTGGGTTGACTGGAATGCAAATGGAAGACATATTATGACTCATGAAAATTGCTTTTATTTTAATGTTTTATCCTCAAACAGGTTTAAATTTCAAAATAACCATTGAAGAATTGTAAACATTCATAATCTTGCAATTTTACTTTTCATCAATGGCATCATTGATTGGCCAGGCCTATTTTTGTTCATTACAGTTATCTAAGTGTGATGTGTGGGTGGAGGATTGAAATACTTTTACATTCAGAATACTTCTTGTAATGTGTGAATTACAGCTGAGAGTGATGTGGCTGGTGTTAGGTTTCACAGCTTACTTTTTATAGTCTGCTTTTTTAATTCCTGTGAAGGATAGGTCAAATGAAAGGGGCACTGAAAATCACACAGATTAACATGTCTTGTCACCTGCAATTTAAGGATTGTCCTGCAAGTGCACTATGTTCATTTCCTTTCTTTCCTTCATAGCAGCCCCTCTCCAATTTCTTCCCTCTTGTCACACTTGTCGTCAGTGAATCATGCTGCAGTACACTTCTACAGTTGTATTGCACCTTGCTGTTTCTCACTCACTGGCTGCTCTTCATATGCAAGCCTAGGTGGTCAATGTTGACAGTCTAATTAACCCTAGACATCTTTCAGAGCATAAAAGGTACTGCAGATGCTGGAGAATCCGAGATAACAAGCATGGGGCTGGATGAACACAGCAGGTCAAGCAGCATCATAGGAGCAGGAAAACTTGACTTTTCGGGCCGAGACCCTTCATCAGAAATGGGCAGAAATGGGGGAGGGGAAGAGGGTTCTGAAATAAATAGGGAGAGACGGGGAGGCAGATAGAGGATGGATAGAGGAGAGGATAGGTGGAGAGGAGGCAGACAAGTCGAAGAGGCGGGGATGGAGCTTTCAGAGCATACTAGTCTTGTCCTTACTTGATCACATCCATGCTTTCCAACAAGTGCCAATGAGTGGCAAATGGGAGGAAGCTGTTTTTCTGAATTTTCTCTTTGTTTGGCTAGGGACACTGAGGCCAATTATAGCATCCCCACCTCACTGAAATAAGTTAAATCAGCAGATATGGAACTACCTAACTGTTAATCAGTGCTATATTGAAGAATGGCCCATTTAATTTCTCAATCAATTATTTACAAACATTTACAAAGAATGAACTGATTTTGAGGACACACGGAACCCTGCAGCCCAATGGTATCAATGTGGATTTCACAAGCTTCAAAATCTCCCCTCCCCAACCACATCACAAAACCAGCTCAGCTCATCTCCACCTCCCTAACCTGTTTTTCCTCTCACCTATCCCCTCCTCCCACCTCAAGCCCCACCCCCATCTCCTAGCTACTTACATCATCCCGCCCCCTTGACCTGTCCGTCCTCCCTGGACTGACCTATCTCCTCCCTACCCCCCTACCTACACTCACCTTTACTGGCTCCATCCCCGCCTCTTTGACCTGTCTGCCTCCTCTCCACCTATCCTCTCCTCTATCCATCCTCTATCCGCCTCCCCCTCTCTCCCTATTTATTTCAGAACCCTCTTCCCCTCCCCCATTTCTGATGAAGGGTTTAGGCCCGAAACGTCAAGTTTTCCTGCTCCTATGATGCTGCTTGACCTGCTGTGTTCATCCAGCCCCACGCCTTGTTATCTCGGATTCTCCAGCATCTGCAGTACCTTTTATCTCTGATTTTGAGGACATTCAATGTTGGAGTGGATAGAAAGGTAAATTTAACATTGTTCTGTTGTTTGTTTTAGATCACACATGCTGACAATTACAGTCTGATTGTCCCGATTTACTGCTGACAATTTAACACAGAATGTCAATTTTCCATCTACACTGAGGTTGTTCACTATTGTACCTTTGCAATGCTCTATTGGACAGGCATGGTCCCAACAGGAGTTTCTCAATTTGTTACTTTACCATGAGTTCAGAAAACTGAATGATCTGTTATAATCACAAAACCTGATCCAGGTAGAGATATGGTGGATCCTCTTATATTACATGATTGGTGTGCAAGTATGAACACAAAATGAATTCAATACTGTAGACCAAATCATTCCATGGGAGTGTGTTGTGATTAATATTTATGCTGACCATGACTTAATTGGTGATAGCACAACTCAGGGATTTTGATAAAACTAAACCATGCAGTGGATTCTTACAGAGACATGAATGACATACATTTTGCAACGTTTGTGGCAGAATCACATGAGAAGTCCATTGAGGTCGTTCTCACTATCGGGAGCAAATTGCTGCATCTTTTACACATCTGCTAGACATTGAGGTGAGTTTCTTACTAGGCAGTTGCACGTTGGCAGTTAAGAGGGATTAAAGCTTGTTAAATGCTTTATTAATGCCATAACTCATCCAATCAATAATCAGCTTTCTACCTTACCAATGCGCTCAATAAACCAGACATGGAGATTTCATGACATGGATGGCAGAGCAGGAATGTGGTGTTGGCAGCTTGCTCCAGAAGATCTCCATGTTGGTCACTGGGCACTGGCCATATAGACACACACCATGTCCCTACACATTGGCATCTGATATGTGCCAGCCTCTAAGAACCTACACGGCACATCTCTGATCCATTTACAGAATGCTTCTGCACTTCAATGGTGCACCTCAGGCTGCTCTGGCAGCTTTCATTGTAAAGCTGCAGCAAGGATGATGTATGCTCAGGGACACTCTCCCAGCCCATAAGCTGGACCAAACTGAATCTCCAGCCTGTTCACTTGCAATTTTGACACTCACTCACTCTGAACCGACCTGGATGCTCACAGTATCGCAGCTTTGCGTTGTGTTGCCTTGCATTGCCTTTTTGCGCTTTGCCCCATCAGCCAGAGGTGCTAGGCTCACAGTACTGCTGTGTTGCCATGCCTTTTAGTGCAGAAACAAAGCCAGGAAGCATGACACGTCCTCAGTCATGTCAAGGGGAATATCTTTGCTCAGGGCAAAGTTGGTGCAGTAAATTAATGGCAGCCTCCAATACCTGTCCAGGGGCTTGCATATGGTCAGTCACTTTCTCGGAGCAGCCAGAGGCATAGGGCATGAGAAGCTGATGTCATCAGCAGAAAACCCGCCTTGACTCTTTCTGCTCCATTGTGGACTGTTTTCCTCCTAGAATGAGAGACAGTCAGGTATTAAAGGAGATGAAAGTGGGTGGTACAGCTGTTATTTGTGGTGCAGGTGGGAAGGTGCCCTGATTAGTGAGTGGCCAGAGCAGAAACCATGCAGGGTGAGTGCTATAGGGCATTGGGTAGGTAAGAGCGAGAGAGGGAAGATGTTATGATAAAAGTGAGAATAGTAGAGCTTGAGCCTTGGTGTGAGGCGTGTACAGCAGCAAAGATAGTGAATGGGAGGTGTCAGAGAGAAGATAGTGACACTTACACTGGCAGAGTACAATGTCATTTACCTTCTTCCTACACTTCTGTGCGTTCTTACAGATGGTTGTGACTGCACTGATCTGGTGGCAACCTTAGATCAAGCTAGCATGGTGTCATGGCCTTCTCTACTGGTACTAGGGAAAGATGACATTCTGCCTGTGCACCACCCTGCACTGTAAAATATCCACGTGCCTGCCCACAAAGCAAGATGTCAATTTCCCCTTGTCTGCCACATCTGGGGCAAATGTCAGGAACCTTACAGGGCAGCTCTAGAATGACAGTGCATGTCCGGGTGCACAATGGCCTTTTAAACGTGGTGCCAGGCCTAAGAGTTTTGTAGAATTCTGGGATATCCCAAGAGTGGCGTGTTACACCAGGAATGGCTAGTGGCTATAATTGGATGAGAGGACTGCTATACAAATGGGGTAAGTCATTAACAAGACATGTTTGCTGAGATACCCCACAAAAACTCACTAGGGTTCACGACAAAACACCCTACAAAAACTCAACACAACTGGCACTTAGCCAAAGATACATAAGCTCCAATCTACTGTTTCAACCACAGAGACAGTGCATGTGGAATCAAGGACATATCGGAACTGGGCAGGGCTGTGGCAGCAAAGCCCCACGATGGAGGTTAGCACCATCATGATGTCGTGACAATGATAGAAAAATTTATAAAATTGAGCAACATTGAATACAGATACATATCTACAATATTTCAAAAAGATTCTGAAATGAGAACAAGAGTAATCTTTAACTTAAAACAAAATAGATGTAAGGTTTACGGTATCATCATACTGTCAATCTCAAGTTGATTTTGGGCATGAATCATTTCTGGCTTCCTTTTATAGCATAGAAAAATAGAAACTAGAAACTGGAGTAGGCCTTTAGGCCCTTTGAGCATGTGGTGCCATTCAACATGACTATGGTTGATCCTCTATCTCAATGCCAAATTCCCACTTTCCCTCCATACTCCTTGATGTCTTTATAATCCAAAAATATTAAAACCTGTCTCTTCCTTCAACATATTCGGTGACTTTGCACATACGATTTTCTATGATTGAGAATTCCACAAGTTCACTGCTGTTTGAGTGAGTAAATCCTTCCTCATGTCAGTCTGAAATGGCATATGTCTTATCCTGAGACTGTGTCCTCTGGTTCTAGACACCCAAACCTTGCTCTATCTAGTCTGTGTAGCCCTGTTCATATTTAAACTTATCAATCAGATCCCCTCTCATTCTTCTAAATGCTAGTGAATACAGGCTCAGTCAAAGCAACCTCTTGTCATATGATAGTCCTACCATCCTTGGTATCAGCCAAGTGAATGTCTACTGTACTCCCTCTCTGGTAAGTCAATCCTTTCTTAAGTACAGAGACCAAAACTCCATGCAATGCTCCAGGTGTGGTCTCACCAAGGCCCTGTATAATTGCACTCAAATTCTCTTACAAAGCCAGCCAATATATTGTTTATCTTCCTATTTGCTTGCTGAACCAGCTTGTCTACTTTCACGACTAGTGTACAAGGACACCAAAATCCTTTTGTCCATCCACACTTCTTAAAATATCACCATTTAAATAAAATCTTTTCTTTCTGTTTTTAACACCAAAATGTATAACTTCATATTTAACCACATTGTACTGCATCAGTCATGCAGTTGCCCACTTATTTGACCAGTCTGTATCACCTCTCTTCACTAACTCTTCACTGCTCACAATCCTGTTCAGCTGTGTTATTAATTAAACTTGAAAATGTTGCATTTGGTGCAATCTTTTATATATGTCATGAACAGCTAGGCCCAAGCAATGTCCACTAGTTATTGTTTGCGACACTACCATTTATTCTCACTCTCTGTTTTCTGTCTGTCAATCAATTCTCAATCTAGGTTAATATATTGTCCCTATCCTATGTGCTTTAACTTTGCCCACCAGCCACTCATGAAGGGCTTTTTCAAAAGTCTTCTGAAAATCTAAATATCACGTATCCACTGATTCTTCTTTATCTATTCTATTATATCCTCAAAAACTGCAGTAGATTTGGAAACATGGTTTGCTGGTTTTGTCTACTCCTTTAATACTTTCAAATGTTCTAGGATTCTACCCATGACTGATGTTAGGTTAATTGGTCTGTGATTCTCTGTTTCTTCTCTCACTCCTTTTTTAAATAGTGGCGTTATATTTGACACCTTTCAATATGTAGGAACTGATCTAAAGTCTATAAAATTTTGGAAGACAAACGTCAGTGTATCCAATACTTCTTGCACGCTTCAGTTAATACTCTGAGATGCAGTTTATCAGGCTTTGATGATTTGTCAACCTTTAATCCCACTAATATCCCCAAGACTGTTTTCTTACTAATACCGATTTCCTTCAATTCCATGTCTCACTAGCCCCTGGAGATTGGTATTTGGAAGAAGATGTCGGTGGGATTATGGGGTGCAGTGGGTGTGTTGCCAGTTTTGAGGGTGGGCCTTATATAGGCAAACAATGGGCAATATTTATTTTGTTATTTTTGAATGGCAACTTAGGGACCACTTTAAGCACCATCGTAATGTTCCACCATAGTATGACCTTTCAGACAACAATTGAACATTTTAAACACCAACGGTCCATTAAAATAACCAGGACAAATTATATGGCTTTCAGTATTCCAAGTCAGATAATCTTGAGCTTAAGCAACCACTTAAGTTAGACATTCACATCCACCCAGAAAACTCACACATCCCTTTTGTTTAAGGACAAATAATTAACAAAGAACCAAAGAACTATTTTTGCCAACTTGTCCATCTGTTTCACCATGGACAAACAAAATATTGAGGTACTTCCTATATCTGATGGGTCACCTAGAATCTGCACATGTTACGGAAAAGTAAATGCAGGAACAAAATAGATTCCAATTCCTCAGAGAATTTTATTGATAGGTTGGCAGTGCTTCATTCCTTAATAAAACTGATTTATTAAAATGATGTTGCAAAGTACTATTGACATCTGCTGCAAATAATTTCTAAAAACTTCTGATCCAAGTTGTAAAGAATATATCTAATTGTGTGGTTTGCCTTGTTGGTTTAGCAATATATAGCAACAATGGGAAAGAACATGGATTAAAATTGGAAGCCTATTTTAATAGTTGCATACAGCTGACTTAGAAATAAGTCTTACCAAGAGTGAGTTTGGGCAAGCAAAAATAGTTTAGCTAGAACATCTGGTAGGACAAGGACAAATGTTGCCGAGGACATTGAAAGTAAAGGATTTGATAGAATTCCTCAGTTCCTAAAACTAAGTGTGAAAACAAGAAATTTTGGATGAGGTGTGACTTCTTCTTTGTCAAACTTTGGCACTATAGCTGCAACTTGAACAGAATTACCTCAAAAACAGGCAAAAGTAAAGAGTGCTAAACAGTTTGCGAATCTGAAAGCTTTATAACAAAATGAATTAATATTAGCTACCACTGATCATATTAAACCTTTTAAAATTGTGAGTGATGCTTATGACAATGGGTTTGGTATGATTTTATTACCAGATAATGAATCATCTTGGATAAGACTGAAGATAACAGGAACTGATAAGAGGCTTTACAATGGGCTGTGACGTGAATGGAATTACGCTGAGTCATTCAGGTCTGCTAAGAGTTAAAACTGCAGGAAATCAGTAACTTCTGTCTCTACCAAATAAGGCATACATTTGGCCAAAACATTTGGCATTGGTCACGTGCACAGATAATTCCAAATAAGGCATATGCTTGGCACAGAGACCTGTGTATAAAGTGCTTAAAGAAATCAGGAAAGCGGACATTTTGGGCCCGAAAAGTCAGCTTTCCTGCTGTGTTCATCCAGCACTACACCTTGTTATCTCAGATTCTCCAGCATCTGCAGTTCCTACTATCTCTGCTTAAAGAAATCCCTTTGTTCAGCAACACTTCAAAGATTCACATGATAAGAAGGTACCATACATCAGGATGCATGTTGAAGATGTTAAGCAGAATTTCAGTCTGGCAGCTGCCAACTCTCCCAGGTAATAACATCTGGGTTTAATTTCAGAAATCAGGATAGTGAAAGACAGTGATTGAGATCTCTCTAGTAGTTAAGTCTGTGTTATCCATTTAAGTACTTAATAACTTAATTGAGTTTAATGAGCTCTAAGTGTCTCCGCTGTAGCTTTGTCTATGTATATACTGTTGTCTCTCAGAGATGGGCAACAATTGGATATAAAGGGTAGTTCTATAGAAACTGAATCAGTACCAAAAGAAATATTTTACAATGGAAAAGGAAATTCTGGGATCATTGCTGGATCTTAAACATTTCAAAGCTTATACCCATCATGACTAAACCAAAACACTAATATATACAAATCATAATTACATGGCCTTTGTAGAGAAATGTAAAACTCAAATTGCTAGACTGTTTTGATGGAATCGCTGGAAGAGATTATATCATCAAGGATACATCAACAAGAATGTAATGGTGCTGGAATAGCACAAAGATTAAGAAAGTGAAATTGTACGTATATTTAATAATGGATGAATGAAAGTCTTTTTTGTGTCTTATGTATGTTTCACGTAATAATGAAATATAATAATGAAATATTTGGAAATGTATTGAAATAATCACTTTTTTCTCATTTTTGATTTTGAACTGTGAGTAGCAGCTAAGATTTGAATTTTGAACCTGGAACAGCAGCTTGCATTTTTAAGAGGAGAGAACAAAAGAGTGATGTTTGCTATTGGGAACCTGCCTGGAAAGATAATGCTCTAAGAACACTCAGGTAAACCAGTAATTCAAACAGCAATTTTGCCTCTTATGAATCGTGATTGTCACATTCCTGCCCTAATCTGTGAAGATCAATACTTAAATTACCTATGTATCCCCTATATGCTGAACTTCTTTGTTAAATCTTGCTATATAAGAACAGCATTTGTTCTAATATTAAAATGACTGTTAGAAGTTTATAGAAGTTCATCAAAAGTATCTGCACCATGTTTTGTGCTACAGCAAGCTACAATAACACCAACTGCAGTCCCATTGGCTAAAAAAGTGTGTTTACTTGTTCAGCTGCTGACTTAGTGTCTAGTTTAGAAGCAATTCTGCATCTGAAGTATTGTTTTCCCTAAGACGTCCAATTCTGTATTCTATTTGACACATTTTTGAAAATAAATCTTCTAGGCGATCTTATTTTTACTACCATTTCTTTTCAATGTGATTATTTATTCTTCTTAGGTGAAAACTTTCAAATTGTGAAGTGTTTCAAAGTTACTTTATTCTCTTTGCCTGAAACAAATCTATTGTATAACAATTCTTTTATATCCTTTCTCATTAAGGGCTTTCAATGCTGCAATATAGCAAAGGTAATTTTGTCTCATGTTTTAAAGGCTTTTCATTCTGTATTATGGCAACATTGCTTTTAATACTGCTGTATTAGGAAGTTTTCCCCATAGTTTTGAGGTCCAAATGGAGGACTCCCAGAGTTTGTGTATAAAATGGAGAATTACTGTTCTCTACAGCTAAAATGGAGGATTCTCATCCTCTTTCACAGCCTTACTGAACAGATCCAGCTACTATGGCCTTAAAGATGAATCTCATTCACTTAGCATCTATGACATACACTGTCCTTGGTGCTTCTAATAATATATTAATGACGAAATATAAAAATAAAGAAAATAACCTTATTAAAAATCCCATCTACTTTTACGGGTGCTCCAATGAAATTCTGTTTTTGCAGCCTTTATACTTTCTTACTACCTTAAACATGTGAGCATCTTCCACTCTTACTGTGGCCCCAGTAGTCTCCTTAATTTTTTCAGTTAGTCACTCTTTGCTTAGACTTCTAAATAGCCCCTTCATCAGCTGGTGCTGCAACCTTGGTTTAAATTATTTCCATGTCCCTTGATCTCCACGACTGCGGCTGCACCTCATAGTATCCACAACTATGGCAGTGATGAATTTTGACCATTTTGATATCACTGCACCCAAAAATGTTGTACAAATGTCAATTATATTAAATAATGACTAAGTTAATTTTACAATGAAAACTGAAGTGTGGTCAAATATTGCATAACTTCTATTCCCCTTCAAGACTATTTATAACTACAATTTGGTTGGCCTGCGAAACAACAGCAGACCAACTGAAATCCTATGGTGAGCATCAACTTCTTAAAAGAACATTACTTCATATTGGTTATGATCTTTTGTCAATATTCATCGCTGTAAATTGCTGTGTCGAAATATCACATTCTATTTTGTTATACAAATTCTTACAATGTATCTGCAGGGTCTAGCCACAAAGCAATTCTATGTCTTGAGTTTTGCTTCTGTACTCCAAGATACTCATGTCTTTAAACCCAGGATTGAAGCTCCTGCTGCCATCCAGTAGAACCTGAAGCAGTAATTATTTGTACTTGTGCCTTAAACTGTATTTGCCTCTGCTGACAAGCCAATAACAATTGGTCTTCTGGCCCACAAACTGTTCTGCACAGCTAATGAGAGTTCCAGAAGGAAATACATTCATTATCCATGATACATTTCTTATGTTAATGTTAAGTAAAACAGACTAAACAACAGGATTCAGTACATTTGTAAATTTCACACAGATTTATTGAACAGTTTAGAATGTCACGTGCAGATAACAATGTATCAATTCTCTTTTTAGTTCAATTGGACTTCACATGGAATTTGGTCATGTGGATTAATTCTGGTCCTCAATTCATTAGCGTATCCAATCCTTGAAAAACCACAGGTCTTAAAGTAATGACATTCAAGCAGATATTTCACATTGGAAGACATTAGAACCTATCTGCCACAGACTTTTCAATAAACGTAGAATCCAAGCCTTATCATAACACCTGGCATGCCACATTTCTTTTTGTGGTGTATGAGCAGGTTTAAGGTGTCACTCATTACGTGTTTAAATTTGAGTTGCAATTATAACTGGATAGCAATCATAACTGTATTGCAATCATGATGGTGTTGCTGAAATAAACGCCTAGAAAGCTAACTTGTATTAGTCACGCATGCATTAAGTTTAACATGAGCAGCAATGGTCTTGTGAAAATTATTTGCTGCTTATACAGCCTTGGTGTGGTTCTAAACTAAACACAGTGCTGTTTGAGGACTGTCTGTCTTGGAATTTGTAAGTAATCTGTTGCCTGTGGGTCTTGTTGCTGGCAAGCTTCTGTTACTGTGAATAATATTTGTTGCAGGCCGTCTGGAGTGTAATCAGTTTCATGCTGGAATGCTGTCAGAACATCATCAATCTACATATCAAAGACAAACATAAGAATCATTTTAATAGCTTTGGTTAACGTGTATACTGTTTGATTCATTCTGGGTATTATAGGATTTTCAGCATTTGGTCCTCCAATACTTCAGAATGTCATCTCCCTCATTCAGTAACAGTTTCTGAATTGCGCAGTGGTTCACCTACAAAAAATAATGTATTTCAAAGTAGTTCGTTGTATATGAACAGCTTTGAGATATCTCTAAGAGATAAGAGAAAGCTAGACAGGCACAGAAGATAGAAAGGATCTGATGATAGATTGAGATGAAGAGGGCAGGACAAGACACATTTAATTGGGCCAAATAGCTATTTTTGTACTGGAATTTCAACGTAATCTGTGATTGCAACAAAGGACTATATAAATTCAAGTTATTCCCTTTCTTTCTCCAACCTTCCCCGCTCAATTATATTTACAGCTTATCCCTTGTCATTTTATAGTCTTGCTGGACTGACTACATTAATTACAGATAAGATCAGCTGTGATCATTTCCTAGTTGCACACCACCCACACACAAATCCATGTCCCAACAATGCCTCCTACTGTATCAGTTGCTGGAAAAAACATTGGAATATATTTGGGTAACAACGGAACTTTCGAAACACCAAGTATATACCTGTTGGCCATCTCTTCTTCACAACACTTCTGCAGCTACTGATTTACTCAACTACACTCTCAATTTTCCCAATTTCTTGTCCTAAAAAGTTGTTCATGGAATGAAGGAGTCACTGAGTAGGCTAGAATTTATTGCCCATCCTAAAGAGCACCTTTAAATCAACAATATTGCTGCAAGTATGGAGTCACATGTAGGCCAAACTCGGTTAGAATGGCAGATTTCCTTCCCTAAAGGACATTAGTGAACTGATGGGTTTTTTTCACAATCAACAAAACAACAATCACTTTATGGTCTTCATTAGACTAACTTTTAGTTCTAGACTATTGAACTCTGTTCACCATCCATCATGGAATGATTCAATCTCGTGTCTTCAGAATATTAGCTTGGAGTTCTGGGTTACTGATTCAGGCACATTACACTGTGTTACGGCCTCCCCAACCTTTATTCTCTCTCATCCAGACCATTGTTCTTGTTACAGCTTTCATCTACTCCTTTTCATCTAAGGGATGCAGATTAGAAAGGATATGGTGGACAATTAGTTTAACCATTTACGATCAGATCTGGCTGGACCACCATCAGGACCTTCTATTGTCTGCTAACCCTGCTTACTATTTTAGCATTATCCTAAATGTAAAAATAATTTTTCACTACAATAAATGTTCTTTCAACCCATGAGCACTTCATTATCATGTCCAACAATAAGTGCATGTAGCTTATGGACCTCTTATCACTATGTAAAGGTCTTACCAGTCCATAGGGCTGCCCTCCCCTTAGAAAGGGAGACACCTGGTGATGGTTTAACCTGAGGGTCAGGTCAGGCCAGGCCAGGCCAGTGGGGAGGTTAAGAAGGAGAGTCTTTCATAGCAACCTCAGCTGATGCAGGAATTGAACCAACAATGTTGCGGTCATTCTGCACCACAAACCTGCACACCACCCAACTGAGCAAACTAACCCCCAGTCAGTCTTTGTCACTAAGATCAAGACAACACATTGAGTTTTCTTTGCCGTATTCATCCCTTACACTAGCTCAGGATTCACAGGACAATCTGCCAGTGATTGGTATTGTTTTGCTTTCATCATACACTCAACACTTTTTTTTTGAAATTCATATTTAATGTTGTGCCCAACAGGATCTCAAGCATCCGATGGTGGGATTTTTGCAGAAGAGGAGTGAGATACTGGCAAAAAATGATCTGGTATTTTGAAGGATGACAAAAGAGGGTTACTTCAATAGAAATCAGAGGAGTTTGAAGTGCTCATCAGATTTGATTGCATCCAACCAGAGAAAAACAGAAATCAGTGACCCCTGTCCTGAAGTGCTGCAGATTGTGGACCTAAAGTATTGATATGCTTCTTTCTTCACCAATGCTGCCTGGCTTGCTGGTGATTTCCAGCATGTTCTGTTTATATTTCAGATTTTTAGAACCTGCTGTACTTGAACCTCCTATTATGTACTCCATGCTGGGAATCAGTAACTGTGGTTAATTTTAATTTAAACTAAGAACATATTTATCGCTCAATGCAGACTGTAATTGTTCAGTTAACAAATCCCACTTGTGTGATAGAAATAGCTCATTATCACAGGTGAACTGGTATTTGCCAGTTTACTGAAAGATCTTGCCATTTGTAAGCTTGGAAGTGAAATCAGGAATCATGAGCCAATAGAATATTTCATTGGCAGTTCAAGATACCCTCATTCGTATGTGGCGTTGTTGTTTTTGGAACTTATAGAGTTCAAGCTTTTTGGATGAGTCTGTTCAGAAATTGTGTGAGTCAGGTTCAAAGACGCAGAGCCATTTGCATGAATGAATGATCAAGATATGTATTTTAATAATAAACAAATAGAGAACAAAAACTAAGAAGTTTTACAATACTTCTTGAAACAATTTGAGCCCACTCTGACCAAGATTCCAAATAAAAATTGGTGAACCTGGAGATGGGGATAAATGGCATGCATAATTGGCTTGAGGCAGGGAAGGGTGAGAAGAGGAGTATGAGTTTTGCACAAGGATCCCAGAAACAGGAGAAACGTCAGGCCTTGGGATTTATTTCCTTAGCACAACCGTTGAGCCAAACTCCACTCCTGACCCCTACATTGCCTGGTATTATGGAAGTTCTCACTCTTTAGATGTTGTCCCTTACTCCTTTAAATCTGTAGTCATCACCCCGCTTCTTCAAAAGCAATGCTTGACCCCACCATGCTCACAAAATACTATCTCATGTGTGATCTTCTTTTCCTCTCCAAAGTTCTTGAATAGGTTTCCATCTTTTCAAACTGTTCCTATCTTTCCTGGAACTCCATGCTTAACTCACTCCAATCAAGTTTCTGTCCATTACTGAAGCAAGTAAGTAGTATTAAAGACACAAATGGTATCCTAGGTGACTGTGGCAAAAGGTAAACTTTGCCTCCTTGTCCTTCTCAATTTTTCTGCAGCTTTCGATGCAGTTGACCGTATCTCCTCCAGTTCTTCTCTCCTGTCATTATCAGGATATAACTACTCTCATTTCCTTTCTTTTCAATCTATTCGTAGCCAGAGAATAACTAACAATGACTTATCTTCCTACTCTGGTGTTCCCCACACCTCAAGAATTCTTAAATGCTCCTTCTGATTGTTATCCTTATCCTGCTCCTTAGCAACATCATCTGAAGACAGCATTACTTTTCATTAGCATGCTGACAACACCCAGCTCTACCTTACGCCACACATCCACTGTTACTAAATTATCAGACTGTTGTTCTGACCTCCATAAGACCATATGACATAGAAAGGGAAGTAGGTCTTTTAGCCCTTCAAGCCTACTCGGCCATTCAATATGTTCATGGCTGATCTGACATTCCTCACATCCATTTTTCAGCCCTTAAGGCACCCTTTAGTTCTGAGACAATGCCTTCTAGTCCTAGGCTGTCCCATGAGGGGAAACATACCATCCTGTCAAACCCCTTAGCAATACTATCTTTTTCAAGAGATCACCTCTCATTCTTTTAAATTCTAATGAGTAGAATAAACCTGTTTAACCTTTGCTCATAAGACAATCCCTCAATACCAGGGATTATCATAGTGAACCTTCTTTGAATTTTCTCCAATGAGATAATATCTTTTTTAAATAAGGGGACCAAAATTGGACACAGTACTCCAAATATCTTCTCACCAGCACCTTGTATAGTTGCAGCAAGACTTCCCTACTCATACTCCAACCCCGTGAAACAAGGGTCAACATATTATTGGCCTTCCTGATTAGCTGTTCCACCTGTGTGCTAGCTTTTTTGTGTTTTGTGTGCATGTACCCACTTTGTGTTTCAGCTTTCTGCAATTTTTCTTCATTTAAATAACACTCTGTTGCTTTGCTCTCCCTTCCAAAATGAACCACTTCAAATTTTCCCACATTATGCTCCATTTGTCAACAATTTGCCCAGTTACTTAACCTATCAATATCTCCGTAAACAGTTTGCATCCCTCTTGCACCCTGTCATTCCAACTATTTTTGTGTCATTTGCAAATTTAGCTACAGTATATTCAACTTCTTCCTCCATTAACATATATTGTAAATAGTTGTGTCGCAACATTTGTCCCGATGGAACCCCACAGGTCACAGGTTGCCAACCTGAAAAAGAACACTTTACCTCCACTCACTGTTTCCTGCCTATTTGCTAATTCTCTGTCCAATGTACTACCCTCAACACCATAGGCTCTTATCTTACAACCTAACTTTAGGGAGGTACCTTGTCGAACACCTTCTGCAAGTCCAAATACAACACATCTACTGGTTCACTTCTATTCACTTCAGTTGAGACTTGCTCAAAAAATTCTAATAAATTAGTCAGACACAATTTCCCTCTTATAAAGCCAGGCTGATTGTGCCAGATTAGATTATGATTTTTCAAATGTTCTGCTATTATTTCCTTAGTAACAGATATCAATATTTTTCCAACAATAGATGTTAGGCTAATTGGCCCATAGTTATCCACATTTTTGCTCCTTCCTTTTTTGAATAGGGGTATTACATTGGTAGTTATCCAATCCTCTGCACTTTTCCACAATTCATGTATTTTTGGAAACTTACAACCAATGGATCTATGATCTCTGCAGCTATTTCTTTTAGGATCCTAGGATATAAACCATCAGGGGCAGGGGACCTACCTGCCTTTAGCCCCACTTGTTTGTCTAACACTACTTCTTTAGGGATGGTGATGGTACTTAATTGCTCCCCCGTATTCTTTAGTATTAATGAGATGTTAGAAGAATCTTCCAGTGTAAAGACGGAAGTAAAATATTTGTTTAACTCCTCTGTCATTTCTTTGTTCCCTTAATCATCTCCCTAGATTCATTTTCTAAGTGCTGGATGATCGGAAATTTTTTGCCAATTCAGTGTTGAAAAGACTGATGTCATTGTGTTCCCTACTTCAAACTTCAATCTCTGGCTACTAACTCCATCTCTCTCGCTGGCAACAATCTGTTATTAAACCAGTCAATTCACAATTTTGATGTTACAATTGAGCCTGAAATCAGTTTCTGACTTCATATCTGTGTTATCACCAAGACCTAGCATTACATGACTCTGCCCCTATATCAGCTCATGTCCTGCTGGAACCTCATTCATGTTTTCATCACTGCTAGACTCAATTATTCAAATGTATTCCTGACTAACATCACACATATTACCCTCTGTAATATTGACGTCATCCAAAGATTTTTGGAGTATTTCTTACCTTGCAACAAGTCCTGTTCCTCTCATCACTTCTGTGGTTGTTCACTTGCTTCTGGTCAAGCAAGGTCATGACTTTAAAATTTTCATGCTTGTTTCAAAACTCCTCCATGGACTTTCCATTCCTTCTTTCTGTAATCTCCTCCAGGTCCAAGGGAGTACTCAATGAATGGCAGGACACTACGAAGCTCAGAGGAACAGAGGGAGCTTGTTCTCCTGGTCCACAGATCTCTGAAGGTGGCTGGACAAGTTAACAGTAGTTAAGAAGGTCTTTGGGACACTTGCCTTGATCATTCAAGGCACAGATTACAACAGCAGGGATCTACTGTACAGGGCTTTGGTTAGGTCACAGCTGGAGTACTGTATGCAGTTTGGGTCACTACACTATAGGAAGGATATGGTTGCACTGGAGGGGGTGTAGAGGAGATTCACCAGGACATTGCCTGAGATAGAGCATTTCAGCTATGAAGAGAGGCTGAACAAGTTATAGCTATTTTCTTTACAGCAGAGAAGGCTGAGGGGGGAGATGATAGAGGCCTATAACACTGAGGCTATGGACAAGATGGATAAAAAGCAGTTTTTCCCTTTAGTAGTTTCTTTTCTTTTCACCTAGAAGGTGATAGGGTCTGGCATATGCTACTTGAAGGGTAGTTGAAGCAGGTAACCTCACAAACTTTTAAAAAGTACTTGGATGAATACTTGAAATGTACCTAAAATTCAAGGTAATGGGCCTAATGTGGAAATGAGATTAATGTAGGTAATTGTGTATTTTGTTGGCAATACAGACTCAATGGGCCAAAGGGCCTCTTTGGTATTATGATTCCACAACACACCAGTACATGCACTCTCTTCTAATTCTGGCTCGTTGTGAATCCCCAGTATTTAATTTCTTTTCCATTGGAATCCACATCTTTAGTTGTCTTGGTTCTAGATTCTCTCCCCACACTTCTTTGCCTTTCTACATCATTTTATTTTAAGGAACTCCTAAAACGTGTCCTTGAACAGCCTTTGATCATCAGATCCAATATCATCTGATATGTCTCAGTGTCATACTTTGTTTTATTACTTTTAAGGTGCTGTATAAAAATGGGATGTCTTTGTTGCATATGTTTGTGAGGCAATTCCTCTGTTGGCTAATTACTCTGCAGCTCTTGTATCCAAGACATATTGGGGATTGGTAAGGGTTGAGATGGTTGTGGAAGTGGAGTAGATGGTTTATTTTAACTTGTCAGACAAGAAACTTACGGGGTCAACTGTGTGGACCATTTTACAATCCACGTGTTGACACATTTTCATGAAAGTAATGGATAGTAAAATTGGACAGGGTTTAATCACGATGGCTAATCTAACTGTGTCAGTTCCTGTCAATTGGCTTTGGTTAAAACTTTGCATCATGTCACAGAGCACAGTACATTAGCTGTTTCAAAGCATGGATCTTTAAAGGTTATGGATGAATTTTCAAATGCCAGGTCTCTTGATGGATGTAGTCACATTAGACTTGGCTTCATACTGACTCCAGCACTAGATTAAAGCTAAATTTTAAAAAAGCAGTCCAATGAACAGTTGGCTCTTACCGAAGTTGAAATATTTCATTGCCATTTCATTGAATACAGGTGAACGTAGGCCTGCACAACAGGGCAAAAGTATAGAGGCTTCAGTTTGCCGATGAAGAAGATTACAGTCTACATCCAAAATTGTTTCTCAACTGAAAGGTTAATATCATAGTTGAAAATCCAAATTAACTCTTTATGTATTTGGAAGAAGAGAAAATCTGCCTGAAAATTTTAGACTCACGAGCATGATAACCAGTCACAAAGGAGATAGAATTATTTGTTCACACAGTTGCTGCATTTAACTAGACTTACCAATTTCTAAAGACTAGATGTAGGCAATCTCAGCAGAATTGAATACCTGGATGAATTTTTGTTGGATGAGTAGATTGTTTCCTAACAGGCTGTTCAGGCATACATCATACCCAGGCAATCTGCTTTGCCCTGGAATCAATGCAGCAGTAACATAATTAATCAGTATTGTGTTTTGGAGGTCTGAATCAAGCTTATGAATGTGCCTGGTTTGACGTCAATGTGGTATATATGTTTAGCCGCCAGAATGATTGGAGGCCATGAGTGCTCCACAATTGACAAAGGAGTATTACAAGCCAAATCAATGCAACTGACACAATCAAGATCAGTTTGCTCTAGCCTATTACAATATGATCACCTCAAAGAAACTAAATATATGCCTTGGTTATAGCCAATATTAGTGTCTCATTTAAAAGTTTTGAAAATCAGGATTCAAAGTTTTGTTTCATAGTACTTTTATTTTTAAGTTTGCATTTAATATTTCGGGTTTATTTACACTATGGTATAACATGCAAACTGGTTAACCATTGCTGCGGACTACCAAAGTTTGCAGAACCAGAGAATGTTGCTTAATTTATATGGTTTCATCAGTCTAATAGTACGTATAGTGTAATGATGGAAGTTGTAAATGGCACTCACATATCAGGTCTTTTTTGTAGAGTGATGAACTCTGAACATCAGAGCTCCTACCTCAATCTCTACTCTGTTCATTAAGATAAACAGGATATGAAAGGACCACAAGAGCAGACTAGGAGGTAGGGACATTGCAGTAAGTCCATTAGTTGCTGGTGGTCTTCTCAGTTTCATGGACATTTCATGACAGCAAGAAAGGTGACAGGCAATACTTCTCGGCCAGAATGCAACTGAAGCTCTTAACTAACCATTTAACAGCCTTTTTTCTTATTTAACACATTTTTCTAATCAACCTGTTCAGAAATGTTATTAAACACCTCTGGAGCAGATGAGACTTGAACACAGGCCTCCCAGTCTGTGGCTTTTTTCTTCCTTTGTTGATCTCTTACCAGAGATGGGGTCACCGTGTTCCATGTTGAAAGATTGCCAAGCAAACCCCACTTCATGGTAACCCTGCTAATCGGGCACTACCATGGAACCTCTTATGACAAATATTGCCCCCTGCAGGAGCACATTTTCCCTCCCTGTCTCCACTGATTACTACCGGACTCCACCCACAGCATGTGATCTGCCTGACTGACTGGCTCTAATGACCCTAACTGTATTTGTTTTGATTTGTAAGGAATATCCATGCTGCTTCTTTGATGCAGTCCGAACATGAAACTTTCACTGCCAGTCAGACCCAACACATGCTGGGACAAAGTGAAAATCCTCGGAATGAGCAAACTCACAATGACACCAAAGTGATACCAAACTTGGTTTACAAGATGATCAGTTGGTCCTAAAAAACACTCAAAACATTAGTTCAAGCTTTTTTACCTCAACCAAAATGTTTAGAGAGCACTGTTTCTCCATCCCTGAGCAAGGAAGTTGTCATTGCAACTGGGACCCATCCGATTGGAACACAAACATCATTTACAAGTGTTTCAGACCAAAATGTAAATCCACCTTTAGGAGAAGAAATGTCACTGATGGAAACCAGAACAAATTACATTGAAGACAACTTCAACTGAAAAGCAGCTGGTGAATTCAAAATCTTGGATGCTATGCTTTGTCTGAAAACTAATGTGCCAATATGTCAAAATTCAAAAGATAAAAATTATGCTTTTGATTAGCATATTTGTTTCAAGTGCAAGTGGATGACTTCTGACAGCTTGCCCTGAATTTTTACTTGAATGTAATTCGTGGTATGTATTAAATCTGATACATGGGAAATAGAAAAATTCAACCACATACATCTGATGCTTGCATGCCAAGCATTAAATCCTATTTATTGCATTTACTGTCTCTACTATGTCAGATCAGTGTCTACAAACTAAATTTGAATTGAGTTCTAATTCTTGTTCATCACTGGCATTAATACTGCTAGAAAGTGCAAACATATTCAAATACACATTGAACAAACATAACTGATGTTAAATTAAAAAGAAATTCAACTATCGCTTGTGTTACCTCAGTTGTAATTAGCAATTCTTCAGAAACATCATAGAAAGAGCACAAAACTGCTTTTCACAGGGATTTGAATCGATATCTGATAAATATAATATTTAAAGAAGCACAGGAAAGGTCAGTGAAATGTGGCTAAATCTAGTACTATTTTGGTCAGCATAGGTGGAATGGATTGATTAGCCTTCAAATGTGCCATGTAATTTCATGATTCCTTGATTTAAGACAGCTGTTATGGACCAGACTGAACTCCCTCAAAATACAGAAGATGTCTAGACCCTAACTTTTCCTTATTTTAAAGACAAATGGAAGGTGTTGCGTTCCAGATGCAATTCGATTGGTCGAACTACCGGCTTTAAATCAAAACCTACTTTATTCATTCACTATTGTTAAAATACAACAAAGGAAAAAAATTGGAATAACTTAACGTTATTGTAACATTTAAAAGAACAATAGATACAGTAACTATTACTAATTAACTGTTCCAGTATAGTAACATCCCATTTACACACCCTTGGCAAAAGGCAAATTCAGAAAACAGAATTGTCTCACATGCAACTCCAGCAGCCCAGGAGGAAAAACATGCAGAGAAAACAGAGAGCCACAGAGAGAGAGAGAGAGAGAGAGAGAGAGAGAGAGAGAGAGAGAGAGAGAGAGAGAGAGAGAGAATGTAGCAGGGGGGGGAGATTCACTGCCTGAGACCCAGCAACAACTGCTGCTGAAAAAACTAAAAATGCTGGTTCCATGAGAGCTCGTCCACACCCACTCAGGCTACTTCTATTGTTTCAACTATTAAAAAAAACTGAAGGCCTCACAAGTTGTTGACTTTATTGGTTTTCCACTAGCTCATCAACTCTGTCTTAAAAATTGCTCTTTAAAAAAAAGAAAAAAAAAACACTTAAAGCCACAGCATCATCACACAACTCATCGTTAGACGACAAAGAGACTGCAGACCAGTTGAATAAATACTTTGGATCTGTCTTCACTAAGAAGGACACAACTAACCTTCCAGAAATATGAGGAGACAGAGGGTCCTTTTCAGTTGTGTCAGCGGCGCGAGTCCGGGAAGAAGCACGAGGGCAGCCTGGGAAGGTAAGTTTTTCGATTATAAAAGTCTTACCTTGCAAGACTGCAGCCTTTCAGTTGTTTCAGCGGCGGGAGTCCAGGAGGAAGCGCGAGGGCAGCCTGGGAAGGTAAGCTTCCAGCAAATAAATTTGGGAGTTAACTAATACCCAAGACACTACATTCATAGTGCCTCCCACCCTTCCATCTCCTCTAATCTAATAATAACGACTAAGAGTGGTGAACAGCTAAGCTATTTGCATTTTTTTTCTCTCATCTCTTTGTTATCTTTTGGGGTGGTCACCTAGATGTCAAATCCTCTGGGAGCGGGTCAGAAGGCAAAGCCAGAGTCTGTTTGAGTATATAACGGAGTAAACTTACTGGTGCAGCGAACACTGCGAAACTTTAAAAAAAAAATTCATTTTAAATAATTAACTAAGTAAAGACGGCTGGCCAGGTGATGTGTTGTAGCTGTATGATGTGGGAGCTAGCTGATCCCATTGAGAACAGCAGTGACCACATCTGCAGCAAGTGTTGGCTGCTCGAGGACATCTGGCTCAAAATTGATGAGCTCGAATCTGAATTCCAAACACTGCGGCACATCCGGGAGGAGGAAAATACCTGGGTGCTGTGTTCCAGAAGGCAGTCTCACCTGGTAGATTAATTAATGTTAATTCAATCGGCAGGCAGGGACAGAAGTGTGTAACTGCGGGTGAGGCAGGTAGAGGGACCCTGCAGATAGGAACACAGGAGCTGCAGCCCTTGACAGTGTCCCACAGGTATGAGGCACTTGCTCCCTGCGTGGATGAGGAACAGGGTTGCAGGAAGGAAGAGTCAACTGACCATGGCACCATGGTCCAGGAGGCCATTCAAGAGGGGAGAGCAAAAAGACAGATTGTAGTTGTAGGGGATTCCATCATCTGGGGATAGACAGTATCCTCTGCGAGCAGGATAGCGCATGGTGTGTTGCCTGCCTGGTGCCAGGGTGCGAGACATCTCTGACCAGCTTGAGAGGATACTACAGAGGGAGGGGGAGGATCCAGTTGTTGTGGTCCACGTAGGTACCAACAACATAGGCAGGACGAGGAAAAAAGAACTGTTTCGGGATTATGAAAAGCTGGGAACAAAATTAAAAAACAGGTCTTCAAGGGTCATAATCTCTGGATTGCTGCCCGAGCCACGTGCAAATTGGCATAGGGAGGCGAGGATCAGGGAAGTAAACATGTGGCTAAAAGAGTGGTGTGGGAAAGAGGGTTTCCTTTTCATGGGGCACTGTCATCAGTTCTGGGACAGGAGGGATTTATACCATTGGGATGGACTCCAACTGAACAGGTCTGGGTCCAGTGTTCTGGCGAAAGGGTAAATAGGGTGGTTAATAGGACTTTAAACTAGTAAGTAGGGGGGAAGGGAGAAGTGAGCATAGAGGGAGAATAACAATTAATGTAAGGCAAAGCAGCAGGTTAGCGGGTGACGAGGAAGCTTCAACTCCATTGAAAACTAGGAAAAAAGTTAAAGGGAAGGAGAACTCAAGAGCTGTTAGTAATGGAGGTAATAGGACCCAAAAAGAAGGTGCAAAAACTGGCATAAGGGCACTTTATCTGAATGCTCGGAGCATTCGAAACAAGGTGGATGAGTTGACGGCGCAAATCATGGCAAATGGGTATGGTTTAGTGGCCATTACAGAGACATGGTTACAGGATGGTCATGACTGGGAGTTAAATATCCAGGGGTATCAAACTCTTCGAAAGGACAGACAGGAGGGTAAGGGAGGTGGTGTTGCTCTGATTTTTAAGGATGATATCAGGGCGGTAGTGAGAGATGATATGGGTTCTACTGAACAAATCATTGAATCCTTTTGGGTGGAAATTAGGAATAGCGGGGAGAAGAAGTCACTGATAGGTGTGGTCTATAGGCCACCAAGTAATGACTTCATGGTGGGGCAGGCAATAAACATAGGAATAGCTAATGCATGTAAAAATAGTATAGCAATTATCATGGGGGATTTTAATCTACATATCAATTGGTCAAACCAGGTCGGTCATGAAGGAATGAGGAAGGAGTTAGCTAAGGTAGAATGGGAGCAAAAACTTTATGATGGGTCAATTGAGGAACAGTGGAGGACTTTCAAAACAATTTTTCACAGTGCTCAGCAGAAGTATATTCCAGTGATAAGGAAGAACTGTAGGAAAAGAGAGAGCCAGCCATGGATGTCTAAGGAAATAAAGGAAAGTATCAGATTGAAACAAAAAACATACACAAAAAAGCAAAGAGCAGTGGGAAACTAGGAGACTGGGAAATCTTTAAAGGCCAACAGAAAGCCACAAAAAAAGTTATAAAGAAAAGTAAGATAGATTATGAGAGTAAACTAGCTCAGAATATAAAAACAGGCAGCAAAAGTTTCTATAAATATGTAAATCGTCAAAGAGTGGTGAAGGTAAACATTGGTCCTTTAGAGGATGAGAAGACCAATTTAATAACTGGGAATGGGGAAATAGCTGAGACATTAAACAATTATTTTGTGTTGGTCTTCACAGTGGAAGACACAAATAACATGCCGAAAACAAATAGCAAGAATGTTATAGCAGGTGAGGACCTAGAAACTATCGTTATCACTAAGGAGGCAGTGCTGGGCAAGCTAATGGGGCTAAAGGTAGACAAGTCTCCTGGCCCTGATGAAATGCATCCTAGGGTACTAAAAGAGGTGATGGGGGAAATAGCAAATGCACTAGTAATTATTTACCAAAATTCACTGGACTCTGGGATGGTTCCCGCAGATTGGAAAACAGCCAATGTGACGCCATTGTTTAAAAAAGGAAGTAGACATAAAGCAGATAACTATAGGCCAGTTAGCTTAACTCCGGTAGTGGGGAAAATGCTTGAATCTATCACTAATGAAGAAATAACAAGACATCTGGATATAAATTGTCCCATTGGGAACACCCAGCATGTGTTCATGAAGGGTAGGTCATGTTTAACTAATTTGGTGGAATTCTTTGAGGACATTACTTGCATGGTGGACAATGGGGAACCTGTGGATGTGGTGTATCTGGATTTCCAGAAGGCATTTGACATGGTGCCACACCAAAGGCTGCTACATAAGATAAACTTGCACGGTATTACAGGTAATATATTGGCATGGATAGAGAATTGGTCGAAAAGTAGAAAGCAAAGAGTAGGAGTAAATGGGTGTTTTTCTGGTTGGTGGTCAGTGGCTAGTGGTGTGCCTCAGGGATCAGTGTTGGGACCTCAATTGTTTACAATTTGCATAGATGATTTGGAGCTGGGGACTAAGTGTGGTGTGTCAAAACTTGCAGATGACACTAAGGTGAGTGGTAGAGCAAAGTGTGCAGAAGACACTGAAAGTCTGCAGAGGGATATAGATAGTCTAATTGAGTGGGCAAAGGTCTGGCAGATGGAGTACAATGTTGATAAGTGTGAGGTCATCCATTTTGGTAGGAATAACAGCAAAACGGACTATGTTTTAAATGGTAAAAAATTGCAGCATGCTGCTGTGCAAAGGGACTCGGGTGTCCTTGTGCATGAATCACTGAAAGTGGGATTGCAGGTGCAGCAGGTCATTAAAAAGGCAAATGGAATTTTGTTTGCCATTGCTAGAGGGACGGAGTTTAATAACAGGGAGGCTATGCTGCAGCTGTATAGGGTCCTTGTGAGACCACACCTGGAGTACTGTGTGCAGTTTTGGTCTCCTTACTTGAGAAGAGATATACTAGCACTGGAAGGGGTGCAGAGGAGATTCACTCGGTTGATTCCAGAGTTGAGAGGGTTGGATTATGAGGAGAGACTGAGTAGACTGGGATTATACTCATTGGAGTTCAGAAGAATGAGGGGAGATCTTATAGAAACATAGAAGATTATGAAGGGAATAGATAAAGTGGAGGCAGGGAGGTTGTTTCCACTAGCAGGTGAAACTAGAACTAGAGGGTATCCCCACATAATAAAGGGAAGCAGATGTAGGACTGAGGTCAGGAGGAACTTCGTCACCCAAAGGGTTGTGAATCTGTGGAATTCCCTGCCTAGTGAAGTGGTTGAAGCTACCTGGCTGAATGTTTTTAAGGCAAGGCTAGATAAATTTTTGAACAGTAAAGGAATTAAGGGTTATGATGAGTGGGCGGATAAGTGGAGCTGAGTCTCAAAGATCAGCCACGATCTTATTAAATGGCGGGGCAGGCTCGAGGGGCCAGACGGCCTACTCCTGCTCCTCGTTCTTATGTTCTTATGTTCTTATGTCAAGCATGAAGGAGGAACAGAAGGAAATCCTTATTAGTCAAGAAATAGCATTGGGGAAATTGACAGGAGTAAAATCTGAAAAGACCCCAGAGCCTGATGCTCTGCATCCCAGCATACGTAAGGAAGTGATCCTAGAAATAGTGGATGCATTGGTGATTATTTTCCAGCATTCTATAGATTTTGAAATAGTTCCAGTGACCAGAAGGTAACTAATGTAAGCCCACTTTTTTTAAAAAAAGAGGATGAGAGAAAACACAGAACTATAGGCCAGTTGGCCTAATATCAGTGGTGAGGAAAATGCTGGAGTTAATTGTTAAGGATGTAATTACTGAACACTTGGAAAGCGATGACAGGATTGGCTTAAGTCAGCGTGGATTCACTAAAGGGAAATCATGTTTGTCGAATCTGGAATTTTTTGAAGACATGACCAGTAGGGTGGACAAGGGTGAATCAGTGAATGTTGTGTGTTTGGACTTTGAAAAGGCTTTTGAAAAGGTGCCACACAAGAGATTAGTAAGGAAAATTAAAGCTCTTGGTATTGGAGGTAATGCATTGATGCAGATAGAGAACTGGTTGGTAGACAGGAAGCAGGGAGTTGGAATAAATGAGTCCTTTTCAGAGTGGCAGGCAGTGATGAGTCGGGTACCTCAGGATTCACTGCTGGGATCCCAACTGTTCATAATATACATTAATGACTTGGATGAAGGAATTGAATGCAATATCTCCAAATTTGCAGATAACACTATGCTGGATGACAGTGTGTGCTGTGACGAGGATGCTAAGAGGCTACAGGGTGACTTGGACAGGCTGGCTGAGTGGGCAAATTCTTGGCAAGTGCAATATAATGTGTATAAGTGTGAAGTTGCAAAAACAGGAAGGCAGATTATTATCTGAAAGGTGGCAGTTTAGGAAAAGGTGAGGTGCAACAAGACTTGGATATCATGGTGAAACAATTGCTGAAGGTTTGCATTCAGGTGCAGCAGGCAGTGATGGAAGCTAATAGCATGCTGGCCTTCATTGCGAGAGGATTCGAGTAAAGGAGTAGGGAGGGCTTACTGCAGTAATACAAGGCCTTGGTGAGGTTGCACCTTGAGCATTGTGTGCAGTTTTGGTCTCCTAGTCTGAAGAAGGTCATTCTTGCTATTGAGGCAGTCCAGCGAAGGTTCACCAGACTGATTCTTGGGATGGCAGGACTGACATGTGAAGAAAGACTAGATCGACTGGGCTTGTACTCACTGGAATTTAGAGGAATGAGGGGACACCTTATAGAAACATGTAAAACCCTAATAAGACTGGACAAGCTAGATGCGAGAAGACTGTTCCTGATGCTGGAGAAGTCCAGAACTAGGGGTCACAGTCCAAGAATGAAGGGTAAGCCCATTCAGGACTGAGATGAGGAAGAAGTTCTTCAGTCAGAGAGTTGTGAATTCACTACCACAGAAAGCTGTTGGGGTGAGTTCATTAGATATATTCAAGAGGGAACTGGACATGGCTCTTGCGGTTAGAGGGATCAAGGGATATTGAGAGAAATCGTGAATGGGATACTGAAATTGGACGATCAGCCATGAGCATATTGAATTATTCTGAAGGCTCAAAGGGCTGAATGGCCTACTCCTGCACCTATTTCTATGTTTATTAAAAACAGTGAAGAATACAGATCACAGATTCTCAGAATTTCTTCTTTTGTAAAACATTCTAAAACTGTACTCTGGTTATCTATCCACTTTTGAGTGGGAACACTTTCTCCCTATTAATTTATCCAAATCTCCTCTTAGCCTTCTTTGTTCCAAGGAAAATAGTCCCAACTTCTCCAACCTTTCCTCATAATTGAAATGCCTCATTCCCAGAACAACTCTCATAAAATTCTTCAGCACTGTGTCCAATACATTCACATTTTTCATATAATGAGGGACCTAGAACTGTACACAATGTTCAGCTGAGGTCTAAGCAGTGTCCTACACAAGTCCATCCTAACATCCCTGCTATGGCCCCCATTTCTGAAGTTCAGAATATTGTAATTTATTAGCAGCTCTTCAAACCAAAGTGAAATACCTCATACATTGAAATTTTATCAATATTTGAGACGAGCAATACGCATGATAAGTGTTGGATTCTAGCCAATTGTGACATTCCAAGGGTGATATTACTTCATCTTTGATAAAATATTTTACTTTTTTCTTTGCAAAAAGTTAGACATTATATGCCAACTGTAATCTAAAATTGTTAAATTGTAGAAATAAGCATGTGATGGTATGGATATAAGAACAAGAGATTAAATTCACATTGATCATTTCTGTTTTTCTCTTAACTTTTGGCCAAGAACTTTATTTCATGGCACCATTTACCATGGGGTTCCCTGAATTCCTGCCAAGAGTTTGGTAGCCTATTTCTGGTATTGTGTTCTGCCAATCTCCAACTGAAATGGAAAAACAATATTAATTATTTTTGCATCAACATGTGATATATTTCACACTAGATAGCAATTCCAAACCATCCAAAGCGCTACTACAAGATAAAAAGTATTGATTTAATTTTCATTATGTAATAATTTTGATTCTATTAATTAAGTGTTAAATTTTATTCTATTGATTATGTTTGGTTAGAAAATGTTATCGATAAGGAAGGAGGCAAAATGGCTCAGGCTAAAAGTAGGGTCATATTTCATAGTTGTTTTAATGGCTCAAATTAATCTAAACTGTAAGAATACTTTGACAAAAACGTTTTACTTAACATAGAACATAGAACATAGAACAGTACAGCACAGTACAGGCCCTTTGGCCCACGATGTTTTTTAATCGTTTCACTTTGTAACTTAATAAATGTAACAGGCCTATGAATACTAGTTTGTGTGGAGTTATTTTGAGTTTTATTTTGTTTTAGGTATCAGCAATAGTGTAGAGTCACAGATGGTTGCTTTCGTTAAAGGATATTGGTGGGTTTTGGAGAATATTTGGGTATATCTGTCAGGACATTTGGAATGATATTAAATCATAGGGGAGGTAAAATTGCACACTTTAAAGCGAACGTGTAAATTGGTCATTAGTGCCAGCGTATTTTGGTAAAGATCAATGGTATTAGTAAGCTAACAGAGACAAGCTATTCTGAAAATGATGATCTATTAAAGTAAATGGTAAAGTTGCCGTTGTCCTACTGGACCACAGGACTGCTCTCTCAATAGAGAGAGATGATTGGTGTTGGTTTGACTTGAGGGTGTCCCTGATCTAACAAAGTAATTGGCATGAAAGGAATGAAACAGGGGACAGTAGGATGTAATTCATATTATTAATATTGCTTCGAAAGAAACAATTCAGGAATTGGATAGACACTCCCTAATTAATCCAAGACTTTGCACTGTTCATTATATTAACAAGTCAATTAGAGTTCATGATGTCTCTGATTGGTCACAGGGTGTAATGGTTGGCAAGGATGAATAAGTGGTGACTCTCATGGTTTGACTCACAAGAAGAGAAGATCAAAGGCAGAAAGAGAACTGTAGTTGATGAGAAACACTGAAATTTAAACTGCAAATTGACAATTCTGTATAAAAATTTGTGAAAACATATTTGTACCTGGAATGGATCTTGTAAATAATCAAGTATATCAAATGTTAGATTGCTCTTCAACTCAGTCTGTAATTGCAACTGATTTAGGTTTTACAAGTAAAGTTAAGGAGAATCTCAAATCTTACAGGAGTTTTTTGGTGCCTGTAATTCACAGCAGGAGCAAAACATATCAGTGTGTAAACTGTTGTCTTTAAGTTGATGGATGGGAATTTAAAGGCAGCAAATGCACAATATGGTCATTTTTATCTTTACTGCTTGGTATTTGACAAAAGGGTCTCCTGATGGGTTTTCTGCCAAAGTTAAGGCAACCAAAGTACAGAGGCACACCAGTTTCCACAAAAAGACAATGGAAAACAAAGAGAACATCAAAATAAATTGCTGATTCACCTGTGTGTCTCTCTCACTGGGCTCTGTCTCCACTTATCTGCTCATTTCTCCAACAAGGTGATCTCCAGTTATTTAATATCAGTGATTTTAGCATGTAGGGAAAGCAACCAATTACAAAGAATTAATCTCACAGAAAGTAAACCAGGACATTAGAATCATTGAATCATTTCACATTTTATTTTTAAATTTTACAGCTTACAATATAAATAATTGAAATATACACATGGTTTTAAGATAGTGGCTAAAGGATCATTTTAGCACCATGTCTAAAAACTTAAAAAAGGGGACATTTTATCATAATGGAGAAATGTGATATTTAACAATATGAATCTACTTTCTCGGGCTAATGAAAATGTTTAGCAGTAATTATGAACTTAGACTATGCTGTTAAAACTCAGTATACCTCATTCAGCAAGATATAACTCTTTCAATGGTTTTTATAACAAGAGCAAAAGTTGTGAGAATGAACGTTGATATGATCAGCTGAGTGATTTCTAATTGACTGTATTCTAAGGGAACCTTGAAAACCCACCCTTCTGAAAAGGGTAGACTCACTAACAGAAGCATCTTGCTTTCCACACTTAAGTGCATGTTTGGAGTTATAACAATGTAATTTGGAATTACCTGGATTGAGAAATATTGCTGAAATAATTTGACTGATCTCAAGTGTCCAGGTATAGAGCATTAATAATTACCTTCATTCTGGAATATCAATTCGTTCAGTATTGAATTTGAAATTTGTCTTGATCCCTTGCTTTTTCATTATAGCCATAAAAATTCATTCCGCTGAATTTTATCTGCTTACTTTTATAACTGCTGACATCCATAATCTGTCATTTTCCTGGATCAACATATTTTATAACTAATAAGTTGAATTCTCATGCATACCTTTGGTAATCCTCTGAAAAGATGTTTGTCTTTTACCAAGATATAATGAGACGACTGACAATACAAGTCTCACAAATCATTATTTATGAGAGGGACACCATTGTAAAATACACTGTAAATGATATTGTGACCTGACAGAAGGACAGTAAATGTTAAAAAATTGCATTGAACTGCATTTCTAAAGCACTGCTGCATGAATTTATTGTACAAAAAAATTTCCAGCCCAGGATTTCAACATATAAACAGCATCAACTCTATGCTTAACTTAATATTGTCAAAGATAATTATCTTTTGATTGCAATGTGTCTTCTATTATAATAGAAAACCTGTATATCACCAGTCAAAGTAAAGTTGACATCCACCAGCTACTTTAACAGTCGTCCACCCACAGGCGACTGTCTGTGTGGCGTTTGCACATTTTCCCCGTGTCTGCGTGGGTTTCCTCTGTGTGCTCCAGTTTCCTCCGACAGTTCAAAGATGTGCAGGTTAGATGGATTGGCCGTGGTAAGTTACTCATAGTGTCTAGGGTGTGAAATGCAGGGGGAGTGGGTCTGGGCGATCTTTGAAGGATCAGTGTGGACTTGATGGGCCGAAAGGCTAGCTTCCAAACTACATGGATTTTGTGATTCTGTGATGACTCTGTGAACTGTACCAATTTCCATTTCTGTCAATTCTTATTTCCCTTACGAAATAAATTACCTTACCTGCATGGGAACACCAAGTAGTTTGTCACTCAACACTCAAGCAAAGTCACAAGAATACTAAACCTTCAAGATAGATCAAGTCCTAAATATTGGGCCCAGAAAATGAAGTGCAAATGTATTCTTGACCACACAATACTTCATAATTAATGCCGTAGTTCTGAGAAACACCTGGGAAATAAGACAAATTGTATGAATATTGTAATCTTATTCAACCAGGCTCAGATTCCTCAACATAATTCTTGTAGCACTGCTGTTAAATGATGGAACCTATCATTAGAGTTTGTTTCATGTAGGAGAAAAATACTCCACATGCCCCATGCAGAATGAAAAAAGAATGGACGAGCCTACAACAGAAGCAGAATAAGTGTACTTTATTCCAAAAAAATTCCATTCAGTACATTTTTTTTCTGTAACTTCTGGTGGAAATATATGCATTGATCTGAAATCTGGAATGAGTCTTGCTGATACTTGAATGCAAATCTCCTCAAGGCGACATCTCTGACAGCCACCTTCCTAATTTGGAAGCAAAACAGCACAAAGGAAAAAAAAATCTTCTGCAGGGCTTTGCTGGGCCCACTCTCTCCATTAGAGTGGCATGGCACTGCTATAACATTGGCAGTCGATTCAGAACTGTTGATGAGCCTATTAATATATAAATAGCCCACCTAAGACATTCAAATAACCCATGGTAGGACTTAGGAAAGGTCTCTGATCTGTGTTCACAATACACAAGGATTCTGCTTTGTTGCAATTGGACCCTAGGAATTTTGAATCCCATACCCCTTTTGAATTTAATAAGCTATTAACTTGGTTTATCATTAAGCTGATATTTTAGGTAGACTAATAATCTGGATACTTTAATAAGCTAAAAGTAGTATAATTTAGAGAAAAACATTGAAAATGCAAATTCATTTTTAGAACACTCTCAAATGTAGGTGATCAGGAGCTAACAAATTATTGCAAAAATGCAACTAGTTCACTATTGCCCTGGATGTCTGCCATTCTCACCTGATCTGTTTCCAATATGTCTCCAAACTCATACAAATGTGGTTGAACGTGAACTACCCTCTGAAGTGGCATGAAAAAGAAACTCAGCAGCATTGATTCTTTCCCTCTAGAACCTCTCAGGGCTACAAGTGTGGCTAATAAATGTCAGCCTTCCCAGTGATACCCACATCAGGACAATTTATCTTTAGACACCTACAGATCACATTGCCGCACAATTCAGCAAATTACAAATATGAACATGAAATCTAAAAATTATTGTGAACTGTTGCTTCTTCAAAGTTTACGGAATATTATATTTGAAAATATAATTGCTTTATCCTTAATCCTCAAGTCTGCATTTGATTTAAATTTCAATCCGAAGTTAAAAAAGCATAATATTTAGACGATGACAAATTTCCTACTATGACTTTGAAAACATAATCAAGTTACAGACTATGATAATGTTTACATTAACATATTTATATCTTAATGTAGCTTCTTTCTAATGATCGTCCGGTATAATTAAATAAAAATGACCAACTAGGTCAATTATCATTCATTTCCATATAATGAAAATCCGCTAACATATTACTTTACGTTTTTTAGTGTATTTATGACACTTTACCAAGACCATTAATTTTTTTACTATTAGCCATAATACATTTGATTATATACAGGCCCAAAGCTGTGTGCTATGCTTGCAAGTTCTTCCACTCTTACTGGCTGCGAATCAGTTGAACACAAACACTGTACCAGTTTTCCATTATGTTGTTTTCATAACTTCTACAATAAAATTGGAAAAATGCAGAACAAAAATTAAAGGGATCATATCACTAAAATCCTTTTGAAGGGAAATAACTTGGATAACATCAGTTTAATCATGGCTGTGCAACATTTGTAAAATTCAGATTAAAAAGTTTAAAATCAACCTGCTATATTCTCATTGGCAAAACCTTCCAAAATGGCATGTGCAGAAAAAGCAAAGAATTCAAATGCTCAACATGAATTCTAAAGATATAAGCACAGCATGACCTCAAATCTCTTCATATTGACAAAACTGAGAGTTTTGCAATTTCCCGGTGATTTCCTTTGCAAATTTTGGAAAGACTTTTCCTTACTGAGATTTGGAGTAGGGGCACATAGGAACTTAAGAAATATGACCACAAGTCAGGCAATCAGGGACTTGAGTGTGCTCCCTCATCAATTAAGGTCATGGAAGATCTTCTACCTCAAGTCCATTTCCCACAAAAGCCCAAATCCTTTGAGCCTCTTAAAATACTCGATACATACTTAAGCGAAGTGTAATGAAGGGAGTTGAAAGGAAATACTGCAAATGATAAAACAACAATAGAAATGGTGGAAATACACAGAAGATAATTTACTACCTACAAATGAGTAAAAAAAAACTGCTGTAGATATTTTGAATATTTTTCTACAGAATATATTTGATAAGGACATAGTTTGGATATGTAATGGCTGTCAATTCATCTTCCTGCATTTTGTGCTCTTGTTGAAGTCAAAATTTCATTTTTAGCATATTTAAGTCAAGTTCAATGACTTGCTGAATTGGGATGGTATAAATTCTTCTTTATTGTTGTATGTTGTACTGTAATAAAAAAGTAATTTGCATCAATTGTAATAAGTGTATCAGTTCTTAATTATCCTCTGTGTGTTGTTATGATTGTCGTGAAAACAAACTATCAAAAACGTTCCCTAGAATTTCTTTTTCTGTGGTACAGACCTCCAGGGTTCATGTGCAGCAGTGCCTTCTACAAACAGCAATGACTCAATACTCTGATTGGCATATGCAGAACATCCCAGCAGCTGCACAGCCATGTTGACTGTTGGCATTTAATTTTTAACATATGACTTTAATGCCCAAGGCTTTTATGAACCAAAAAAAAAATTTTATACAGGTCACTACTGGTCAAAATGACTGCAGTGATTACATGACAATATCAGGCATCCCATATAGAATATACAAAACCTATTGGCTAGGAATTACCATTTAATTGAAGGGGCATAGAAAATCAGTGAGGCATCAAGAAATTCATGCCCCTTGTTTTATTCACATTTGTAATGATAACCGCACATATAGAGAGATAAAGGTAGCCTACAACAATCCAACTTGAAATAAACCACACCTGCATCTGCAAGGGAATGGTTTATCAATAGCAGTTTTTGAGCAAACAAGGGAGAGAAAGAAACATGGACAAATAACATCAAGGGTACTGGAAGCTCTTATTCACTCTCTCCCTCTCACTCAGTCAGTTCCAGTATCAATCACAGAAACCAATACCAGTCAAAATGTAACTTTGAAAAGAAAGTCATTATTCACTGAGAAATCAAGACATGCCAGCTTCATCACTGCGAAAGAAACAGGACAACAGTTGGACTCACAACATTTCCTCCTCAAAACCAAACAGACTCTTTACATCTGCAAGCACACTTGTTTTTACCTACTTGTCTGTAGTAGACACCTTTCCTCCTATATTCCCTTCCGCTGTGCAAACCACTGACATCCATATGTGGAAAACAATGCATCAGTGCACCTACTGGCATGCGCTAGACCTCTATGCAGAAGCTTAGAGGGAACGCTGTCCTCCATCTCACTTTGAAAGCTAATTACCAGGGGAGATGATGGCCTAGTGGTATTATCACTGAACTGTTAATCCAGGGACTTAGATAATGCTCTGGGGAGCTGCGTTCAAATCCCACCACAGCAGATGGTGGAAATTGAATCCAATAAATATTTCGAGTTAAGAGCCGTGAATCCAATGTTGACTGTTGGGGAAAAGCCCATCTGATTCACTAATGTCCTTTAGGAAAGAAAGCTGCCATTCTTGTCTGGTCTACATGTGACCCCAGACCCACAGCAATGTGGTTGACTCTTAACTGCCCTCTGGGCAATTAGGGATGGGCAATAAATGCTGCCTAGCTAGTGACAGCCTCATTCCTGTGAATGAATAAAGAAAAAAAAATTGTCTGCATCTGTTTGAAGTCATGCTTTACTATTTTTCTTGGAGTAATTGGTCATTAAACTCCACTCTCTTTCACTAAAGAAAATCTTGGAATTGCCTCTCCATGTTTGATCTGCTTAACAGACATTTAATGGCTATGTCCTAATAAACACTTTTGTTTAAAAAATTGTTGCAACCAACTGAAAGGAAGTTTAAAAAAGAGCTGTGACTGTCCCTCACTTGGTCATAACTGTGCTTACTGCTGAATAATGCAGTTTAACAATTCAAAGCAAGCCTCATCTTATCTAGTTATTCATTTGGTTTGATTTCAGAGAGGCTGAAGATGCATGTATGCAATAGATATAACGATCTCTTCCACTAAACTCAGTAACAGCCCTCTCCACCAATGTTACAGGAGATTTGATCAGGAAGAGGCATTGTAGAAATCACAATTCAAAACATCCTCACAACCAACACCTCCACAGACCTGTCACTGAGCAGAGAAGCAGGATAGGAGTCACAAACCTCATGTCACATTGTAAACTAACTTTTAAACAACTTTTTATACATTACATAATGTGCAGATACACCTCAGAAAACCAAACTCATTATAACAAAATGGGATACCACAACTTGACAAGTATTCACCTCCAAAAACAGAAATCACTGGAAAAGCTCAGCTCGTCTGGCAGCATATGTGGAGAGAAATCAGAGTTAATGTTTCGCATCTGAGGAAGGGTCACTGGACCTGAATCATTAACTCTGATTTCACTCTACAGATGCTGCCAGACCTGCTATGCTTTTCCAGCAATTTCTGGTTTTGCTTCTGATTTACAGCATTTGCAGTTCTTTCAGTTTTTAAATATTCCTCTCCCTCCCTTGTCAGCATCCTGCAGGGACCATTTGCCCTGCAACACCCTGGTGCACTCCTGCTCCATTCCCAATGTCTTCTCACATTCCCATAGCACTTTCCCATGCAATCACAAAAGATGTAGTACCTGCCCATTTACCTCATCCCTCTTCATTATCCAAGGCTGCAGATGCACTTTCCAGGTGAAGCAGTGCTTTACCTGCACTTCACACAATCTAGTCTACTGCATTCACTGCTCACAATGTGGTCTCCTCTACATTTGGGGAAATGAAGCCTAAACTGGGTGACCACTTCACAGAACAGGTATGTTCTGCCTGTGAAAATGACCCTGAGCTTCCAGTTGCTTTCCAATTCAACACGTAAACATCTCTGTCTCAGGTCTGCTGCAGTGTCCTAGTGAGCCTCAGCGCAAGCTCAAAGAACAATATTTCATTTTCCACTTGGGGACCCTACACCCTAGGGCTCATCACTGAGTTCAATAATTTTAAAAATGGATTCCATCCTTCCATGTTTTTTACCCACCTCACACCCAGTCCTGTGATGACATGGGCTGCTTTTAGCACAGTCACCCATTCTCACATACTCCTAGGCCCACTGTCACATTGCATGGGTTGCATTTAATATAGCCACTCTATTTTCCTACTCTTAGCTCTTATCACTCATTCAGTTTTTCTTCTGTCTTGGCCTGCTGTCCATAATCTCCTTGTTTACCAATCCCTTTCATGTCACTCTTTCTCTGTCTGGGCACCTATCTTCTCACCCCTCCCCATTCACCTCCCTCTCCCATTTCAGTTTCAGCATTAATAGCTAACTGTTAACAGTTCTGATGAAGAGTCACTGGATTTGAAACGTTGACTCTGCTTTCTTCCCATAGATGCTGCCAGACCTGCTGAATTTCTCCAGCAATTTCTGTTTTTATATACAAGAATACTTTCTTTTTACTTTTGTATCAACAGCTAGGGTCTTCTAGTGCAGCATTAGGATAGATAAAGGAACAGCACGGAGACGATACTTGAGGAGCAGGGTCAGAGGACCTAGTGCAGTTTGCTGTAGGTACAGCATTGTTAGTGGAGTTTGAAGTCACCCTACTACTCAAATATGTACCATATCTTTGGCAGGTCAAACACATCAAATAGCCTGTGATTTGTTGTTCACCTAGTGTTTTGGCTCCTGTGCAGGTCTGGAAAGGCCACATATGAAACAGGCAAAAGTCGCAACCCAAAACGTCAACTTTCCAACTCCTCTGATGCTGTGTTCGTCCAGCTCTACACTGTGTTGTCTTGGTCTCCAGCATCTGCAGTTCTTGCTATCTCAAATAGCCTGTGCCCTTTTTTTTGAACTTGTATTAGTAAGACCTTAAGGTTGATCTCAATGGAGTTTTCTGCTCGCTTTTTTTCAATTTAGCTGCCATTCTTCTCTTCCAGTTTGCGTCCACCAGATTGTTATTGCCCCTTCTGTTCAGATTTCATATCCTGCTGTTGTACCATATTTCTGCCCTTCCTCCTGTAGTAATGATGCCCAAGGATTCTCAAACTTCACAGGTGTTCTAAGCTTGTCAGATATTTTTTGCACTTCTCTCCAGGTATAATCACTCCCTTCAATCAAGAGTCCATCACCAATTTGGATACTAACTACTGCCACTTCATGACGTTCTAACTCTACCGTATTTGAAGCACTGTAATTTATACTTCAGAATCGACACTAATCTCAGAATTGAACCTAGTTGATTCTATAATTTTTGTAAAAAGTTTGCAAGTGGAAATCTTCCTCAGGTCAGCCAAAGCCTTTATAG
Organism: Ginglymostoma cirratum; assembly: GCA_024137785.1. NCBI lineage: Eukaryota > Metazoa > Chordata > Chondrichthyes > Orectolobiformes > Ginglymostomatidae > Ginglymostoma > Ginglymostoma cirratum. The sequence goes on along the minus strand of JAHRHZ010000088.1, from coordinate 14,156,472 downwards.
TTCTGTACCCAATGATACTAAGTCTTAAAACAGCTACCATTTTAGTTTGTTCCTGCAGGTGGTGCTGTTGATCAGATTTCTGATTAATGTTTCACAAGAAACCAATCAGCATCTTCTTGTGTAGTGGGACCAAAAGTTAATCATTCTGTGAATATTTAATAGGAATGGGTTTTATTTAGATCTTAAATGCAAGGAATAGAATTACCACAAAAATTAAGGACCCAACATGATTTTCATTAAAGATGCACTTTTACTATTTGACTTCCAGCCAAACTTATTGGAGGAAAAATTTCCAGTCATCAACTACAATTTTTATTATAATGAAGTTTCTCTAATAATGTTCTAATCATTAGTTCATCAGCATCATCGTAACTGAACAATGACAGAGCATACCACTAATGAACTGTCACGGGGCATTGTGACAGTTATTGTTTCCAAAAGCACCTCAAAAAGAATTTTAAAAAATTAATGAAACAAGATGAATATTAGAGCTTTCAATACTATAATTCAACGGAATGATCCAGATGACCTTTAAATTGCTGGAGCTTCTGTTTTGTGTTTAACAGTATCATGATATCCTTTCCATTAAATTGCAATCCTATCTTCACTCAATCTAGATCCAAGGTGGAATTCTGCTAAGCAAGCAAGGAAAAGAAATGATAGTCTAGGAATTGAATCATGGCCAAGTCAGGGTATAATTGCATTGCAACATTAGGCATTTATTTACAGATTTATAACAGCTGAGCTTCAGGTATTGGAAGTAGACCCAAATGCTGCTTGAGGGAATTAGAGAAGACTGAAGTTGGGCCAACATGGACACTAACATAGAACACAGAATTGTACAGCACAGGAACCGGCCCTTCGGCCCATGATCTTGCGCCAAACATGATGCTAAATTAAACTAATCCCTTCTGCCTGCCATCTCCATATCTCTCCATTCCTGGCATATTCATGTGCTTATTTAAAAATCTCCTAAACAAGCTTATCATATCTGCCTCCACCAACACCCCTATCAGCGCGTTCCAGACTCCTACCACAGTCTGTGTAAAAAACTTGCGCCTCACATCTCCTTTGAACTTTCACCCTCTCATCTTAAATGCATACCCTCTTGCATTAGACATTTTAACTCTGGGAAAGATATTCTGACCATCAACCCTACCTCTGCATCTCATAATTTTATAGACTTCTTTCAAGTATCACCTCAGCCTCCAATGCTCTAGAGAAAACAACCCAAGTTTTTCTAGCCTCCCCTTGTAGTTCATACCTTCTAATCCAGGAAGCATCCTGGTAAACATCTTCTGCAATGTGGCAACCAGAATTGAATGCAGTACACTAAATGTGGCAAAACCAAAGTCTTATAAAGCTGCAACATGACAACCTGACTGTTGTACTCAATTCCCTGACCTTAAAGGCGAGTATTTTTTTCTTTTTCTTTATTCATGAACATGATGAGGGTGTCACTGGCTAGGCAGCATTTATTGCCCATCCCTCATTGCCCAGAGGGCAGTTCAGAGGTAACCACATTGCTGTGGGTCTGGAGTCACATGTAGGCCAGACCAGGTAAGGATGGCAATTTCCTTCCCCAAAGGATATTAGTGAACCAGATGGATTTCTCCGACAATCGATAACGGATTCATAGTCATCATTAAATTCTTAATTCCAAATAATTTTATTGAATTCCAATTCCACCATCTGCCGTGGCGGGATTCAAACCCAAGTCCCTAGTTAACATTTCGGGTCAAGTGACTTTTCCTCAGAACTCAATGTTCGGAGGAAGGGTCACTTGACCCGAAATGTTTACTTTGATTTCTCTCCACAGATGTTGCCAGACCTGCTGAGCTTTTCAGGTAACTTCGATTTGTGTCATTGGAAACACTTAACTTCCCGTAGGCAGGATCCAATAATCGATTCAGGAATTGTTGGTTTGGCTACCACGTGCACAAGAATACTGGACATAAACAATGCGTTATCATGGTCACTTTATGTCAAACTTTGCAAAATGAAACTCAAACAGACTTGGTCCCTTATTACATGTGGAAAGGAGCCTTTTGCCTGTTTCCTATGTGGCCTTTCCAGACCTGCACAGGACCCATAACACAAGATGGACAACACATATTCATTGCCAAATATATGTGCTTGTCATTTGCTATACTGAATGACATGGATCTCATTTTACATCTTTCATTTCAAGAGCAATTTTGTTATTTCAGGCACTTTTTTTCTAAGGCGTTCAGAGGAATTGGGAGAATGACTATAACTGTATATCTTAAATCAGCAGAGACTCTAGGATCATGTCAGCTAATGGAAATGCTGAGATATACAGTTTTCTGGGGATTTGTCTTGTGTTCCTGACAATGGGCTACTTCTTTGATATTTATCCAGTTCCAGACTAATCATTGTCTATCTTTCTCCTTATCCACCTAAGGACCGGCTGTTTTAGATGGTTGCATTCTCAGTGATTAATGCCTCATAAGCAGAAAAAATGAGAGGACTCAAGCAGAATAAGGAATAAAAACAGGTTTATTCCCTTAATTATTTTAATTTCACAATCATATAATGGTCCTTCTTAACATCTGACTAAGAACTACTTCAACATTATTTCACCCATGATTAAACCTTGGCTGCACTGTACCTTTATGTAGCTATTGATGGTATGTTCTTGTGTCTCTATCTTCAGTCCAGTCATATGGGTTGAGTGTCTATTGTACCAGTCTAAACTCACAGGGATTTGCTTACTTGTTTTTGTTTTCCACTTCTTCCTCCTTCCATACGCTGTGAACCATTTTCCTTCCTCTCTCTCATCGTTTCCCTCTTGCTATGAGGAGTCACCTTCTGAATGTACCTTTCAGAAGCCATCCTCCACACAAGACAGACAACAAACGCTGAGATAACAAGGTGTAGAGCTGGATGAACACAGCAGGCCCAGCAGCATCAGAGGAGCAGGAAGGCTGACATTTCGGGCCTAGACCCTTCTTCAGAAATGGGGGAGGGGAAGGAGGTTCTGAAATAAATAGGGAGAGAGGGGGAGGAGGATAGAAGATGGATAGAGGAGAAGATAGGTGGAGAGGAGACAGACAGGTCAAAGAGGCGGGGATGGAGCCAGTAAAGGTGGGTGTAGGTGGGGAGGTAGGGAGGAGAAAGGTCAGTCCAGGGAGGACGGACAGGTCAAGGGGGCGGGATGAGGTTTAGTAGGTAGGAGATGGGGACGGGGCTTGAGGTGGGAGGAAGGACAGGTTAGGGAAGGGGGGAAGGAGCTGGACTGGTTTTGGGATGCGGTAGGGGGAGGGGAGATTTTGAAGCTTGTGAAGTCCACATTGATACCATTGGGCTGCAGGGTTCCCAAGCAGAATATGAGTTGCTGTTCCTGCAACCTTCGGGTAGCATCGTTGTGGCACTGCAGGAGGCCCAGGATGGACGTGTCATCTGAAGAATGGGAGGGGGAGTTGAAATGGTTCGCGACTGGGACGTGCAATTGTTTGTTGCGAACCGAGTGCAGGTGTTCTGCAAAGCGGTCCCCAAGCCTCCGCTTGGTTTCCCCGATGTAGTGGAGGGCACAACGGGAACAGCGGATGCAGTATACCACATTAGCAGATGCGCAGGTGAACATCTGCTTGATGTGGAAAGTCTTCTTGGGGCCTGGGATCGGGGTGAGGGGGGAGATGTCGGGGCAGGTATAGCACTTCCTGCGGTTGCAGGGAAAACAAACGCTGAGCTTAGTTTTGAAACTGAAAAGTAACTTTATAGAAGGTATGAAAGATCCAAAATAATATTGACAAATGAAACTTTTCAAAATGGTTTAACAGAGCCAAGCAATGGCAATAAAGGAATGTGCAATAAAACTCAAAGGAAAGAAGGTCAATACCCTGTTCTGATATAACTATTTAACCAAAACGGCGATGATTGTTTTAAATAAACTGCTCCAGAAAGCGATCAAGCCTGATAACAGCAATAAATTTTAAAAAGGGTTGGACAATTATTTAGCAAGAAAATCAATGAACGATTCTAGGAAGTAAACTGAATATTCAATTTCTGAACTCCGGAATTAGATAGATGGGCTAAACTGGTCTTTCCTGAAATCTACAAACATGGAATAAAAGCCAAACACTGCATTTGCTGGAAATCTGAAACAAGCACAGAATGCTGAAGTAACTCAGCAGGACAGCATCAGTAGAGAGAAAAATTGTCATCAGGTACACAGTAGGTTTTAATTGCAGGTTTCTGAAGCATTTATCCTCTCAAATTGGAAAAGTGAGGAATTGGAAGAATTTGGATGTGAGTTATGATATTAATGAAATGTAAATGCATACATATAGGCTTCTCATCACCTGACGGTGAGATAGTCAACCTCCAACTAGAAGGGGGATAACTAAATCACTGGATTTATCTGAACAGTGAGAATCTGACCTTTACCCCTTGCCTCATTAGGTTTACCCACCTGCCATTCTTAATCCCACCTTATGTTTCTAGATCCTCATTTCTGAAGAACGGGCATACTTATTCGCTCTGTCTATGCATTTCATAATTTTCAACACCTTAATTGAATCTCTCCTCAGCATCCTTGTTCCAAAGAAAGCCATTGCAGCTGTTCAATCTTTCCTCATGGACAAAATTCACCCTTCCCAAGAATTGACCAAACATAAAAAAATATAGACAATATCCCAACTTGTGCTGATAAGTGGCAAGTTACGTTAATGCTAGGCAATGGGCTTATCCAATAAGACAAAATCTAACCACTTTCCCATAACATTCAAAGGCATTACCATCACTGTATCCCTTGCTGCAGGTTTCCTTTGACCAAAAGCTGAATTGGACCAGCCATTTACATATCGTGGCTACAAAGGCAAGTCAAAGGCTGGGAATTCTGTGTTGATGAACTCAACTTCTGATTCCCCAAAGCTAAGCCATACAACAAAAATGAGGACTGTGATGGAATATTCTGCATTTTCCTGGATGAGTGCAGCTTAAAAAGCATTCAAGAAGCTTATCATAATCACATAGGCTGCTTTGCCTTGGACAATTACCCCATTTAACAGCATCAACATCCATTGCCTCATGACTGACTCAGTTACAGCAGTGTGTACCACCTAAAAATGCAGTGCAATGCATCTCCAAGCCTCCTTTGACAACACCTTCGAAATGCTCAATCCCCACCATAACCATACAGAAGGACAAGGTCAGCAGCTACTTAGGAACACCTGTAAATTCTCTTCCAAGCCATACAACATCCCAATGTTGTCAAGCGATCAAAGCCCAAAACTGAATATTCTGGATTGACCCACAGCTGGAGAAATCGGGCCTGACAGAAAATTGGCCAAATGAAATTTTATAGCTGCCAGCAGCTATCATCCACAGAGAACAATGGAAACCATGGTCAAAGAGGTCACAAAGGTTTTGAGAGAACCAGTTACGACTGGCCAGAGGATTGTGTTTTGGAGGGATATTGATCAGACCTCCAGCTACCTTGACTTGCAGCCAGTGCCTGAGGACAAGCATTTTACACCTCTGCGCCATGGCAACAGTGCAGGGTGCTGGCAGGACCCCATTGGATGTTTTGGAACTTACTTATGATTCAATTGACTAAAGGCCACAGTACATTCGGGAAGGTGGGGTGAGGAGGGATATAAACACACACCACAAAATGAAGGTCATAGGAGAAAAGAGAGGGTTTTGACATAGATCCAAAATTGGCTGAATGAATAGGAACAAAGAATAATGATTCAGAGGTAATAGGAACTTCAGATGCTGGAGAATCTGAGATGACAAGGTGTGGAGCTGGATGAACAGAGCAGGCCAAGCAGCATCAGAGGAGCAGGAAAGCTTGACGTTTCAGGCCTAGACCCTTCATCAGAAATGGGGGAGGGGAAGAGGGTTCTGAAATAAATAGGGAGAGAGGGGGAGGCGGATAGAAGATGGATAGAGGAGAGGATAGGTGGAGAGGAGGCAGACAAGTCAAAGAGGCAGGGATGGAGCCAGTAAAGGTGATTGTAGGTGGGGAGGTCGGGAGGAGATAGGTCAGTCCAGGCAGAATGGACAGGTCAAGGGGGCAGGATGAGGTTAGTAGGTAGGAGATGGGGGTGCGGCCTGAGGTGGGAGGAGGGGATGGGTGAGAGGAAGAACAGGTTAGGGAGGCGGGCACGAGCTGGGCTGGATTTGGGATGCGGTTGGGGGAGGGGAGATTTTGAAGCTTGTGAAATCCACATTCATACCATTGGGCTGCAGGGTTCCCAGGCTGAATATGAGTTGCTGTTCCTGCAGCCTTCGGGTGGCATCATTGTGGCATTGCAGGAGGCCCAGGATGGACATGTCGTCTGAGGAATGGGAGGGGGAGTTGAAATGGTTCACGACTGGGAGGTGCAATTATTTGTTGCGAACCAAGCGCAGGTGTTCTCAAAGCGGTCCCCAAGCCTCCGCTTGGTTTCCCCGATGTAGTGGAGGGCACATTGGGTACAGCGGATGCAGTATACCACATTGGCAGATGTGCAGGTGAACATCTGCTTGATGTGGAAAGTCTTCTTGGGTCTGGGATCGGGGTTGGGGGGGGGAAGGTGTAGCACGTCCTGCAGTTGCAGGGAAAAGTGCTGGGTGTGGTGGGGCTGGAGGGGAGTGTGGAGCGGACAAGGGAGTCATGGAGAGTGTGGTCCTTAATGGGTATTTAAAGGGCTGGAGAAAGGTTTGTAGCTCAGTTCCCTGGGGTCATTATTGGGACCCATGCTTTAGATCTAGATCTTGGTGCACATGCTACAATTTCAAGGTTGCAAATGACATGAAACTTCGAAGCATTGCAAACTGCAGGGAAGACAGCGTAGAAATTCAAAAATACATTGACAAGTTGGTTAGTGTGTGCACAAGTGGCAGGTGCAGTTCAATGCAGAAAAATATTAGATTAAACACACAGGTATAACAAGAGACAGTATAAAATAAAGGATACTACACTAAGGTGTACAGGAGCAGAGAGTCCTGGGTATGCAAGTGCTAAAGTCATTAAAGCTGGCAAAACAGGTACAGCACACAGTTAATAAAGTGTACACTACTCTAGGCTTTATTAATAGTAGTATAAGTGGGCAGTGCAGTGGCTCATTAGTTAGCATTGCTGCCTCACAGTGCCAGGGACTCAGGTTCAATTCCAGCCTTGGGCAACCGTCTGCGAGGAGTTTGCACATTCTCCCTGTGGCTGCGTGGGTTTCCTCAGGGTGCTCCGGTTTCCTCCCACAGACCAAAGATATACAGGTTAGGTGGATTGACCATGTTAAATTACCCATAGTGTCCAGGGATGTGTTGGTTAGGTGGATTAGCCAGGAGTACTGCACAGTTACAGGAGCAGGGTAGGGGAGGGGGATCTTGGTGGGATACTGTTCAGAGGGTCAGTGTGGACTTGATGGGCTGAATGGCCTGCTTCCACAGTGTAGGAATTCTATTTAATTTCTATGACATAAAGTATAGAGGCAGGTATGTTATGATGAATCTACATAGGACACTTGTTAGAACTTAGCTGGAGTATTGCATATCGTTCTGGGCTCCACACTTTACGAAAGATTGCAGTGGTTTATGAGAATTGTTCCAGGGATGAGGATGTATGAACATATGAGATAGAAACAGAAGTAAACCATTCAGCACCTTGTTAACAAGGTGTGGAGCTGGATGAACACAGCAGGCCAAGCAGCATCATAGGAGCAGGAAAGCTTGACGTTTCGGGCCTAGACCCTTCATCAGAAATG
>JAHRHZ010000088.1:14115749-14148357 GCA_024137785.1 Ginglymostoma cirratum | reverse complement strand
GAAACGTCAAGCTTTCCTGCTCCTATGATGCTGCTTGGCCTGCTGTGTTCATCCAGCTCCAAACCTTGTTATCTCGGATTCTCCAGCATCTGCAGTACCTATTATCTCTCATTCAGCACCTTGTGCCTGCTCCACCATGCAATAAGATCATGTCAACATTCCCGTCAACCCTCAAAAGCCCATGTTCTCTTTTTGAATAAGAATATATGCACCTGTGTATTAAAATATGCAATGACGCTGCCTCCACTGTCCTCTGAGGCAGGGAGCTCAAACACCACACAGCCCTTTAAGAGAAGAAAAATTCTCCTCATCTCTGCCCTGAAAAGACAACCCCTAATTTTAAAACAATTCACCTAATTCTGGACTGATCCTCAAGATGAAGCATCTTTTCCACATCCACCTTGTCAAAACTGTTTGGATGTTATATGTTCCAATCTGGTCACCCATTAGAAATAAGGCCAATCTGTCCAACTTATCCTCATAAAACAACCTGGACATTCTACGTATCAATGTAGTGAACCTCCTCTGAACCAGTTCCAATGTATTTACATCCTTCCTTTTAAATGAAGACCAAAACTACACACGGTATTTGAGATATAGTCTCACCAATGATCTCTATACTTGAAATATAATATCCTTAATTCATGTTTAATTCATCTTATAAATAAAGATAGCATCCCATTTGCCTTCTTGATTAACTATTGTACCGGCAAACCAACTTTTCGTGACATGTGCACTCTAACATTTAAATCCCTCTGCACTTTAGAATTTTGCATTCATTACCTCTTTAAGTAATATTCTGCTTTTCCATTCTTTCTGTCAAAGTGAGTAACTACACTCAACCTGCCTATATCCATCTGAAACTTCTTTATGTCTTCTTCACCACATATTTTCATAAGAACATAAAAACTAAGATCAGGATTAGGCAGTTCAGCCTCTCAAGCCTACTCTGCCTTTCAGTACAATTATGGTTATCTCAGCCCCAACTCTATTTTCCAGTCCACTCTCCATTACCCTTCAAGCCATTACTAATTAAAAATCTATCTCCTCCTTAAGTTTACTCAAAGTCCCAGCATTAACCATACTCTGGGGTAGTAAATTCAACAGATTCACATTCCTTTGAGAAAAGTAATTTCTCCTCTTCTCTGCTTTAAGTCTGCTACCCTATAACCTAAAACTGCAACATCTCATTCTACATTGACCCACGTGAGGAAATATCCTTTCTACATCTACTTTGTCAATCCACTCTAGCATCTCTTACAGCTCAATTAGATCTCCTCTCATTCTTCTCAACTCCAGAAGGCAAAGGCTTAAACTGTTCAATTTGTCTTTAGAAGACAAACCCTTCATCTCTGGAATCAATTGAGTGAACCTCTTCTGAACTGTCTCCAATACATCAACATCCTATCTCAAGTAAGGGGACAAAAATTGTCTGAAATACTCCAGGTGTGGTCTCACTGATGCCTTGTATAATTGCAGCAACTCTTCACTACCTTTATGTTCCATTCCTTAAGCAATAAATGTCAAAACTCCATTTACCTTCCATTTTACCTGCATTCTTGTTTTCTATAAATCATGCATGCAGACATGCAGGTCCTTCTGCAGTGAAGCACTGTGCAGTTTCTCTCCATTTAGAATATAAGCTGCTTTTCTCTTCCTTTGACCGAAACACTTACACACATTAAACTCATCTGGCAAATTTTGGCCCATCCACCTAATGTATCTTTCCTACCCATCTTGTTATCTGCTAATGGTGCTCCTCATCTAGGTCATTTATGTAAACTGTAACAAATAAGGCCCCAGTACTGATTCCTGTGGACTAAACTCATCACATCCAACTCATCAGACAAAGACCTATTTATATATACTGTTTTCTGCTAGCCAGCCAATCCTCTATCCATGTTACTATGTTATCTCCTGTACCATGACCTCTTATTTGCTGCAATTACCTTTGATGTGACCACTTATCAAATGCCTGGTCCAGAACGTTGTGAACATAGCCCAGACTATCATGCAAGCCAACCTCATATCCATGGACTCTATCTACACTTTTTGGAAAGACAGATAACATCATCAAAGACCCCTCATCCCCTGGTTATACACCTCTTCCAACCTCTTCTGTCAGAAGAAGATACAAAAGCTTAAACACACATACCAACAGGTTCAAGAACAGCTTATTCACTGTTGTTAATTAGACTGCTGAATTGTTTTTGAGCACTTCCTGCGCAGCTGTAGCTTTGTATGCCTCACTCTGTCTAAATACCCTATAATCTGTATGTCCTTGTCTGTTATGAGCTACCTGCACTGCATGCAAAACAAAAATTTTCACTGTATTTAGGTACACTTGAAACAAGAAATCGCATCAAATCAAAATTCAAGAAATCCAAGAATTGTACCTCCATAGGCTCCCTTTATCCTCAGGGAATATTATTTCTCCAAAGAATTCCAGTACATTTGTTGAACATGATTTCCCTTTGACAAAACCATGTTGAGTCGTTCTAATTCAACTGTTTTTTTTTTCTAAATTTGATTCAACATTTTGGTCATGAGGAAAGATTGGAGAAATTGAGACTGTTCTCCTTGGAAAGGAGAGGCTGAGGGGAGATTTGACAGAACCTTTCAAAACTATGGGGTGCCTGAACAGATTAGATAGGAAGAACCTGTTTCTTCTTATTCAAGGATTGAGAACCAGAGGGCACTGTTTTTAAGTGTTTCGGAAAAGAAGCAAATGCGAAGTGAGAAGAAGAAATTTTTCACACAGTAAGTGATCCAGGTCTGACATGCACAGCCTGAAAGTGTGATGGAGGCACGTTCAACTAAAACACTCAAGAAGGCATTGGATGATCATTTAAATAAATAACAACATGAAGGTTATGAGGAAAGGTTGTGGGAGAAGGCAGGAATTTGGCACCAAGTCAAAATGCTGTTACAGACACAATATGCCGCGTAGCTTCTTTCTGCACCAGAATGATTCTTTCTTTTTTTTTTAACATTTATCTTACATTTCATCCTTTAATTCCAAAACTAGAAGTTATATTTTAAAATATCTGGATTTTGGAATCAGACATTCTTAGTAATAAACAAAATGCTTCTGATCACTTTGCAGATCCACATTTTCATGCACAAAGAGTATATGAAGGATAAATAGTGAGGAACTGAACTTGCAGAGCTAATGGTGTAAACACATCTTCAGCTAAGATGGGCATTTAAGTAATTATACTCCATATGCAATTATTGATCAGGTTATATATATTTATACACTACCTTTCTTGCAATATCCTTTGATACAATGAAATTGATTAGAGTGAAAGATTTCAAGTTTTCTACCTCACTCATTTCTCTGAATAAAATAACATTAGCCTTACAATTAAATAACTGCTCATACGCTTGAAGATCTGAAACATAATCTTCGCCTTTTTTTCTCAAGATAAGCAGCGGAATAAACCTCACATAACAAGTGAAACGCGCATTAATAATCTTAGAATAATGAATTCCCTTTCTGTAAATTGATGGTAACTTTTAATTAAACTTCGTTAAAGCTGTTTATTCCAATTCTGTCACAAGAAATAAACATTTAATTTGCTTGCAAGTTATAAAGGCTTGTAATAATGCATGTAATGCAGTAAACTCAAATTCAAAAAGCAGCTTAGGAAAAGGTTCAATGTTCAAAGGTCCAAGGTTCCAGATCCAATATGTAACCAGTTTCAGAACCCAATTTCTTGCGCCACCTAAATCATCAAGCTGTCAGTTAAATAGAACAGTGGAATATTATTGTCACAAGTATAATTCTGCTATAAAAGATTTTACTTTTATAAGTAGGTAAATTAAAAGATTAAATGAAAGACAAAGGAATCACAGATGAGGCATGGTCCTATGATAAAATGAGCTATGGCACACACAGCAGAATCACACGTGCAGAAAATCATAATATGCATAAACTACACAAATTATCAATCAATAAAAGTGTCACTACAACTGCAAAACCCTACAGCATATTTTGCATTTTACACATAATATCTGCTAGATATGTACATACTAAAACGTTTTGCTGAAATGTAATAAACAAATAGATAAAAATACAACACATTATGAAGACAACTTATCCGATTGTAGTGGATGAGAGGAAATATCATATAATAAAAATCAGGACTACTTTTTTTGTAGAGAACTAGATGTATTCCAAGAATACCCTCCTTACATAAAACTACATATCAGAACTGCTGATACCAAATCAGAAACAGAAAACGCTGGAGAAAGTTGGCAGATCTGGCAGCATCTGTAGAGAGACAAATAGAGTTAATGTTTTGAGTCCAGTGACTTCCAGGGCAGAAAGACTTTCCTCAAGATTCTGCTGAAGGCTGCCCAAAGGAGAATTGATTTTTGTTTTCCCTATTGATGGCAACAGGTTGTCCTCCTGACTGAATCAATCTGGATAGAGGTGGCTGTGGAGACCAGTGAGTGGATCAATAGAACCTGGCTCCAGTCCTACTAGAGCGTCAATGATCTGCTGCACTCTGCCAAGGTATATGCCACTGTCTACTCATGCTTCATGCCCCTTTCAGTGAAAGTTAACACTGTAACAACAGTAAGTTGCCACTGCAGAGGATAGTCACACAAAAGATTGGGCGCTATGCATCTCCACCAAATATCTCAAGTGCAACTAATGGCCTTGCACCTGCCAATATAACATTATTAGCACCATTGTGCTACTGCATCTCAAACATTTGCCAGAGTTCACCCTTAAAACATAAAATGAGTGGCAACACTCAGCAACTCACACCACACCTGCTCACTAGCCTCCCTTCAGAACTAGGACAATGTACATGTCTGATAGATTTTCACCAAAGATTTGCATGTCGCAATCTAAAAGATGGCTGTAGGATGAGCACCTCACAGTTATCTCATGCACACATAGCATATAATGTCTTATTGGTTTTCATCAACTGTACTTCTTTGATGACACTGATTCACCATTCAGTCAGAAACTTTTAATACAATATTTCCTACATGTTACATAATGCTTACAATTAAATGTACGCAGACTATCACAGCTCTGGGGATTTTCTGTACCTGTCAATGAAATCATGGTGCTCATGTGCCGTATCCAAGCAATGCTTGAGAAAAGACGGATCAGTTATCATTTTGATCTTGGCAGATCGGAGAGGAAGTAACAGAAGAGGAAATTTGCTGTTTAAATTCTCTAAATAAAGTAACCCCCTTCTCCCAACATCTCCCACAACCACTCCAGAATAAAACAATGCTTCTCAGAAAGCCCACTGACTCTATGGGGAAAGACTCACTGACTCATAGAGCTATTAATGGAGTGGTTAACCATTCTTAATATTGAAATGTCCCAATCCTCTGGATTTGAGCCATGACCAGAACAAGGGCAAATGAACAGATAGATGTCTTACTTTGCTGGATTTTTAATGGTAGACAGTTGCCTCCAGCATTGTAACCCTCTTTCCTTTGAATTTAACAAATTGAGACCTGAGAAAGGATATAAATTGTGTCCAAACAGCAGAACAGAGAAAGAACAGACCATAAACAATCATAATATTTGTATCATGTTTGTACTTGCAGCAGCAGTTTCCACAATGTGAGCCAGTGGGCATATTGGTGGTTACCTGTTCATGCTTATTCTATATTTTGGCAAGAAAGATGGATTAGGCATTAGTTTGTCATGCATATTGCATTTAGTCGGGAATAAATGTATTATTGATGCAGCACAAAATTTATCGTTGTTTCTTACAATTATGCTTATTACCTTCGGAGCTGAAATTCAATGTGCTGGAATATTTCAGTAGTGTTACATTTAATATTTAATAATTACCAGTCAGTCTCCTGTGGTTCTGCATAGAGGAGCCAAGACCAAATGTAGCCTCTAGGCGAATCAGGGTTAGAGTGCAAGGTTAAATGAACAAGGGTGTGTTGAAATAATTTATTTCCCATTTTTTAGACATTGTTGATTTTAACAATGCAGATATAGTGCAAACTATTAGTTTGATGACATAATTTAACCAAGGCAATCATATATAAGCATGCATGCCTGTCTTTGAAATTATGAACTTAATTTCCCCGAATGATCAGGCAATTGTGACTTATTTTTATAAACTCCAGAAAATGATTGTTTCTATCATTATGTCAAGAGCAAGACAACTACTTTTCTCATCTGAGGCTGTGGTATTCTATAATGTCAAGTGTCCTTCTGGAATTTATTTGTGTGATTTTAATGCAAGTGCTAATTCTTTTTGGGAAAAAGGAATACAACCTCAAAACATAATTACAGTGAAATAATCTCTAACCAGCAGATCAACAAGAATTTTAGATGAATACTAATACTAATACTTAATCAATTTTTACTCATTTTTGAATTAATTTACAGCCGGGAATTCAATACACCAGGCAACATAATAGGAAAATATGTCCCATAGTTCAAAGCAACCAATTGAATAATAAGGAGTTTTTAAACATTAATAGGCCAATTCCAGTACAAAAATTGCTAAAAAAAAACCCAACAATCATCAACTTTACCACTGAGGGCTGCCAGTTACAATTAATTGGCCAACCTCAATCTGGATAGCATGGACCCCCACGAAACCAAGTTAATCTTAAAAAAAAACTAAATACTGTGACATACACCATAAATTTTCCCATCCAGTGTATTTCTCTCTCTTGCTGACAGCTTTCTCCTTGTTTTCCTGTGTCTCTAATTTGAATATGTTACAAACAGTATGGCAAGTGAATCAGAAAAGTATTGTCAAATGTTTGTGGTGATTCAACAATTATGTGATGTCAAGTATCTTAATCAAAGGCAGGGAATAAATCTTAGAAACAAAGCAACAAGAATCTCCAGGATAACAAGCATGGGGCTGGATGAACACAGCAGGTCAAGCAGCCTATGATGCTGCTTGACCTGCTGTGTTCATCCAGTCCCATGCTTGTTATCTCGGATTCTCCAGCATCTGCAGTACCTTTTATCTCTGAAGAATCTCCAAGAGTATCTTTGCTATTAATGAAGAGAAAAAGAATGTTCGACTGATTTTTTGGAACTCTAAGTCATTCTAGACCTTTTTACATTGTTCATCAAAGGTGAAGCAGATTTTACTGGATTCATTGTTAGCAGCCATCCCTCAACTCAAGAATGACATGTAGTCAGGATTCCAAACTTCTACCATAGGTGTTCATGTGACAGGATAGATTGACTTAGACATACAGATCATTGGGCATCAGGGGCTTGATGTCAAGCTCTGCAAGTTTGGTTCCTCATTATTTTTCCTTCATGTAGTCTTTGTACTAGGTGGGAACCAGAATGCAGGAATTGCTTCTTTTGTCTTTCCTTCTCAGCTATAACTCTGTCTCATCATTTAAAACGTTATTCTACAAAGCATGATGCTAATCTATGGATACGTTGTTGCCATTGTGAATGATTGGTAGCTAGCTCCTCCATTTTATCCTTCTTTTTGGAGAAAGCAAGCAACTAAATTGAATTGAAATGAATTGAATGATTCATTGTCACTTGTATTTAACAAATAAATATGGCACCATTTTGAGTTACAGAAGATATTAAGATATAACTAAAAACAGAACTCTTCCTCCCTTCTTGTGCTCCGCTCAACATGGGGCCGTGGGGTGGGGGGAGGTATCTGTGCCCACCAACGCCCCCACACAGTCCATTCCAGGTGCCCCGCTCCAAGGCTACCACTGCTGCCACCTCTCAGTGATGAGTAGTAATTGTCTTCTCTTTCCACATTGTCGATGCTGTTGTAACAAAGCCACAAGGATTGCAGCTACAGCAATGTGGATCTGTGGGGAAAGTCAGAAAGGTAACAGTTCTAATGACAGAACTCCTGAGTCCTGACATCAATCACAATAAAGCCTCATGTCATGCTCTCATACCATGTGGCATAGAATCTTCCAAAGAAAGTTGTTGTTATGTCTCCATGAGGAGCTCTGAGATTTGAGAGATCTTCCAAATGTATAATAGACAACAAAAGTTATCATGGTACTTTCATCATCCTTGGTACATGAGTATGGCTAGTTAGCCATAACAGCAACCCCTCTCCTTCCAAAGAAGAGGCTTTCCTCCACATTGTAGCTAATGTTCTTAAATACTTACAGTTCAATGAACAAATGTGGTAGCTTAAAATTATTGACTTCCACTGCCAGCAATAGAATGTGTTTGTGAAGTGAAGACTTCTACTGCCATATGTAAGTACATTGACCTTATCATATTTCCTTAATTGAAACAACATGTTGGCAATTAGGGTGCACAATGTAATGGTCATGATTGCTAGATGCCATTGCTTTTAATGTACATTATTGTGCAATAACTGATCTGTTGATGAAGTACAAATTGAAGCTAACTACATGACATTACTGAAGGAGAGTGAGATTAATTACTGCCATTGTCCTTAGCAAAACCTCAAATTTCAAATGTTTTCCTAAGGACTGAAGAAAAAAGGAGTAGTAACCTATGGTATGTTATCTCTCAAGATCAGTATGCCTGTAAGAGATATATTTATGAGATCATTACTTTATCACAGCATGAAACCTCAGGATATAAAGGTCTCATCTTACTTTGGATTACTTGAAGCATGGTACTCCACTGGAAGCATCTGATCTTTTGTAAACTAACAGCCTAATGTTAACCCAGACACCTATGTACCTAAGAATATAATGTTTGTACACAATAGTGATAGTAAAAATGGTGGAGGATTCTTCACAGCCACAATATCTATACTCATTTTTATTTAGATTATGACTGATGACACAACCTT
Source organism: Ginglymostoma cirratum (assembly GCA_024137785.1). NCBI lineage: Eukaryota > Metazoa > Chordata > Chondrichthyes > Orectolobiformes > Ginglymostomatidae > Ginglymostoma > Ginglymostoma cirratum. The sequence continues at coordinate 14,139,577 of JAHRHZ010000088.1, read as the reverse complement.
TGCTGCATTAGGCAAACTCATGCCAACTTACTCTGCTCATTTTGTATGTAGGGCCAACCATTTTGTGAAATTATTGTGCGATTCCACCTGACATGGCAAAGTTCCAACTTCATTTTAGTGTGAAAGATCTGCAGGCTTCACCTGTGAAGAAGAAATTTCTCACCCATCCTTCAGGTTTCTTTTGTGTTGCTTTCCTTGTGGCCTTCCCCCTATGAATTTTCAGCCACTCCTATTGAGCCACTTTATTGAATTATTAACGGCCCCGCTTTACCCCAGAGCCCATGTCCTTGTTGGCCCAAGATTGTCCCTATGCAGAAGTCAGGGTTACTGTGATCTGTTTCTTCCAGGGTTCCTGTTAGGGGGCAATTTGGGTAGGACATGAGTTAACCTGTAAATCCACATGAATTTCCAGCGGGATTAGTCAATTTCACAAGCAACAATCATACAAATCATTTACAATTCAATTTCTATTTGTTCATAATCAAGAAAGTAGCCAGGTTAAAAAGAAATTGATTTAAACTACACAAACATGCTTCGAAACCAATGCAACAGACAGACAGTTTCTGTAAAAATGAAAGGTGGTTGAACCAGCATTAACCCTGAGGCCTTATTTAGAGATAGAATGTGAGGATGACCCCATACCATATGAGAAAGGCAAAGCAATGGGCTTTAGTCAAGGACGGGAATGAAGCACAGGCTTTGAGAGGAGATAAAGTGGCGCCTGGGAAGGTAAGGATTGGTGAAACCAGGAGAAACAAATGTTTTGCCGCTTTTGGAATGCGTGAAAAATATTTTGTCTAAAACTTTCCATTTCAGAATTCAAGTAATGTTCTGTCAACATGATTTACAATGTATAAATATTTGATGAGTCCTCGTTAAGATAGAGTGCTACCTCAGAATCTTTTCTGGAGTAGCCTCTCCCAACTTTGGTTCAATAAATGATCATTGACCTTTGCCTCAAAGTTCCTGGGACTAGTTTGTAAAATAATGTACAACAACACCTCAGAATGCCCTCATATTCACTCTGAGTTCTCACACTATAATCTCGAATTGCATCCTACCAGAGTGTCCATTCTCTCAGTGACTGCGTACAATGAAACCCAAACCCCAGACTTAAGTTGCTCACTTTCCCCAGGATTGTAATAACTTGCACCTGATAATGGTCAGGGAATTTATCAAGCAAACCCCCAGAAGAACCATGACCTACCCTGCAGAGTGACATCTCTGAATAGATCACATGCTGCCTCTCAGAGTTGATAGCTCCACAACACTTTGACCGACTTACTTGTTATCTCTATACTGCTTGCAGAAACCAACAAGGCTGACTATCCCCCACCAATACAAACTGTCTGCTTGTTCCTCTGCACTATGTAGTAATGTAAGTCAGAGGGGCAGGTAGTCTGCAACTCTTCAGGTTTTTTATTTGTTCAGCCTGTAACTGAACAGTGAAAACAGTGTGTGAAGAAAGCAACGCGAGCTGCTGAGACTGTAAGTCTTCAAATAAGTGCAAAGTGATGTACAGTCAAGGCAAGCTGGGACCTTACTGAGACACCAGTGTATAGAAATAGAGTAGTCGCTAATAGGTCTCAAGATTCTGAAGTCACTTTTCATGCTTGAGGAAAAAGAGCAAATCAAAACTTTCTTTCTAAATGTCAAGAATCTGATTTCTTAATTCGCTCCATATTTTCCCAACTTTTTCACCATTGCTCATACCACATAAGGGAGAAGAAAATTCCACCCATAGATTTGCTGGTCTGGTCCAGAGTTGTAACAAGCTTCACATGTATTCAGGGACATCTCCTGCAAAAAATCAATTGCGCTGGACTGGACTCTGTGCCCATAGAAATATCTACTTTGCCACACAGGTCCTGTTTTCCCAACTTTCATGGCCTTTGTTGTAGGGGAGGACGAAGAAAGTGCTTTAAAGGCACTCTGAAGCTCTCCTTGAGGCACAGCAGCTGAATGGCTTACAGCAGCCGAAAAGGCAGGAAAATGGCACCAAGTCATAATGATCGTTCAGAGACAAGTGCAGACATAATGGGCCAAAGGCTTCCTTTGGCACTGTAATAATTCTGCGATTCTATGTCACCTTTTAAAAATCTAACTCACTTCTTGGTCTATGTTGCAGAAAATATTTTAAGATTAATGATTATACAAAGAGGGTCTACAGCATCCATCAAATCAACAGTTTTGTACTCACACTGATGGATGACTCAAGTCTAAATTTATCAAAATGGTTATCAGGTTTATCAAATGTTTAGTGCTATGAATCCTTGATTTAAATGGTCATGCTTTTTCCACAAAATTAAGTTAACGTCTTACAAGACATAATTCAGCTCAATTATAGTACACTTTCGAGTCTAGACTGCACAGTACTATTGATGGTAAAGAAACACCTGAATTTTACTCATTTATTTCTGTTCAATATTCTCATTATTTCGTGTGAGAGAGTTTGGTAGTGATCATTAGACATGTGTTTAATAGCACATCAGGTCAATAATGACCAGTTGTGTGATCTGTCAATGACAAGTTTACGGATGAATTCATCAGTGCAAATACCTGAAATCATATGCAAAATAAGAACTCATGAACAAAGCAGCTTTTGTTTTTAAAATCCAAGTAATAACATTTACTGGGTAATATTCCACGCTAAGGGACGGGTTTTACAAGATTTTGGGATGGGGTGTGCAAGTTTGTCTTCACTTTGGTGAGTCATCCCTCTCGGAGCGGATGTAATTGATTTAAGGCAGGTCTTTGACTCCTATCCGAGCAGGAAGATATGCCTCTAACAACTGCTCACCAATCAAATAACTAGCAGCTGTCTAATCTGGCCACCGGATGAAGTAGCCACAGCTGAGTTTACAAGAGTCCACAATGCTGAGGACTTGAAGCCAGAGTGAAGTAAGTTAGGGAATTAGAAGGCGTGATGAGGAGGCATTGGACACTAGGGTAAACATGCCAGGGTGGTGGGAAACTGAGTAGAGGAGAGTAGCAGCACCACACTATCCACCCTGTCTTTTGCCAACTACTAACTCATGTAGCGAGAGGTGCCAGTCTAAAGTTTGACATGAACCTGCTTGAAACCCAGCAGTGGAGGGTGAGGTCCTTAAGTGGCTAGCAAAATCACACTCGGGCAAATGCAGGCAGGTAGACACAAGCCTTTAGTGGTGAAGTTGCAGTGTCTCTACGTCTGGGCCAGAAAGTCTGCAGTCAAGTCTCACTTGCCCCAGACATTTGCCATAGCATATTTGAACAGATTGATTAATAATACCTAGAACACAGGGGAGGTAATGGCAAAGTGGTAATGTCACTGGAATTCAGAATTCCAGGCTAATGACCTGGGGACACGGTTTCAAATCCCACCATAGTAAATGGCAAAATCTGAAATCAATAAAAATTTGAATGAAAATACCTAGACCAATGACAACCATGTAACCATTGTCAATTGTCTTAAAATCCCATCCGGTTTACTCATGCCCTTTGGGTAAGAAAACCTGTCAACTGTACCTTGTTTGGCCGACATCTGACTCCAGACCCATAGAAATGTGGCTGACTTTTAATAGCCCTACCAAGCCGCTTGTCTCAGGACAACTTGTGACAGTCATAAAATCTAGCCCAACCATCAATGCCTGCATTCCATGAATGAATTTTTAAAAATGCGCAACATCCATGGCATTTTGTTGCCCCCACCCACCTTCACATCTGCTGGGGATGGAAGTGGCAACAAAAAAAATCAAGTATTAAATTTCTTGACACAATTTTGGTTATGCAACACATTCATTTGTTTTGTATTATCCATTATATGTGCCTTGATGCGCATAAAGCAATTCTGCAGTGCTGCTCAAAAATAACCAGAAGAAATGTGTTTTATAATGAAGGGTGCACCATACTACGTAATAAAACATGGGTTATTGTGCTACTAAAATGGAACCCTGACTATAATCTCTTTAAAATCCCAAAATTTAATTATTATAGTTACATGCATTTATAAGGTCATTTGGAGGCTAATTAATGAGTCTGAAAGAACATTATAGATTTGAACACTTTCTAAATCCCCAGCTCTTTTCTTTCGTCCAGTCAGATTATAACAGTCACAAAAAGCAAAGGATGGCATTTTCATCCTTATAAATAAAACTTTTAAGATAACACTTGTCAATTTTCAGATTCTTTTTGTTTCTGAATTCGGAATGTGTATTTAAAAAAAACTGCATTTGAGTCAATCAGCTATAGCTATGACTCAGACTTTGTGAATGTATCCAAGAATTGTGATGGAATCAAAAAATGTCAAAGTTGATTCTCTACTTACTTTTGTTCTACTTGTGCACTACAGAATACAACCTTCAGGGCATCACTGAAAGAGTTCCTCAGGGGAACTTCATCATAAAATCAGAATTGAAGATGTTCACTTATGATTGTACAATGTTCAGCATCATCCATAACTCCTCAGATAATTAAGCAGTCCATGTTTAAACGTAACAAGATCTGGACAATATTTAGGTCTGGGCTGAAAAATGAAGTGGTATTCCTGCTACACAAATGTCAAGCAATGACTATCTCCAATAAGAGGTAATCCAACTGCTTCCCCTTGACACTCAATGTCATTACCATCACTGAATCCCATACTATCAACATCCTAGGAGTTACCATCGATCAGAAACTCAACTGGAGTTGCCATATAAATGTAGTGGCTACAAGAGCAGGTCAGAGGCTAGAAATACTGCACAGAGTAACTCACTTTCCAACTCCCCAAAGCCTGTCCACCATCTACAAGGCATAAGTCAGAAGTGTGATGTATACTCCCCATTTTCCTGAATGGGTGCAGTTCCAACAATACTCAAGAAGCTTGACACCATCAGGACAAAGCAGCTTGCTTGATTGGCACCACATCCACAGGCATTCAACACTGACATTCAATTGCAGCACTGTGTACTATTGACAAGATGCATTTCAGATACTCACCAATAGAAATTAGACAGCATCTTCTAAAGCTGTGACCACCTCCATCTAGAAGGACAAGTGGGGCAGACACAGGGGAAGATCACCACCTCAAGTTCCCCTCCAAGCCACTCTCTATCCTGACTTGGAAATATATCCTTCACTGCTGCTGAGACAACATCCTGGAATTCCCTCCCTAAAGTCATTGTGGGTTGGACAGCAGCAGTTCAAGGAGGCAGGACATCACCACCCTCTCAAGGGCAAGTAGGGATGGACAATAAGTGCTGGCCAGCCAGCGACACCCGTATCCCATGAAAGAATTATTGCAGGTACAACAGTGGGTGAAAGAAATGTTACTCAATATTGCTTAATCACGTATACTGATATAGGTATTGAAAATTGATCTTTTATTTATTGGCAGGATGCAATGAATATCAAAGTGCTCAAAATCATGATAATTAATATTGCCTAGTCGCAGCTATATATTTGACATTTGCCAATCTTCTTTTTAAAGTATAGCGAACTTAATGACTGAGTCTTAGCCCAGGCTACTGACCAAGGAGCTGATCAGATTGAGTACTTTTTTTCTTATTATTCACTCGTGGGACATGGCTGGGCCAACATTTGTTGACGTTCCTTAGTTGCCATCAAGATGATGGTGGTGAGCTGCCTTGTTGAACTGCTGCAGTCATTGTATTTTATGCCTGACTGATTTTCCTCTCTGTTGAAGCAAAGTAGAGCATTCTTGGATGGAATTTAAGACCAACATTCCATCTCAAACTATTGGCTTCTCATCTGACAGTTCAGTCAAAAGTAGCCCCAAATTATCTTCAAAGTATTACTGCTGGCCAAAAGATTTCAGAATGAATCCATCATCAGTGGCAGTATTGGAGGTTTAGAGGGTTGAGATCATCAAGTTCCTCGGAGTGATGATAACCGACAACATGTCCTGGACTTCCCATGTAACTGCAACGGTCAAGAAGGCACAACAACGCCTCTTCTTCCCAGATGACTTCAGAAATTCAGCATGTCCATAAGGACCCTCACCAACCTTTCCAGAAGGCATTCTATCCAGGTGCATAACTGCCTAGTATGGCAATTGCTCTGCCCAGGACCGTAAGAAACTACAGAAGGTTATGTGCACAGCCCAGACCATCACGGAAACCAACCTGCAATCCATGGACTCCATTTACACTTCTTGTTGATGCGGACAGGCTGCCAACATCATCAAAGACCCCTCCCATGCCGATAATGATCTCCTACAACCTATTCCATCAGGCAGCAGATACAGAAGCTTGAACACATGCACCAACAGATTCAAGAACAGCTTCTTCCCTGCCATTATTAGACTGATGACCGGATTCTCTAACTTCAAATAATATTGATATTCTTAATATTGATCTTTCTTCACGTATCTCTGTGCAGTGAGGATAGTATGCCTCACTGCCCAAGATCAACTGTGGTCTGTATGTCCTTGCTTACCAAGTTAGAGACCCAGACCTACTAAACAGACTCCTGCCGTCTATGGCAAGGCCTAAACAATATTACAGGGTACAAAATGAAACAGTGTAACATAGCAGACAATGATACATCCCTCCCTGACACAATCAATGGTTTCTATGCTCAGTTTGAGCAGAATACCACTGGTGTGGCAATGCCTGCCACGACAGCCCTAGTCACACCCATTACCTCTGTCACAGCTTCAGACGTCAGATCCATCTTCCTGGGAGTCAACCCAAGGAAAGCAATGGGCCCGATGGTGTTTCTGGCCAAGGACTCATATCCTGTGTGGACCAACTAGCGGAGGTATTCGCCAACATCTTCAGCCTCTGCCTCCTAAAGCCATAGTCTCCACCTGCTTCAAGAAGACCACCATCATTCCTGTACCCAAGAAAACACATGCCTTGTACCTTAGCCCAATAGCTCTGACTCCAATAATCATGAAGTGCTTTAAGAAGCTGTTCATGCCCACATCAATTCCAGTCTCCCATCCTACCTTGATCCACTACATTTTATCTACAGACATAACAGATCCACAGAGGATGCCATATCCCTGGCTCTGCACTCATCCCTGGAATATCTGGACAACGAAGACACCAACGTCAGGCTCCTGCTCATTGACTACAGCATCGCCTTCAACACCATTGTGCCCTTCACATTTATCTCAAAACTGCGTGGCCTTGGTCTCAGCTCCACCCTGTGCAATCAGATCCTCAGCTTTCTGACCCATAGGCTACAATCAGTGAAGATAGGTAACTGCACCTTCTCCACAATAACACTCAACGCTGGAGCCCCACAAGGATGCATCCTCAGCCCCCTACTCTACGCCCTGTATACCTAGAACTGTGTTGCCAAATTCTGAATGAACACCATGTACAAGTTCACTAACAATACCACTATAGTGGGACAGATATCTAACAATGTTGAGTCAAACTACAGAACAGAGATAGAGGGCTTGGTGACGTGATGCAATGAAAACAATCTGTCTCTCAATGTCAGCAAAACTAAAGAACTATTCATTGACTTCAGAAAGAAAGGAGGCACACCCCCCCCATATCAACAGAACTGATGTTGTGAGAGCGAAGAGCATCAAGTTCCTCCTAGTGACAATAACCGACAACCTGTCCTGGGTTTACCATGTAAACGCGACAGTAAAGAAGGCACAATAACGCTTCTTCTTCTTTATGCAGCTCAGGAAATTTGGCATGTTCATAAGATCCCTCACCAACTTCTATAGATGCACCATTGAAAGCATACTATCTGGGTGCATATTGGCCTGATATGGCAACTGCTCTGCCCAGGACCGTAAGAAACTACAGAAGGTTGTGTGCACAGCCTGGACTACCACAGAAGCCAACGTTCCATCCACAGACTCTAGTTACACAACATGTTGCCACGAAAAGGCAGCCAACATCATCAAAGACCCATCGCACCTTGGTAATGACCTCCTACAACCTCTTACATCAGGCAGAAGATACAGAAGCCTGAACACCTGCACAAGCAGGTTCAGGAATAACTTCTTTCCAGCTGTTATCAGACTGTTAAATGGACTCTAGCCTCCAATAAATTAATCTGCAATGTAACCTGTATGCCTCTAATTCTTTTTTGATTTGAACATCCTTTGCTTGCTGTCATCTACCTGTACTGCTCGCAAACAAAGCTTTTTGCAGTACTTAGGTACACATGACTACAATAAATCAAATCAAGTCATGTATTAAAGAGTTCTCCAGGGCACTGTTACTGACTGACCAGCTCTCATGGCTGACAAATTGAGTCTGGAAGTTTCAACATGTTGGTAGGGGTGTACAATCTTTTCGTGCGGCTCTAAATAACTCTGAAAACCCAAGTTCATACAAGTCAAATAACTGGAAGCTTAATAGTATTATATTTTGATATGATGCATGATCTTAGCTACATTAAGTTTTAAGTTTGTACTTCATACACTCGGGGATCTCTAAATCTGGTCACTGTCAAGCTGCAACTAAGCTTTCTGGATTTGGATAAATCTGTTCCTGTGGGGAGAGTATGTATAATCCAACAGAAAGTCTAATCATAACTTGATGTTGAAACTTCTGAATGTGGCATTGCATGAGTCAGACTCCCACCAATTAAAAAGAGGCTTAACTTCAAATGACAAAAGGACATGGTAATGTAAAGGGTAAACTTATCTTTTTACATTCATTTAGTTGTAAAATTCTTTCTGAAGACAACAAAGGCTAAAATTAAAAACCTTACTCCTTGAATGCCAAAATCCCTGAAGCTACATTTATGAATGATCCACTGGGCCTTACACTATTGAAGAGCGCAAGCGCTGGATTGCATATAATCAAATTGAATTTTGAAGGTTACCTTTTAGCCTTCAGATTATGTAAGGAAGATTTCACAACATAATTCCAGGTGGTTTCATGAACAATTTATTTCCCATTGTCCAGTAGAACCTACCAACACTGAAGGTACTGTACCATTTTAGCAATTGTTTTAATTTTAGGGAAAAAAAAACCTTTTACAAACACACAATTTCAAAAGATATATAACCAAAGGCTGGGCCAATATTGCCAGCATGACAGAAATGGAAATGGATGGTGTCATGTTGGAGAGGCTACAGAAACACAGCATACTTCTGATGAAGAGCACTTTCAAAGCATGCATTTATTTTCTGTCTCAGTCAGTTGCCAACTTACTTGAACACTTTCAACATTCTATTTTGTGACAGTCTACAGATCTATATCAAGCTCCCTCTGTTGTCTTCTGAAGTGACAAGCAAAAATAACAATAATATTTATTTGATACTCCTGAGTCAGTGGGTCAGTTTGGTTTCTCCTGCATAATTGTGGGAAATGGCCAGTAAGCAAATAAAAAAGCTGCCAGTGCACCACAGTAATAAAAAGACAAATCCTGGCTCAGCCTAGTATTGGACAAATTGAAAAATGGCAGCTTGTGGCAAAATTTCCTTTTACCTTAATCAACTTTGACATCATTCTTTGCTTTAGATCATGTAAAGTGTCCTTCGATACCGATCCTGATTTTGATAGATTTGGAGATACCATATGACTGCAATAATTTGTTTTTTTATTTATCAATTCAGCACACTGACAATACATATTTTTTCTTGCAACTTCATTCCTGTAGATTCAAACCTTGCAGAATGACTGCTATAGTATTTAGCTTTTGTGTTAGTGTGGTCCCAAGACTATCCTTTTATAGTATTTGGTTATAAGACTAATTTACATAGTTATGACATTTAATTTTCTCAGCTCAAGAAATGCAAATATGTTGAGGCAGGGGCTAGAATACCAATGCTACATTATAAAAATTATGCCTCCAGACAAATCATATTATACGGTACATTTTCTACAGCCCTGCATGGGGCGTTAAACCTCATTGGCAGTGGTTCATGGCTCCTAAAATATGCTATGATCCCAGCTGATGATAATACTGGACAAATTAGTAGTCAAAATTGACCCGAGGTTAACAGACCATAATTTTTATTACCTTTCATTTTTTCTTTTCTAAAAGATTTTTCTATCATTTAGCATGATGACCAGTTATTAAACATATTCAAATAAGGCTGCCAACGAACATTTATTGAAGTATGTTCCACATAAAAAGGAAAAAAAAAACAAAAATATTTTACATTATTTATGATTATTTGAAATGGTCATTTTGCAAACATCAGAAATAAAGATTTGACCCTTCAATACTCAAAAAAAAATAGCCTAAAAGCACAGCAAAGGGTTACCCTGTTTCCAATTTTAAGTCCCTTGTTCAGTAGGTATGACTATGCTTAGTTTTTTTTCTGGCAAACCTCTGTATTGATTTGATGCTATTTCTTCAATCTGTATCTCTTATGGAGACACTTAAACAATCTGCTAACATAGCTCAATTATTTCTTAATATTAGTTCCTTAAAGTCCTCTTCCATAATCTTCTATTTCTGGACCTTTTTCCTATTACTGACATTAAGCCACTTTGGACTTCTTTTCTCCTGCCCTGCCTGTTCTGGAGACTGCTGAACTTCTTGGTTGCTCCTCCAGGCCTTTTCCACTTGAACATTTAGTTCATTGACCTTCTGGATAGTACTGTCTCCCTAATTTTTTTGTCTGTATCTCTCTGTGACAGAGGATACCTTGTTCCTAAGTAAGACCTTTTTTCCCAATGTACCAAATAATTCACCGCAAGAAATTTAATGCACAGACATTTTCAGACAACCATCCTATGCACAAAACTCAAAAACAAAACTAAAAGAATGTCCTTCTTAATACAAACATTATAGAGATATAAATCCAAACAAATTTTGGTATCCAGTTTAGAATCCAATTTTCCAAAAAATAATACATCTTAAACGATCATCACCTTGAAGCCACAAAATTTTCATTTGCTCGGTTGCATTTAAATCACATTATGAAAGTTTGGCCTTAACTTACGAATGTGGGCAAAGAGCATCTTATAAAAATTTGCTTGTCTCGTCAACACCAAGTTTATTTAAGCGAAGTCTTGCAAGGTCCATAGCAATCAATGTCAACTGTTTTCTTTTAAATATTTCAGGTAAATATTATTGTATTTTGTCCCATATGTTCATGGATTTTATGGTTGCTTTAGTTTTCTGCCACTGGCTTGTTATAAATATTTTGTTGCTCCCATCCAAGATGCAGAACAGGGACACTGTATCTCATTTCCTGTACATTTGGTTCAATTCAAATGAACAATGGAAAAAACAAGCAAGTAATGCCAGTTAACAAGCATGAGGCTGGATGAACACAGCAGGTCAAGCAGCATCATAGGAGCTCCAGCATCTGCAGTACCTTTTATCTCTCAAGTAATGCCAGTAGCTTTTTTACAGCAGTTTAATTTCATTTTGCCTTTCCCAACATGGTGAGCAATGTCTGACCATTTGGGAAAGAGTTTATGTTTTCTATCCAAGATAGCGGAGTCTTAGTAGACATGCATTTATCAAAGGAAGCATCGAATTCCATGCTATGCTGCAACCAGATTTTGAGAGTAACTTCTTGAGCAGTGACATCCTCTGCAGCATCTCTCCATGCTTGCTTACCCCAAAAATTTATCAATTAAGACTTTCATTTAATCCTGTAGTATCTCCACAAAGGCATCAAGAAACAGAGACCTGACAGATAATCTTTATCTTCAGTGTTAAAGGATCACTGAAAACCTACCTCTCTTTCAAGAGGTGCAATAATTAGAGTGGTTGGATTTCCTGCATTCCCAAATGACAATGCCTTGTTTGACATTTTATTGATAGGACTTTGATGAGATGGGCCAATGGGCCAAGGAGTGGCAGATGGAGTTTGATTTAGATAAATGTGAGGTGTTGCATTTTGGTAAGGCCCTGGGGAGTGTTGCTGAACAAAAAGTCCTGGGGTCCAGGTCCTTGAAAATGGAGTCACAGGTAGGCTGATTAGTGAAGAAGCCTTATGGCATGCTTGCCTTTATTGGCCAGTGCATTGAGTATAGGAGTTGGGAGGTCACGTTGCAGCTGTACAGGACATTGGTGAGGCCACTATTAGAATACTGTGTTCACTTCTCGTCTCTCTGCTATAGGAAAGACGGTGTTAACCTTGAAATGGCTCAGAAACAATTTACAAGGATGTTGCCAGAATGAGATATAGAAAGAGGCTAAATAGGCTGGAGCTTTTCCCCCCTAGAGCGTTGGAGGCTGGGGTGTGTCCTTATAGAGTTTTATAAAATCATGAGGTCATGTATAGGGTGAATAGAGAAGGTATTTTTCCCAGGGTAGGGGAGTCCAAAACTAGAGGGTATAAACATAAGGCAAGAGGGGTAAGATTTAAAAAGGGACCTAAGTGGCAACTTCTTCATGCAGGGGTTGGTGTGTGTATGGAATGAACTGCCAGAGGAAATAGTGGAGACTGGTACAATTACAATATTTAAAAGGCATCCGGATGGGTATATGAATAGGAAGGTTTAAAGTGACATGGGCCAAAGCAATACGAGCCAAATGCTGGCAAATAGGACTAGTTCAGTTCAGGATATCTGTTGGGCATGGACAAGTTGAAGTGAAGGATCCGTTTCCATGCTATACAATTCTACGACTCTATAAATTGAATGGAAATAAATGATCAAATGGTTTGTGGCATTCATCAACAATACCTTGTGGGAATGGCAATCAGTATGGGGATAAGAATAATTTCTGGCAGGAAGAGATAATATTTGCACCCATGCTTACTGTCACATGGAGAAACTTCCTCACAACATATTGTGATAAAAGCTTATGCCGCTGTTGGTGATTCCATGTCAATCATTTCCATCTGTAAAGGATAAGAGGAAAATAACATTGATACAGTAAAGGATCCTATGCAAACGGACAATGGTCATGTCCAATGTTTGAAACAACTTCCTCCAGAGAGTGAAAGAGAAAAATAGTAGGTTTTTTTAATCATCCTGCTCAAATGTGTACATCTGGAGCAGGTAGGACGTGAGCCCAGGCTCCTGGCTCAAATTATCATAATCACTGCACTGCAAGAATCCTCAAGAGAGGAATGGTAGGCCTGTGCAAACAAAGAGAAACGTGTTCCTACTACCCAATTCGTAATGCTAGTGAACATATCATTTGGTGCTGGTAAGAATTTGACTGGATGTGGTCAGTCAATGCTTTTCTTTCTCAATGAGGTTAATACACGTGCTTTTATGATGATGGATTTCAGACACAAATTATATCAGTTTCATTTCATTGATATCCTATAGCAAGAAATGCCATTCTTCAATTATATTTCTTAATTAAATCACCTTTTACTATTCTATATTACAAAGCGTATGTGCCAAATTTCAAAGCTTTTCCAACCGGGACAACATTTTCATCCCAAAATTCATTCCTATGGACCTTCATTGTATCACATTCAATTTAAGTATATCTTTTCTTAGACAAGCAGAACAAAATAGTAAAGTACACCAGAGATGGTCTCCCCAAAACCTTATATAATCATAGCACAAAGTCCTTGCATGGGGATTGAAATACAAATTCTTGTATTTCAATCCCTTCGCAATAAGGCATAACATGTCATTTGTCATCCTAATTCCTTGCTGTACCGTACCAGCATGCTAACTATCTCTGTTCTTTGTACGAGCAAACTCTAAGTCTCTCTGAACACCAACATTTAGAGGCTTCATGTCTTATAAAAATATATTATGCTTTTCTATTCGTACTATGAAAGTGAATAATCTTCAAATCTCCACTGAATACTTCATCTGGCATGTTGTATCCTACTCACTCAAGTCCGTTGATGGAATGTTATAGCGTCTGTAGGAGTGAGCTAGAAAGAAGGGGGTATCATGAAATCTGGTGCTATTCTGGCATCAACATGCCCATTGCTTAGACTGATGCTTCTGATATTTTACTAGTGGCAGGAGAGGTCTTCATTGATCAGCCTTGTCAGCCCCCTGCAGTAAAGAATTCTACAGATTCACTACCCTCTGAGAGACAAAATTCCTCCTCATATATCTTATGATCTTTATGATCCCTTATTCTGAAAGCCTGCTCTTTGGTCCTTGACTCTCCCACAAGGGCAACAACCTGTTCCTGCATCTACCCTGTCAATCTCCCCTAAGAATCTCATATGCATCAATAAGTTCACCTCTCATTCTTCTAAGCATAGACCCAACCTACTCAACCTTTCCTCCTAAGATAGTATGGTCTCAATCTCATGAACCTTCTCTGAATTACCTCTAATGCCAGGATGTCTTTCCTTAGATAAAGGGCCCCTAACTGTTCACAGTATTCCAGCTCTGGTTTGACTAGTGCCTTGTACAATTTTAGCAAAACCTCCCTACTTTTATAGAATTGTAGAATCCCTGCAGTGTGGAAGCAGGCCATTTGGCCCAACAAGTCCACACCAACCCTCCAAAGAGCATCCCACCCAGACACAAACCCTACCCTATCCCTGCATCCCTAGACACTATGGGCAATTTAGCATAGCCAATTCAAGTAACTTGTACATCTTTGGACTGTGAGAGGAAACCAGAGAACCCAGGGGAAACCCACATTTAAATTGGAACAATGTGCAAACTCCACACAGACATTCTGTCTTCACTCCCTTTGGAATAAAGGCCAACATTCCATTTACTTTCCTTATTACCTGCTGAACTTGGATGGCAGGGTTTTGCAATTCATGGGTAAGGACTCCCAATTCCTCCTGTACTGTAACCTTCTGCAGTCTTTCTCCATCTAAATAATATTCACTTCCTCTATTCTTCCTGCCAAAGTGTATAACCTCAGATTTTCCCATATTATATTCCATCTGCCAAATTTTTGCTCACTCGCTTAACCTGTCTCTTTCCCTCTGCAAACTATTTATGTCACCTTTGCCACTTGTCTAAGCACATAATTTTGTGCCATTCTCTGTCTTTTTGCTTAAATCCTTAATATATATTTTAAAAAGTTAAAGCCCTCAGCATTGATCATTGTGGCACTTGGCCTCAACCGCTCCTCACGTGCCAAACCTTTCATCCCGGGATCATTCTTGTGAACTTCAGTCCTCCATTGACTGTCTTCCTTCTCCTGTCCCCTTATCTGCTGTGTCTGAAGTTAGATTCCTGACCCTTTCCATACACTCTGTCCTACTACTTGTTCTGGAAAGTTTAATAACTTCTGCTGAGCCATTCCCCTCAACCATAACTTTTTCCATAATTTTCGATGCAGCTGAACCCACCCCTCCCAACTATTCAGTTTAAGGCCCCCTATCTATAGCCCTATTTATGTAATTCACCGGGACTCTGATCCCAGCATCATTCAGGTGGAGCCCATCCCATCTGAACAGCTCCCTCCTTTCCTCAGTACTGGTGTAAATGTCCCGTGACTTCGAACCCATTTCTCCCACGCCAAACTTGATCCACGCATTTATCTCTTTAATCTTGAAATCCCTGTACCAATTTGCTCGTAGATCAGGTAGTAATCCATAGATTATAACCATTTTGGTACTGCTTTTTAATTTAGCCCCTCACTGCTCATATTCTCTCAAAACTTCCTTCCTCTTTCTACCTCTGCTATTGGTACCAACATGGACTACATCAGCTGAATCTTTCCTTTCCCATTCCAAGTTCTTCTGCAGCCCAAATGAGATATCCTGAACCCAGGCTCCAGGTAGGCAGCACATCCTTTGAGACTCCCAATCCTGGAAATTGTGTATTCCCCTGACTAGAATATCCCTACCTACAACCACATTCCTCTTTTCTTCCTCCCTTCAACTGGCTCCCTGCACCACAATGATATGGTCAGTTTGTTCACCCTGCTTAGAGCCCACCTTCTCATCCAGACAAGAGCAAGAATTTCAAACCTGTTAGACATGATCAAGGGCTGAGGTTCCTTCAGCACTACCTCCTGGATCTCTCTACTTGCCTTGCTCACAGTCACACCCTCGTGTCCCTGACCACTGATTGAAGAGGTACATAATCTAAGGGATGTGATGACTTCCTGAATCATAACATCCAAGTAATTCTCCCTTTCGCTGGTGTGTCAAATTTTCGAAGCTCTGACTCTAGATCATCATCTCTGAGCTGGAGTTTTTCAAGCATAAACAGTTGCTACAGATGTGGTCACTATGAACTATAGAAAGGTCCACCAGCTCCTACATCCTGCATCTCATCATCTGGCCCTCTATCTTTATTTTGTTTACGTAGCTCTTAATTTGATTTTTTTTAAAATTCTATTGGTCTTTTAGTTCATATCCTGTAAATATTTCCTCTGTTTACCTTCCATCTGAAAGTAAACTATAATAGATATTCAAATTAGTAATCATCACCAACCAATGAATTTGCAATTTATCTGTGATGTCACCCTTTTGTGCTGGGCTTCTGATCCTGGGTTTCAATTTATCCTGTTGTAAAAAGAAAACCCTTTCAAACTATGAACCAGAAAAATCAAGCAACAAGCTCCTCTTCCACTTTGCACTGAATTCTCACAATCTTTCCAAATTCCCCAAACTATACTCTCACACGGTCTGTGTCTCACTATGGATATATTCGCTCCTTCCTGACTGGGGAAAGCTTAATGATCGCGTACTCTCAACAGGCCCATTCTTCCTTTGAATGTGTTTTGCCTTCCATCACTACTCTTTACTCAACGTTGGTGAGGCTATTTTTGGAGTACTGTGTACAGTTCTGGTTGCCCTGTTATAGGAAAGATATTATTAAATTGGAGAGGGTGCAGAACAGATTTATAAGGATGGTACCAGGACTGGAGGTTTTTGGTTAAAAGAAGAAGCTGGATAAGTTGGGACTTTTTTCATTTCACTGTAGGACGTGAGGGTTGACGTTATAGAGGTTTATAAAATCATGAAGGGTGTGGATAAGGTGCATAGCAAAGTTCTTTTCTGTAGGGTTGGGGAGTTCAAAACTAGAGACCATACTTTTAGGATGAGAGGAGAAAGATTAAAAAGGAACCTGAGGGGTAGCTTTTTCACACAGAGGATGGTACATGTCTGAAATGAACTGCCAGAGGAAGTGCAAGATGCAGTACAGTTACAACATTTAAAAGACTTTTGGACAGGTACATGAATAGGAAAGGTTTAGAGGGATCTGGACCAAACCCAGGCAAATGGCCTGGTTTAGTTTGAGACATTTTGCTGGCGTGGATGAGTTGGACTCAAGAGTCTGCTTCCATGCTCTATGACTCTATAGTCCTGTAATATGTTCCATATTGAACCAATCTGAGTATGGTTCACATGGAATTACTACCATTGAAGTTCTACTTATTAATTTAGAATCCAGTTTCTCAATTTCTCACTGCAGAATTTATTTTTTAGCTCTAGCTATGTCAATGATTCCAACATGAATCATGCCAACTGAATCATTCCCTTTCCCTCTCTATGCTCATTCCAGTCCATGACATGATGTTTCTGGCAGCCCTCAGATCTCAGCTGTATCATTCCCCCTAACTGTACCACTTGCATTTTCACCTGTGACTTGAATTATGGCATTAGGTTATGGTCAGTTTTTTTTTCTCATCCACCCTGCACTCTTTGTTCTCATTCACACAGTTAGAAAAATCCATTTTATCTATTGAACAAAGTCAAGATTCCTTTATTGTTACATCCTGGATGCCCAAACTGCCCAAGTAGCAGTCACATCCACTTGACCTGACGACAAACTAACTCTATAAATTTCAACTGAATCTAATGGGTGTGACAGCCTCGTGGAACAAAATGACTAGTTAACTTTTCTGAAGAATGGTCCCGAACCGAAACGCCAACTTTCCTGCTCCTCTGATGCTGCCTGGCCTTCTGTGTTCCTCCAGCTCCACACTGTGTTATCTCTGACTCCAGTATCTGCAGTTCTCACTATCTCTTAGTTAACTTGCCCACCTTCTGATACTTGTATCATGTTTGCAGTTCAGGCTGCTGCCCAAAACTTGGGCTGGATTCTCTTGAACTGCAGACACTTAAAGCAGTTATGCTTGTACGATTCCAAAGTTATGCAGTCACTTCCATAGCCTGCAACTATATCATGCCACCTGCCATTAAATCTAACTAAACTATTTTCATATTTCATTAGTTAAAATTGTCAAGAAAGAAAAGAAGGAAAGCAAGAAAGGAGTTTTATTTGTACAGTACTTATGACCAACTGATGTCTCAAAGAGCTTTATAGGAAATGAAACCTTGTTTTGTCGTATTTAAATCTATTTTAGTTCTTTTAATTAATTAATATTTCCGGGTTTAATAATCTAATAACCGCAATCTGCAGAATTTTTTTGCTTGGAGATTGACAGATTAAAGAGTGAAAATAAAACTGGAATAGTCAGTAACTAATCACCTGCCTGATATCCTTTGACATAACTCCTTGGACGTTTTTTTGTGATTATATTTTCATGTCTTCAGTGACTCGTCCCCAAATATGATATTCAGAAATAAATTAGATCACTGTGAAATGGAAATTAAGCATTAGGCACAAATTATATTAAGGGTTAGACTTACACAAAGTAAAAATGCACATTAGACTGAGACTGAGCTATCACCTCTACACAAAGGAGATTGAAGATGAAGTGGGAAAGAGTCAATTTCAGATGGAGTTGGGGGAAGTTCTTAAATGGGGTTTTTTTGATCCTTTTCACTTGCTCCCATGAGTTTACCTCTCCTTGTCTAACCACTTCACAATAAGTCGAGTAAAAGAAGAATAGTTCACTTATTCCAAAACATTTCTTAGAAGAAAATGCTTGAACACTAATCTGACTTGGGAGGCAGGAATAAAGGACAAATCTGGCTGAATCAATGAAGTCCGGAATTGCATTTTCAGTCAGTCACTTAAAAATGTCATCTGAACAACCATGAAGTGGTCCATGGATAATTGGACACAGTAGCCAATTGTGGTGAATTTAAAAATATAAGAAGAAATTTTGATTCAGTGTTTTCATAAATTCAGCACTTAAATTGTTTCCATAGAATTCTTACTACGACTAGAAATTTAGTTGTACTCCATCTAATCCAAATCATATTTTGGATGAAATAACTACAAATTCATTGAATTTATGAATATATGATCATTAATGAAATATATTGTCAGAAAGCCTTGCACATAACTTTACAGAAAATCATAAATAACAAGCTCAGTCAGATGTAAAGACACTTCAGTGCTTTAAGTAGAACAGGGACATCTAATGTTCTGATCCACATTCTCCCCTCAACTGTCTGCGCAATAATTTGGTCATTCATCCTGCTGCTGTTTAATTGTGGCATTTTGCAGTATATGAACTGCTTGCTGCAATTCTTGATATAAATATAAATATAAATTTATATAAATATAAATATGTTGGGATTTTGCTGCCATAATGTAAGACTTAGCTTTAGGATCAAACATGGATCCTGTGCCTGAATAAGGTGACTGCAGGACCACCTTGACAATCTCCCTGGTGGCAGCCAATTAGGCACATGTTGCCAGGATCATTGTCCGATAAAAGACTCCGAGATGTATCTCTGAACTGCTCTCCCATTCAAGGATTTACTGGCTGCAAACTTGGCAACACCATCAGGCAATGTGGCCCCTTGCCAAGGCTGAGACAGGCTGACTTCATATCGAAACTGAAAGAACTGCGGATCCTTTAAATCAGGAACAAAAACAAAGTTGCTGGAAAAGCTCAGCAGGTCTGGCAGCATCTGTGAAGGAAAAAACAGAGTTAATGTTTCAGGCCAGGTGATGTTCTGAAGAAGGGTCACTGGACCCAAAACATTAACTCTATTTTTTCCCTTCACAGATGCTGCCAGACCTGCTGAGCTTTTTTAGCAACTTTGTTTTTGTTTCTGACTTCATATTGAGATGCTCTCGCAAGCAAGGAGAATTTATTTCTGAGCTGGGAATAGGTAACTCTCCCGTCACGGCATTTGCTGTGTGGTTTTATTTTCTGCCCATCCAGCTCACTCAGTAGATTGAGATTCTTTTTCACATGGTTGTGAAGTTGTGCCTTAAAGAGAACACCACTATCTTATTGGAGCAGGCAAGAATGGAGGACTGAACTATCCCTACCCCTAAGTCCTATGATCTAGGGCATGAAGTTGGCAGCCTCCACAGGTAGCAGTAATGGGATACATACTACCACTGACAACATGCTAGCAGCCTTGGAAAATAACTTGTAAATGATCTCTCAATTACCTAAATTGGCCACCTGCCAACCAAAGGCAAACAGCCAAGCCACTGCCATTGCCACTTCTGTCAGCCAATACACTTCAGGTTTTCCTCCAGAAACATTTCTCCACCATCTTCCAGACCCTTCTGTCTCCTGCCAAACTCCAGTAGATGCTTTACAAACCTATCTAAGTTTCTAAAATGATTAATTGGCTACAAAGTACTTACATGTTCTAAATTAACAGGTTTTATATAATTAGAAATGATCATTGCATTATGGAATGGTATGCAGAGAGCAGTCCATTTAGCTCATAGATTTTACATTGGTTTTTGTGTAGATTAAATTTGTTTATCCCACTCTCTTGCGGTTTTTTGCACTTTTTATTGTCCCTCAAAGGGGAGGAGATATTATGGAATTGTACCTGAGTAAGTTAATGCTCTAGTGACCAGGATTTGAATCCCATATCATAATGCAATTTGAGTTCAAAACAAAATTTGGAATTTAAAGTCTAAAGACCTATAAATCATTGTCAATTGCCATAAAAGCCCATCTGGTTCTGTAATGCCCTTTACAGATGAATCAGCTACTTGTTGCTGGCTGAAGCTCACTTTGTGCACATTCCCTGGTGTCAATTCAACTGCAACTAATCCTTCTCCACTGGTTGAATGAATGGCAGTGTTAACAGGGCTCACAATAAGTGCTGGTAGCTTGTGTTTAAAAGCCAAAGCAATCTCTTCTAAAGTCTTTGAGTTTAAAAACAGCCCTTTTCCCATTTAATTCTGAAATAAAAAATACAGACAAATAAGTTAAAAAAATGAAGTAGAATCATGCAAGCTCTGAACATTGTAGGCTATAGTGAGATATTAGCAAGGCATTTAATGAACATTCAGTTAGGAGCTCATTACTGCCTAGCAAAAATGTTGCTATGCAACTTAAAGCATACAAGGTGCAACAAGATGATCCCGACGTTAAGATGAGCTTTGCTGAAGAACTCATCTGAGTCTGCAACACTTCATCATAGCCCCTTTTAACTCAGACTCTGACAAGATTAGCTCATTTTGTAAATTGATTTAGCTGATCTGTGTTTGACTATTAGCCTGGTAACTGATATTTATAATGGTCCTTGACTGCTTAAGCCTGTATTTGGAGCGAGAAAGCTAATTAAATAAAGAACTTTCCAGACTGAAGGTATAGCTTCTGTCAGTGACTGTGTGTGGAACTCTTGCAAGTCATGGGTTGTTTTAAATTTCTATAAATAAACGTATAGAAGGATAAGAACTAGTGTTGTTCTATATTGCAATGAACTAAATCAGACATATATGATTTACAGCAGACTGATGAATATATAAAAATAATGAATTAGAAGAAATGGAGGAGTACAAAGTTGACTGGTTTTAACTTAGTTAAATGATTGGTAGCCCTAGAAATTTGTACATCTGGCAGTCTGATGAAAATTAGACAGGAAATAATCCAAACCTTGGATGTGGTTGATACTTAGAATCCCTACAGTGTGGAAACAGGCCCTTCAGCCCAACAAGGCCATATCAACCCTCAGAGCATTCCACCCAGATCCATCCCTCTATAACCCACCTAATCGACATATCCCTGAACACTATGGGCAATTTAGCATGGCCAATCCACCTAACCTGCACATCCTTGGACTGTGGGAAGAAACCAGAGGAAACCTGCACAGACACAGGGAGAACACGCAAACTCCATACAGACAGTCACCTGAGGGTGGAATTGAACCTAGGTCAACCCAGGTCCCTGGCACTGTGAAGCAGCAGTGCTAACCACTGAGCCACCATGCTGCACATACTTGCTGATCTTGATATTGGGTCTAAAAATACATTTAAGCAAGATTGCAAACCGTAGATATTTTCTGGAAATCACCGCCACAATGCTGGCAAAGAAAATTTTAACTTTTGGCAACGTATATAGGCAGAGATCCTGATGTATGCCCTGAAAGGGGACAAGGGGAAGCAGTTGAGTGGAGAAAGTAGAATAGAAGGGGATGTACTCTTGATGGAAGGGATAGGTGACTAAGTGAGGCAGCTAACTGGGAAGGAGTGGGCTGGTCAGGAGAACCAGTCTTCAGCACTCAGTGTGCCAGAATCATTTTAAGAAATTGATATTCCATAAAATCACAGAGTTTGATCTAGTTGTTGTTTCTGTAATGTTTGGAACATATAAAAGCAACTTTTAAAACTGAAAATATAATTATGATGCAAGAACTTCTGCCAGCTTGCATATTTTATAATCACTCTCAAATTGTTACTTTTACGTCCAAATATGATCTAATTGTTATTAGTTATGTGGGGTAGATTGAATCATGTTGGTTTAAATATTTAAAAATGATAATGTAATCTGTACACAATAATTTGACATTTTATTTTGTTGACAAGTAATGGGTAATGTTATTTGCATTGAAAAAGAGAATGCAGCCAATCCGTACTGAAATATCAGCTTATATTACTTGCTGTTGAATAGGAAGTGGAAACATTGAACAAGGTTAGCATTTTGCAGTTTTTTTTAGTTAAGTTTCCTCACTGAGATGATTATCTATGAATTTGATCGAATTGCACATTGACTGTGAATTTGTCTACATAGATTAGAAACAGCAAAGGCTCTGCCATTGAAACCTATGGCATGTGACTTTGTGCATTCCTCTGCATGAACATGTGAATTAGAATCAGGAGTAAACCATTCAGTTCTTCAAGGATGCTCTGCCATTTAATAAGATCATGGCTGATCTGATTGGAGCCTCAAAGCCACATTCACACCAACCCACTTCTGATAAGCTTTCACCACCATGCTTACCAACAATCTATCCACCTGTACCTTAAAAATATTTAAAACCTCTGTTTCCACTGTCTTTTTGGGAAGAGAATCCCAAAGACTCTGGGCAGCATCTTACCACTTTGGATTAAGTGTGTGTTGTATCAAGTTTGGCTGAATGAATTTCACTGAGAGTTCGAGCTGTATCTTTCCAAACTCTCCACTTTCATTGTTGTTGGAGCCCTTGCAGCAGGAATCAATCTGTATTTCTCCTCCTTATCCCCACCCCCTTAAGATTCCTGGAGCAACTTGCTATGCACGAGAGATCCTGAATTGACTGGCACCTCTAGCATTGGTGCCATGATTAAAAGCCACCATCCATGTGGAAGCAGCATCAGCCATCTGGGGGATTGCCCAGCACCACGTGAAGAAGGTTAATGTCCTTCTCCACACACTAGGATAACTCTGATAACTCACACTCATTTCTCTATTACAGTTCCCCCCAACTCCCATACTCGCTCATTTATGTCTACAATATCTTCCCCCTCATCCTCACCCACCCCAAACTGTGGCATCACTAGTCCTGCATGCCTAAGGCATGACCTAATCACTCACTTGGGACACGTCCCCACTGACACCAAAAGTAACAGCCATGCCACACACTTTCATCTCCCTTAATGCCTGGCTTTCATTCCAAAAGCATAACAGCCTACAATGGGGAAGAAAGAGTTAAGGTGGTGGTCTAGTGCCCATCATTCATCTTCTCAGCCGTTATGAGAAAAGGATCCTGACTTGGATTGCTCCAAGGAGGGCCAGGGCTGAATCAGCGGATGTGCTCAACAGTTTGAGTTCTGTACTGACTGATGATGCTGGACTTAACACACAACTGATTACCCTGACTCTATTATATGGAGGAAGTAACTGAAGGCAAGGCAGATACCTTTACACTGGAAGTTAGCAAGAACTGCAGATGCTGGAGTCAGAGATAACACAGTGTGGAGCTGGAGGAACACAGCAGGCCAGGCAGCATCAGAGGA
>JAHRHZ010000088.1:14072385-14115349 GCA_024137785.1 Ginglymostoma cirratum | reverse complement strand
GGCAGCATCAGAGGAGCAGGAAAGTTGACATTTTGGATCAGGACCCTACATTCCAAAACGTCAACTTCCGGCTCCTCTGATGTTGCCTGGCCTGCTGTGTTCCTCCAGCTCCACACTGTATTACCCCTTTATACTGGAATGTCACATGTTGTGATGTCATGTAGCTGTCTTAAAGGTGGACCTGTGACATGGTGAAATAGTAACCAGACCCACAGGTTTGACCACAGCAGACAGAGTAGGGAACAGTCATGTGCTGGGATGCCATGAGCGAAGGTTATCCCCCAAGACTATTTAGTGATTGTTACGAGGTCAGCCAGGTAGACCTCATGGAATATGAGTTCCTTGATTGGAGCAGATTCCTTGACTGGAACAGATAAGAACAAGAGTGTCAGATATCCTGTTTACTCTGAGAGCTGGCTCAGGGGGAGCTGGAGCACTGTCAAGGACTCTCCACATGTAAATAAATGTTGACTTGGTGATGGGATATTGGCCTCTGTGGAGTCATTTCAGACTGGACAGAGGCTTAATGACAACCATGGCAAGCTTCCTGGCTTTGTGTCTGCACTAAATACATGGCTGGACAGTAGTAATATGATCCAGGTAACTCTGGTGGGTGGGTCAAAGCACAAAAAGACAAGGCAGGGATGTTGTGGGTATCCAGGTAGACTCAGAGTAAGTGAGAGCTATGAAAGTTGGCAAAGAGCCCAGAGATGCAACCTGCTCCAGTTCATGAGGTGGATGCATGTCCCTGAGAGCAAATCATCCTTGCTGCAGCATTACAATGATAGTGGCCAATGTAGGCCGAGGTGAAGCACTTGTGTGCAGAAGTATCCTGTAAGTGGATCACAGATGGACTCATGAAAGTTGGCAAATGTTAAACAGGGGGTGCATGTGGCCAGGTCTCATGGAGTTTGCTCAAGATGTTGGTGCCTGTGTCCAAAAACAAGCCATTTGGTGTTAGAGACTTTTTGAACCCAACAAGTATCCACCTTGGTTTTTCCAGAGACCACTTTGGTTTCATTGTCAAGTTTCCGAATGGCTAGTTCAAACGTTGCATTTGGTAAGATTGCAACCCATGGCAAGTTGGACTGTTAAGGCATTCAACAAGCAATAAGGAGCATCAATTGGGAACTTACCACTCTCTGGTGAGATTCTCACCATGCCACTTGAGCAAAGCAGGGGGATGATCTTGATGTCAAGGTGACCATCTCACCCAATTCTACCACTCATCTTGTCATAACCCATGTCTCTCAGAGTCTGGTAAGATTCTGCACATGGTCTGTGAGAAGAGAAATTTACCATACGGTTTTAAGGAAGGAATCCCCTATCTTAAAAGTGGCTCCCTTGTTCAAGGTTCTCCATCAAGAGGAAACATCTTTTTCAGCTTGGGTTCACTTTGTTGTTCTCTATGAGAGACTGCTGCTTCTGTTTTGTTTTAGACACACCAACTGCTTTTTCCAGTTAAAGATTTTACAATGGACACTGCCAAGAATGAGCCCTCAGATAGATAAAAATATTGCCGATAGGCCCAGTTGATGGCTATTCATTCATTGATACTTCTTATTATAACCACACTTAGGTTTGAATGAATAGAATCAATTTAAACAAAGTTCGATTAGTTTCTCGCACTACAGACTACTTGGTATGATTTGCTTTTCTTTTACATTAGCTAATTCATAAAGCTTTCTAATTTGAAATTAAAAATACTTTGTTACATATGTTTCACGAAATAAAGCACGTCTTCTGAGAAACCCAGAGAGTTAAAGCAATATTAAACTGAATCTTAAGAGAGCTCATAAGATTAGTTCAAAATTCTCTTTGATAGTTTACCCTTTGGATTATCATCAAAGGGAGGATTATGCTCCTTTGCTGCAATATAAGATTTAATTTGGAGAAATGGAATTATTGAAATAGAGAAGTTAAGCTACTAGGAAACGTTAAGAAGTTTCAGCTTGTTTTCTTTTAAAACAAACAGAATTAGAATCTTGGAGCCCGGAAAGAAGCCCATTCAGCCCATCGTGTCTTCGAAAGAGCTATTTGATTAACCCTATTCATTCTGTTCTTTCCCATAAGAATTGCTTTGAGATAAATCTAATGTTACATATTAAAATAACCCTTCATACCCTCCAACTCTTCAGTAAGCAAGCACTGCAAAAGCTGCAGTTGGCTAGTTAGAATGATTAGTTTGGATAGCCCAGATCTGGCTGCTTGCGTCGGTGTAAAATGATCATTTTTTTTAACTCTATATATCGCTTCCTCATATGAACAAATTTTATTGATTTGTGGTAATATTGGTTTCCCTAACTCAATGACTCTGTGTAAACTTACACTTGACAAATTGCTCTGTAAATTTCCAAAATAACTCGTTGCATGCGAGATAATATTCCATAGATTGTATGCGTGCAAACTGGAAGGCATGAAAAGAGTACTACTTGGAGGTCAGCATATTCAAATATGTTGTATTACAAAAGATGACGAAGGTGAATTATTCATTTTGACAGACTAGTACCATTCTCGGGGACAAAGGTTAAAAGCTGGGATAATAGGTACAAGAAGCAAAGGACCTTTTCCAGGCAGGTAAGTCCTGTGAGTTAAATAAATAATTATCCAGAAAGCAATTGTAGAAGAAGTAGTGTAAATGGTTTTAAACACTTCTGGAGAATGGATAGCGGTATATAATGAATTGGCCTAACAGCCTCTCATGCTGTTAAACTCAATCATTCTAAAATGCAACAGCAATCCCAATTACCTCCCTGGATTACTTCAGCATGAATGCACAAAACATTTAGAAACTTTATTCCAGGTCTCAATCTGGCAGTGAAATTTCCAGGATGGGCTGGTGGAACAGCAGTGCCTAAATGCATCTTACAAGGTCATTATTGTGAGGGGTTGCAAGACTCAAGATATGGTTGTCTTCCATTATAGGCCTTCAGACGAACCTGACATAGGATTAGTCTTGCACCTACAGTGTCAAAATATTTCAGCTCCAGAAAGTTCACCAACTAAGTTGAATACCTGCAGCTTGTGATTGTCTTAAATTTCACTTTCTGGTATCTGTGCAAGTTTGACCAATAGCAAACAGCACAGGGAACAGTCATGTGCTGGGATGCCACGAGCGAAGGCAATCCCCCTTAACTGTGTAGTGATTGTTATGCGGTAGGCCAGGTGGACCTCATAGAATATGAGCTCCTTGATTGGAGCTGTTAATCTGGTCTAATCAGGGACGCCTGGCTCACAGATAAGAACAGGAGTGCCAGATATCCTGTTTACTCCGAAAGCTGGCTCTGACGGAGCGAGATCAATGTCAAGGACTCTGTACGTGTAAATGAAGAGTAACTTGCTTGACGCGATATCAGCCTCTGTGGAGTTATTTCAATTTCCATTTTGATTTACAGGCTGAAGAATTGAATATTGTTTGCATTATTTGATAAGGTTGGTATAAACTGGTCTGGTTCAGTGAATAAATTGGTCATTTATACATTTATAATAACTTGTGAAAGAGAGGGACTGGATTACAGCACACTCTTCCTATCAGGATCATGATTCCGGTTAGCAACGTAAACAATTTAAAGTGGCATGGTGGCTCAGTAATAGCACTGCTACCCCAGGGGCACTGCTAGCACCAGGGACCCAGGTTTGATTCCAGCCTTGGGGGTGATTTTCTGTGTGAAGTTTGCACGTTCTCCTTGTGTCTGTGTGGGTTTCTGCCAGGTGCTCTGGTTTCCTCCCACAGTTGCAAGATGGGCAAGTTAGGTGGATTGGCTATGCTAAATTATCCATAGTGTTCAGGGATGTGTAGGTTAGGTGCATTAGCCATGGGAAATGCAGGGTTACAGGCATAGACTAGAGGGTTGTTCTGGGTAAGATGCCCCTCAGAGGGTTGGTGTGGCCTTGTTGGGCTAAATGGCCTGTTTCCACACTGTGGGGATTCTTTATTTAGAAAATTCCTTTTATCACTTTGCTGATGATCAAGTATAGACGGATAGGGCAGTAATTGGACAGGTTTGATTTTTTTTTCTGATTTTCATTCCTAGGAGCTATCGGGGCAATGTTCTACATCGTCAGTTAACTGAATGTGACCTATTTGATTATATGCATGGCTTGTTCTAGAGTACAAATCTTCAGTGCTAATGTCACAATGCTGTCAGGGCCCATAGCCTTTGCACTATCCAATGCTTTCGGCAGTTTCTTGATATCTACTGAAGTGAATAGAATTGTCTGAAGACTGTTTGTTTTCTATGATGCTGAGAACCTTGGGAGGAGACTGAGATGAATTATCCACTTGGCACTTCTGGCTGACGATGGATATGACTGCTTCAGCCTTGACTTTTGCTCTAATGTTCTGGGCTCCACCATCATTGAAGCTGGGGATACTTGTGAAAACTTCACCTCCTGGTAGCTGTTTGATTGCCCACAACATTCACAACTGAATAAGTAAGGGCTGCAAATCTTAAATCAGATCCTTTGTTTATTGAATCATATAGCCTTGACTATTGCATGCTGCTTCTGCTCTTTGGCATGCAAGCAGTCCTGTGTTGTAACTTACTAAAACTGATGCTTCTTTATTTATGCCTGGAACAGCTACTGGCACATCATTCCACATACTTCATTGAACCAGGATTTCTCTCCCAGCTTGATCGTAACAGGAGAATGGGAGATATTCCAAACCACGAGGTTACAAATTGTTGTTGTGTGATCCAATTCTGTTGTAATGGATGATACATAGTGCGTCATGGATGCCAGGTTAGAGCTGCTGGATCTGTTTGACGTCTGTCCCATTTAGCGGTCGTCTTCACAATGACTGTACAGTGGTCACTTCAAACAATACTGCGAAGGTAGATTGGTGAAGATGAGCTCAAATAGTTAATTATCTTGTTGGTTCCCTCACCACCTCTCCCTTGCCACAGACCAGGTCCAGCAGCTATATCCTCTAAGACTTGGCCGGCTCAGGCAGCAGTAGTGTGACTAAGCCACTGTTACTAATGGATATTGAAGTCTCCATTCTGTGCCCTTCATTGCTTCCTCTAAGTGGTGTTCAACATAGAGGTGTACAGATTCATCAGTCAAAGGAGACGGTGTATGTGGTAAACTTGCTGTCCTTGTTTGACCTGATGTCATGATGCTTCATGAGGTTCAAAATCAATGTTGAAGACTGCAAGGGCAATGCTTTCCTGATTTTATACCTCTGGGCCACACCTCTGAGGACTTGCCCAGCCAGTGGAGCAAACCATACCCAGAGATGGTGATGGTGGTGCCCAGGACATTGTCTGGAAGGTACCTAGAGATTCCTTCATTAGAAGGTCATCAACTAATTCTATCTCATTGCACAATTCTAAGTCTAATATATCCTGTTGTCTCTATCCCAATAACATTCTAGTGATTCCTCATCTTTGCTACCTTTGCCCAGCTGATTTTTCCTATCTGTATATAGAATAAAATCCCCCATAATTATCGTTAAATCTTTCTAACAAGCTCCTATTATTTCTTCTTTTATATTACATCTTATCATGTTGTTACTTTTAGGGCATCTATACACCACTACAACAAGTGACTCTTTATCTTTATTATTTCACATGTCCACCCAAAATGCTTCTACATTTTGGTTTGCTGAGTTTGGTGATAACCATCTATGATTCTAATACCATCATTAATTAACAGATCCACTCCTTCACCTTTCCCAAGCTAATTGTTCTTCCCAAAGGCCCTGTAACATTTAATAGGCAGGTTCCAATTTATGTCATTCTGCAGCAAAGTTTCCGTAATGGCTATCAGATCATAGCGTCATACAGTCACAGGGTCACACGGTCACAGGGTCATACAGACCCTTTAGTCCAATTCATCTGCACCGACCAATTTTCTCAAACTAACCTAGTCCCATTTGCCTGAATTTGCCCCATTTCCCACTTAACCTTTCCTATTTATGTACCTATCCAAATATCTTTTGAATGTTGTAACTACATCCGCATCTATCATTTCCTCTGGCAGTTCATTCCACATATTGACAAAATCCCCCCTTCTATCCTTTTAGTCTTCCCCCATATACCCTGCCCCCCCTTTAATTCCACAGCCCACTCAACCCCCACTGCAAGTTCTTCTCCAGCCTATAGCAGATGTCTCAAGCACAGGCAACAGGCAAACAACACAGCCTTCCGAACTCTTTTACTGCAAAGAAAAGTGTGAGTCCTCCACGTAATGCTGACCACTACAACTATTACATTTCCTTTGCTCACCCTCCCTGCACCCGCACCCTCAACCCCAATTTTGGAAGGCTTCCAGTACCACGTTGCCATAATTAGTAAGCCCATTCACACTGCAGCCGTTACATTCATCCATACAAGTAACTCAAACCTGACAATTGCAAAGTCTGAGGCTCCTCCACCTCCTTCTCTCACTGTCACATCCTCCTACCCTTAATCACTGACAAAATGAGAAGACTCTCATCTTAGGGGTAGGACTAACCCTTGGAACAAAGTGTCTAGGTTACTTTCCCCCTCCTTGATGCATTGCACGGTCAGCAGTTTGGCCTGAAATGCATAAATTCTGAGCCAAAATTCTTTGATTTGTGGACATTTGTGGCAGACATGTTTGCTCTGGATCACACAGCTATCCAAGCACATTCACATCTTACAGTCAGAAAGTATCCTATCCTGCCATCATTACTGTTTCATAATTTATTTTCATTAATAATAAATAAACTCGACTAATCCAAGTAATATTTATTACTGCTCATAAACTTTACTACTACTAATGAAATAGTCAAACTACCAATGCATTTCATGGGCTTTAAAAGATCATATAACTAAGTAAAATACTCACCAACCAATCACTTCCCCATTTCCCTGTTACGTCTTCTTTTATTTTCCATACGGAAGAGATTTGAGGATTGAGGAGGAGGTTCAGAGAGCTGACCTCCCAATGGATCCACGACACGCCTTGTGCAATTTTTCAATTCATGTTCTGCTGGAAACTGATCACATTACAAAAAGACCGGGTTATCTCACTCACCTTCTCACTGAGCTTCCTTAATTACCAGACTCTCAGGATTACGTTCTGTTTCAGCTACACTCAATCAAAATCAGGTTTCATTTCAAAATCATGATCGCGTTCTTTCTAGATTTCAGCCACATACTTGTTATGGATCAGATCAAACCCCCTCAAAACATATCAAGGAGATAACCTTGACCTAACTTTCATCTTAATTAAAGGCAAGTGGAAGACTTTGCGTTCCAGATGTGATTTGATTAGTGAAACTACTAGGCTTTAAGCAAAACATGCTTTATTGTCATACCACAGTTAAAATACAAACAAACAAAAAACAGAAAGACTGGCATAAGTTTAACTCTATTGAAATACTTAACAAAGTAATATATTATTTAACTGCTACTGATCAACTGTTCTATTATAGCAGCATCCCATAAACACACCCTTGGCAAAGGCAAATTCAGTGAAACAGATTTCCCTCATTTTCTCTCTCCTCTAATCCAAGAGAAGGAATGCCCAAAAGAATGAATCTAGCAGCAGAGAGGAAACTCAAGCTTTTTGCAGCAGCAGAGAACGAGCTGTATCTAACAGCTTCAACACCAAAAACCCCCAACATCTTTAACTGAAAGTAAAAGTAAAACTCTGGGTCTATGTGAGGCTGCCTCCACTCACACATGCTTCTTTTGTCTAATTTAGAAAAAATCCCAAAACTATTTACTTGGCTTTCCATTGAGCAGACTCCTCATCCCCAGGTTTACAACATCCCTCTTCAAGAGTAGCAAAACAGAACAAATTCCTCTGAAAAACATATAGCCACATCGTCAAAAAGTTAAAAGTCTTAATAGTAATCCTTTTTGTAAATATAATTTTTGAATAAGATATGTTTGTATTAATACGTCTTCATCCTTTCCTGTAAATTCTAATGTACTTCCTCTTACTTATACACCTGTTGCTAAGCTAATAGTTGGAAGGCACTGTGTACAATTAATGTTTTGTTTTGTTTTGGTATAGGTTGTGCTACAAAATAATTTTCCATGACTAGTAATGGGGAGGGCGTGGTGGTATTATGATATTCTGCTTTCTAAATGTCAAAATTAAAATTGTGGATCATTCATATAAATAAAAGTAAGTATATTACATTCATGCAATAAGAACTGACTCTAACATCAATAACATACATTGAACATCTGCTTCCTTGAGCCTGTTATAGAATCTATCCATGTCAAACTGTCTTACACAGTTACTGCTTCCTCCGTGTAAAACAGAGCACTATGATTTTAAAGAAAAAAAGAATTGTAGCCCATTTTTGCCTCCTCTACCAAGTAACAACAAGGCAGCAACATAATTAAAACAAGAGGATGTCAACTACAGCCTTGTTCCCAGCAACTTCCAGGTCACAACCATTTTCTTGGAAAGTTGAAATGACAGAAGCAAAAGCTTAATTAGCCTGTACAGATCAGGCTCTACATTATTATTAGGACCCCAATGTAATTTGAATCACCATTGGGTGGATTTTGTGATATTTTCACTTATCCATTAATACATGGGATAAAAAGGCCCAACCGGTGCCTTTTAAATGATTAACAGAAGACGAAAAAAAGAAAAACATGGTCTAAGTTATGGTGTGAGCTCAAGAGGAGCATTAATGTTTGACCCTTAACAGTCTGTGACCTGCAACCATTCCTCAAGATCACCCTCAACCTTCAACTACTGAGCAAGCTGGTCTAAGTGTAAAAGGAGCTCATATAAAGAAAATTAATTGGATCATACCGTGAAAACTTGTTGGGCCACAGAGTATTTTAATTGATTTAATTGGAACAGTTGGTTTGCTCTGCTTTCCCCTAAATGTTGGAGAGTTGTGACACGGAATTCTACACCATAATATGAATCAAAGATGAATTTCTGTGTTACTTCATGTACACAACATTATCTATTTGATATGGAAAATATCTTTTTACAATGTTAAGAAACTGTCACTAACTACACTGTTTGCATGTCTGAACTAAATGTTCTCAACTAATGTTACATTTTTATTGCAGCCATTAGTCTCAGAATCTAATCGGTAAGTGTAATGGTCATGCAACAAAGCATTTATATTGTCAACAGGATATCTTTGTGGATTCCATCATCAAAGAGCAGGAAAATATCAAAGCCCTGGAGAAAGTTTTAGAGGATTGCCATTACTTCAAGTTTCATCTGCTTAAGCCTTCCATGGACTGCACACAAAGGCACTCATAATAGAGGTAACAGTCACAAGACTAGAGTAAGCCAACCTATACATCAAGTCTAATTAAGTAATCAACCATTACTTCAAACAACGTCTTTTCATTAAAATCGAAAGAAATTATATGCATTTGCTGTTCCAATTGTCCAAGTTACACAGTGTGCATGGTCACAAAGAAAATCAGCATTTGTTAACAAAATGGTGTATTAATACTGGTCAGTTCCACTTCAAAAGATCTGTGAAGATGCATTGCATATATAGTCTATCATACAGGTCTCTTAGCGGTATGCATGCAAGTTGTTGCTGGTATCTGCTGGTTCCTAGCATCATGTTCCTTTTCTGGTGAATGTTGTTCCCATGGTGAGTGCTATTGCCATTATAAATGTTGTTGCTGATCAACTTCTGTTGCTGAGGAACAGTGAACCTCCAGGACCAGTGGAGATTCTGTACCTTAAGCAAGTCGTAGGAGCACGTCTTCCTCATCCGCTATCTACAGAAAAGACAAAGCTTTAGCAGCTGCACATAAATATCTGTAGTTGAGATTATATACCTGGTCAGTCGCATTCAACACATATGATTGAAGTGTTTTGGACGCTCCATTATTGGAGATGGGGTTATTTGTACAGCATCCTTCTTCAGTGTGTAGTTAAATGTTGGCAGTAAACCATTTAAAATCAATGGGTTGCTAGTGGTGTTATGATCAAAAAAACCTAGGCCACTATCTTTAACAAAAATTATCACACTTTGTAAATAATTGCTGGCCTTGAACCTCTGTCCTCTGGCATAACTGTGGGCAATGCCTGACATTGGGAGAGAAGATCTTTCTGCCTGATTTCTTCCCCCACAAGCATTTCTGATGTTCCCTGAAATCCTGAAGGGTACAGCCCTGTTGGCACAGACAGACTATTTATTTGGATAAAAATAATATGCAAGGGAATGGGGGAGAAGCATCAGATTAACACGAGGAACTAATGCTCAGTCAAATAGTTGGTGCAGGCACAATGGGCTGAATGGCCTCCTTCTGCGCTGTAACAGTTCTGTGATTCCATGATTCATTGTTTGCATCCAGGCAGAAAAAGGTCCCTTAAGCACAAAATAAATAAATGATAACTTAGAGACATCACATCACCACCAGTTGTAAGTACAATCAGCAGGGAACAACCATGCACCTGCTTCAACTCTGAACAATCTGGGGTTTGGCTGGGGCTGAAAAACAGCAAACACAGACTGTGCAGTTAAACTTTGTTTCTGCTACCGCTGCCATAGTTACTGCTAAGTAAGTGATATGGCATAAGAAGAATAAGAATAATATAAAATTAGCATAAGTTTGAACTTCATTCAGATTTTGTAAATTAAGGTTAACATATTTTCTCTCCTGATGCTACATATCAATGCCTTCTGTCAGACTACAAACAACTAAAAAATCAAGTATTGGCACTCAATGATCTGATAATAAAGTGCTCTGCTGCTCCATACAGCTGTAAAATGTGAATTTGCTTTAGTATTCAATGTGGCAACTTCCCAACGTTTCTGTATGATAGTCAAAAGCACCATGCTGAGACCAGATGCTTCTTGTCCTCAGGCTACACTTGAATAACTTCAAATAGATACTGAGGACACAATAGGAAAAGTACTGGCAGCAAGTAACTGTCCACCTCCTCAAAATTTGTGCCACAGAGTAACCTAAAGAGAGTTAAAAGAGTAACAACGGAAAGGTGTAGTCTTAGCTTAGGCTTCTCATACACCTTAATAACAAGACCAAGAAATTTAAGTGATTAAACTGTTTTTAACGATACACACTACATCAACAGCATAATTCATGTTGATATTGTTATGCAGGAAAACAACGCAATCCTTGATCTACTGACAAATGCTTGCTGTCACGGCCAATGATCTATCCATAGTCTTAATGCACCATCTACTGGTCAAAAAAACTTATTTCAATTTTCAGAAATATTCATACTTCACATTAAATGATAAATGGGAAAAAATTGATTCTCCATGATCAACTGGACAGGAGTAGGAATGATTTTTTAAGAAAGAATGGCTCCATTTTGGGTTGTTTCGTCCACCAGCTATAGTATTGATGTTATTTTTGGCAGGGCACATTTCTCCTACTGGACAGTGACATGATCATAAATTAGCAATGCTCATCAGG
This sequence comes from Ginglymostoma cirratum, assembly GCA_024137785.1. Taxonomy (NCBI): domain Eukaryota; kingdom Metazoa; phylum Chordata; class Chondrichthyes; order Orectolobiformes; family Ginglymostomatidae; genus Ginglymostoma; species Ginglymostoma cirratum. The sequence continues at coordinate 14,103,986 of JAHRHZ010000088.1, read as the reverse complement.
ATCCAATAAAATATGTGCGCTCCCAATGGCATTTTAATCAACTGTCATTCGAAGCCATGGTAAGCCAGTGGGGTCCTTTAAAACAAGTTTAGCACGTTTTCTCATGTTGACGAGAGGAACAGGAATGCTGTTTGAAACCTAGAAATAAATGCAGAACTCTGACTATCCAACCCACTCCTTTTCTGTTGTATCTTAGCAACACCTCGCTCCTAGATTTAGCTTGTTACTGGCAGCCTTCTCCTCATGCTGATTTGAACCTGGGTGGACCAGAGCACCTAATCCATTCTCACACTATAAAGATATATCAGAAATGCCTTTTTGTTCAGTCAGTCCCTCATGGACCCAACAACACAGAAAAGGAAATAGCTATTAACACTTCTTTTAAAAGACTGATTTTCACCAGTGCACAGTGTTGTTTTTAAATAGATATATGAAATGTGGGCATTACTGGCTGGATTAGCATTTAATGCCCATCCCTAATTACCCTGGAATTGAGTGGCTTGCTAGGTCATTTCAGAATGCAGTTAAGACTCAAGTATATAGTTCTGGGCCTGGAGTCATGTGCACATCAAACTAGATTAAGATGGCAGATTTCCTCCCCTAAAGGATATTAGTGAACCAGATGGGTTTTTATGACAATTAGACATGGTCACTATCAGGTTAGCTATTAATTCCAGATCTTATTGAATTCAAATTTCACCATCTGTTATGTTGAGATTGAAACCTATATCCCCAGAACATTAACCTGGAATTTTGGATTATTAGTCCAGTGACATTACCACGACACAACCACCTCCCCTGAGAAAGCAGAAAATCTTTGTTCATTCAGTACAGCCTCCTACTGTTGATCACAGGCTCATTTGACTTAATGACTAATAAGACAGCAGGTCAAAGAGGCATAATTGACCTTCCTCTTTGTCAAGATGACAAGGCTTACCATTGAACCTATGTTCCCTGACACTTTGGCTCTTTGTGAACAACTTTAAAGACTGTCACCCAGACTGAGAACAGGATTAACATACAGGAGATGAACTTCTTTCACTGCATGATTAAGACAACATTAAGGAGTCAGACAAGTCAAGAATTGACGAAGTCTTCAATGTTTCTCAATAGATGTTGAAGAGAATACACCCTTTGGCTAAGGGCCCAAAAGCTATTTTCATTCTCTAAACAGCCTCTTCAGCCTTTTGAAGCATGGACTCTTAATGAGCTACAAGTGCACAGACCTACAATGTTGGTAAATGTCAGAAAAATTAGCTTGCAGTGTCTATGCCAGAAATATTCAATTCAGCCAACACATATGCAAATAAGGGACCAGTTGCCTATTTAAGGCCTCACGACAAGATAGATTTTCCCATGATTTAACAAGCAGTAGCATAGGCAATTTGCAGAGAAATAAGGTCACAACAAGCTAGTAAAATGGAAAAATATACTTAGATAAATGTGGAGTTGGGAGGAGGAAGACTGTTCATAAAATCCTCAATAAAATTCAGAAGAAAATGATTCACCATCATGCCAGCTTTTCATCTTCCTTTGCCCCCGACACAAACCCACCATCTAGTGATTCAGCACCCCAGCTACTAATTGTTCTTACTCACCCTCAACTAATTGTAGCCCAACAGCAAGGAATCCTGCACAAATCAGTATATCTCCCACCACACCTCTTTTATCAGATACCAGTTACCTCCTATCCCCTTCATTTTTCCTGAGGGACTCTGCTGGCATTGCAGTAGCCCACTCATCATCCACTGAACTCTTATCATCTGCAGACCTTCTCCCCTTCATGAAATGAACCACCTGGACCTATGTCAGGGGAAGCTCAAAGTTCACCATTCAGCTTAAGTAATAGTACCCTGGATGCCTGTAAAAAAAAAGTGTGGAGCTGTTTATTTAGCCAAACTGGCAACCAACTATGCAGGGCCTAAAAAACTACCTGGGAATGATGATGATATTCTGTCCTCCTGAAGTATGGATCCATAAATTGAAGAAATTGAACACTAATGGTCTGTGGCAATTACACTAATGGTTACAACCAGCTCACAGTTTACACATGTGAAGGGACAGTATGGTTAACTGTGGCTTGAAATGTGGCCATATCCTTTTATAGGAACACTGCAGTGTTGATCTATGAGATAGCAATGTCAGGTGGTACAAAGGAATACCTTCCTCACAGATATATCATAAAGGACTACCTTAACAACAAACCATTATTGCAAAGTTAGGTAGAGTACTTGTGGATTGGAAAGCAGGACATTAGAATATGGTGTTTGTAAAATATTGATGTTTATAAAATGATGGGGGGGAAAACAGTGCATGGTCCCTTTAAAAGATGATATGCTTTTCTAGGCTTGGAGAAAAAAAACCTGCTTGTGTATTGACAGGTGCACAGAGCATCTGAATTGCAACATTTGCATCAAAGTCTGTATAGTTAGCAGTTCAAGCCGCAGTTTTGCTTTGTTATCGAGACAAGTTTGTACTTAGCCAATTACTTTAAACCAGGCACTTAGATACTAAAAACCAATTAAATTTAAATCTGATGTTTTTGATGGACCAATCCTATTGTAAGAAATTGAAATGCTATCAAGGTAGGGACCGTTGCAAAATCAGCAGAGAGCAAACTACCATCTTCTAATAAATCAGCCCATTCAGCTCTTAAAGAAAGCATCATTTAAATAAAGGTACTGTGGCACTCTTAGTTAGTATTACTGACAGAAAATCAATGGAGAGGACACAGAACACACTGGAAGATGTAACCTGACTGTAATTTCAAGAGACTAAGTTCTTATTTTTTTTTATTTTGGTTTATGTAAGTGGGACTTGTAATTATTGGGACAGCATACCATTAGAATCTTGTTTTATTTGGGAATAGTTAGTAGTTAGAGAGGAATTGTTTGGTTTGTTAATAGTTCATTTAATTTGTTCACTGTTAGAGTTGGATCAATAAATTGTTACCTATTGATGATAGAGTGAGTGCCAGGAGTTTATTTCATTTAACTACTCCTTTATAACAGATTGGGAGTGAGTGGTAGGTTATACTATTTCTCACATTTCTTTTTAACAGATTATAGGGTGAGGCGAGCCCCTCTGGGTCTTTCAGTTTTAGTTATCAGAGGGGGTTGACCTCCACTTTATAACACTATCATCATGCAGGAAATATATTGGGCAAAATGAATTGTGGCTGCAAGGGTCAGAGTTGCTTTGTTAGTAAGAAATGAGAGTAAGTTGCTAGGAAGAAATTATATCATCAGAAGGCATAGAATCTATATTGGTCAAGTTGAGGAACTGTCAAAGAGAAAAGATCCTGGTGGAAGTTATGTAAAGGCTTCCCAGCAGTAGTCAGGATGTGGGGAAGAAAATAAATCAGAAATTAGAAAAGGCATGTAAGAAAGGCACAATTACAATAATTATGCAGGACTTCAATATGCAAGCAAGACTGGGAAATTCAGGTTGGTAGCAAATCCCAAGTAAAGACATTCATGGAATGCCTATGAGATGGGCTTTTGGAGCAACTTGTGGTAGAACCTATGAGGGAACAGGCATTTCTGGATTTGGTGATGTGTAATAAGTCAGATTTGATCAGGGAGCTTAAGATGCAGTGAGCACAACAAGAGAGAATTAACCCTGCACTTGGAGATGGAGAAGTTTCAATTGTATGGAACAGTATTACATTGAGTAAAGGTAGCTACAAAGGCATGACGGAGGAGCTAACAAGAGTCGATCGGAAGGGGACCTTAGCAAGGAAGACAGTGGAGCAGCAATGAGGAAGTTTCAGGTGGTAATTCAGGGGGCATAGCAGAAATTCATCCCAAGGAAGAAGAAACATATTAAACAGAGAACAAGGTAACTATAACAGATAAGAGAAGTTAGAGACAGCATAGAAGCAAAAGAAAAATCTTAGAATGTGATGAAGATTAGAGAATTAGGAACTCTTTAGTATCCAGCAGAAGACAACTGAAAAAGCATTGGGGGGAGCGGATGAAATATGAGGATAAACTAGCTAGTAACATAAGATTGCAAAAGATTTTTTTAGATATATTAAAGGTAAAAGAAGGGCAAGATTGAACATTGGACTGCTGGAAATTGAGGTTGAGCAAGTAGTAATGAGGAACAAAGAAATGACAGTGCAACTGAATAGGTACTTTGCATCAGTCTTCACGATGGAATACACCAGTAGCTTATCAGAAATTCAAGAGGGTTAAAAGGAATATTGTGATCATTTTGGAACCCATATCTAAGGAAGGATGTGCTGGCGTTGGAGGGTGTCCAAAGAAGGTTAACAACAATAATACTAGGGATGAAACATTGTCATATGGGGAGCAGTTGAGAACTTGGGTCTGTAATTGAAGGAGTTTGGAAGAATGTCATTGAACCTTACAGAACACTGAGAGGCCTGGATAGAGTGGACATGGAGAAGATGTTTCCACTGGGAAGAGAGACTAAGTCGCAATTCACCACCTCAGATTGAAGGAATGACCCTTTCAAACTGAGATTAGGAGGAATTTCTTCAGGCAGAGGTGGTAAATCTGTGGAACTCATTGCCTCTGAGGCTGTGGAGGCTAAGTCATACAATCATAGAGCTGTACTGCAGAGAAACAGAACCTTTGGTCCAACTTGTCCATGCCATCCAGATATCCTAAATTAATCTATTCCCATTTCCCAGCATTTGGCCCATATCCCTATAAGTCCTTCCTATTCATATACCTATCATGATGCCTTTTAAATGTTGTAATTGTACTACTTCTTCTAGCTGCTCATCCCATTCATGCAACACCTTCTGCATGAAAAAGTTGCCCCTTGGGTCTTTTTTAAATCTTTCCACTCTCACCTTAAACCTATGCCCTCTAGCATATGCCCTCCACCCTGGGGAAAAGACCTTGGCTATTTACCCTATCTGTGCCCCTAATGATCTTATAAACCTCTATAAGGTCACCACTCAGCCCCCAACACTCCAGGGAAAATAGTCCCAGCCTATTTGACCTCTCCCTAAGGTTCAAACCCTCCAGCCCTGGCAACATCATTGTAAATCTTTTCAGAACCTTTTCAAGTTTCACAACAGCCTTCCTATATCAGGGAGACCAGAATTGAACACAATATTCCAGGAGTGGCCTAACCAATGTTCTGTACAGCTGCAACATGACCTCCCAACTCCTGCACTCACTGCACTGATCAATGAGGGCAAGCATACCAAATACCTTCTTCACCATCTTGTCTACCTGGGACTCCACTTTCAAGGAACTATGAACCTGCACCCCAAGGTCTCTTTGTTCAAAAACACTCCCTAGAACCTTACCATTAAGTGCATAAATCCAGCATTGAATGTATTTAAAACAAAAGTAGATGGGTTCTTGATTAGTGAAAGGATCAAAGGTTATGGGGAGAAGGCAGGAGAATATGCGTGAGAACTGTATCAGCCGTGATCAAATAGCAGAACACAGTCAATGGGCTAAATGTCCTAATTCTGCTCCTATTTCTCATGGACTCACATTGGTCCTTTGTCTTTAGAATCACATCTGCTCCTGCCCTTCCTTTTCCTTCATCCTGGCCAAATATTTTGTAGATTAAAGAAAAAGAATTTGACGACAGTGTGCTACTGAAAAGGAGCTCCATTTCCCCTTTCCCTCTTCTCGCTCTCTGACTCTCATATATAGTTACAATTCAAAATGTCAAAAGTTCATGTCCAAAGCACATAAGATCCAGCAGCATGGAAGCTTTTCATTGGTGAAACCCACCATGAGCTGATAATGCAGAATCTATGTATGTCCTATTCAAGAACCTCTTGTTCAAATTGGGAGGTTGTGCATCACTGTCAGTATGCTGTATTGCTTAAAAGTGCCATTTTCTGTAGAGAGATGACTGATCACCAAAGCAGATAAGCCACACTGTTCAGCGATACTTTTCTACATGTTGTCCCCTAGGCCAGCAGGGAAAGGTGGGAAGTTTTCATTCGTGACAATGGCATAAGACCATTCTCCCAAAACAAGGCAAGCTGGACATGAACAGTAATCAAGGAGATGAGGAACATGTTTGCACCTACCTAACCTGAATCCATGGCAGTAAACTGATCACCAACCTACTCCGATGCACAAGGGCATGTGCCACAGCCGTTTCATAGACAAGTGCCAATTCTGCGATTAGCAGTAATGTATGTGTCAGTGGGCAGTTATCAGAAGATTGAATAAATGATTAATCTTAATGCTGCGTGGTAGTTGATGCCAAAGTGTCTGGATGTTTGGCTTTATGTGTGTTTGAGTTATAAATGAAAGAGCAGAATGCTTGTATTTTGTTATGCAAGACAAGAAGACACACAAGGAGACACACAGAAAAAGAAAATCCAGACCTGAGGCTCCTCACAGCCACAGAGGTGATGGTGATGGCCATTCAGTTATACCTCACCTTTAGTATGCAGTATGGCTTTAAGAGACATGCTCACAATATTGTCACCGTATCAAAGCATGTAACGTAACGGTATAAAGGTCCTTAACTGGGGCCACTTGAAGCGTGACATGTTGATGAAAAGTGCATTATTGCTTGTAACTGAATAGCCTAATATTCACCCAAACACTGAAACACTTGTGTTTGTAATTTTTTAAATGTATATGTATCTCCATAATAAATGTCTATTGAATCTTTCAATACCATGTTAGCTATGTCTAGTACTTATGTTACAGGAGCTAGCGTAAGCATGACCACATCAGGTACAAATATTCTGGTGGAGGCCAAGTCCACACCATGTCGATAATTCAGTGGAACTTGAAGATATGAAAGGAGACTGATCAGTGACAGATGGCCAGACACAGGGGGAAGAAGAAACTATCCTGGATGATCACATCAATGATGGAATTAAATATGAAATACTCTAACTGTGATGATTGTTAATTTGAATCTTTTTTATTCTCCACGACAGGTCTTCACCACCCAAAGTTTAGATTGCAGCCAAAGGAGAAGCCAGATGCCTCATTGCTGGGAATGAAGCAGCCAGTGAACTATAGATTCACCTTCATCTGCCTCATCATCCATTTTCGCCGGCACTTTTATATCCACAGAGGCTGCAGAGAGGCAGTATTTGCTCTCAGGTGGGCACACACTTGGACAGGTAAATGGATAGGAAAGGTTTGGAGGAATATGGGCCAAATGCAGGCAAATGGAATTAGCTTAGTTTGGGAAACCTGCTAGGCATCAACGAGTTGGAACAAAGGGTCTGTTTCCATGTTTTATGACTCCACGACATGCCAGCAGCTGAGGAAGGAGTTCTGGATAATTGGAAGACTAATTAATAAAGTTAGGTCACATGGGATTCAGGGTGAGCTTGTCAATTGGATATATAATTGGCTTAAAGCAGGAGACAGACAGTGGATATAGAAGGTTGTTTGTCAGACTGGCGGCCTGTCACAGCATTCCACAGGGATTGGTTCTGGGTCCTTTTCTTTATTATTTCTATAAATGATTTGGACAAGAATATAGAAGGCAAGTATAGTAAGTTTGTGGATGACACCAAAATTGATGACATAGTAGACATGAAGAAGGTTTACTAAAATTACAAAGTGATCTTGATCAAATTGGTCAATGGGCTGAAAAAAGGCACACGGAGTTCAATTTGGATAAATGCGAGGCATTGCATTTTGGTACAACAGACAGGACGGGACTTACACAATTAATGGTAAGGCCTTGGGTAGCATTGTAGAACACAGGGACCTAAGGGTTCAGGTACATAATTCTTTGAAGTTTCTGTCACATACAGACAGGGTGATTAAAAAGGCTTTTATCATATCTGCCTGCATTACTCAGTCCTTTGAGTATAGGAATTGGGAAGTCATGTTAAGGTGTACAGGAGATTAGTGAGGCCTCTTCTGGGGTACTGTATCTAATTCTGGCTGCCCTGTTATATGAAGGATATTATTAAGCTAGAGAGGGTTCAGAAGAGATTTTCCAGGATGTTGCTGGGTGTAGAAGGTTTAAGTTATAAAGAAGGCTGGACAGGCTGGGACCTTTTTTCACTGGAGCATAGGAAGTTGAGGGGTAACCTAATAGAGGTTTATAAAATCATGGCTGGTATAGATAGGGTGAATGGTAGGTGTCTTTTCCCGAGAACAGGGGATTTCAAGACTAGGGTCATATTTTTTTACTGTGAGAGGAGAGAGATTTAAAAAAGACATGAGGGGCAAATTTTTTAGACAGAGGGTGGTCCATGTGTGGAATGAACTTCCTGAAGAAGTGGTGGAGGCAGGCACAGTTACAACGTTTAAAGACATTTGGATGAGTATATGAATAGGAAAGGTTTGGAGGGATCGAGGCCTGGTTTTGGGGTTATGTTCGGTATGGACTGGTTGGACTGAAGGATCTGATTCCACTCTGACTCTATGACTGCTGGGACCAGGCTCTGGCTATCCCATGCTGATGATACATCTTTTGTCACACCCATAAGCTTGCTCGACATACAGTAGAAGCTAAGGGAAAAATACGATGGGCATGAGGCTTTGTGCAGGGCATGGAGAAGCCAGTGCATGCCAGAGCTCTGCCATATCCCAGGCATTTGAGTGTCTGGCTTCCTCCATGGCGATGATTGGGATGATCATGAAGAGCCAGGTTGAGCATATAATCCATATGTACTCTGACCTGCATTTTATCATTTTAGCTATCACCTCTGTAGTGGATAAGCAAAAGGAAGAATAGGGAGATTTCATCACAGATCAAATGAAGAGGACCATCATCAATCTCAATGGCTCCAGCAAGCAGTGATGAAGAGGCCTTCCCCTTGAACAAATGCAAGAGATCCCCTGATCTCCAGTAGGCTGGAACCCTACAGACCCCATACCTCCAGAGGATACCCATCTCAGTCTTACATGGCAACAGCCCACACATGAAACTGAGCAGACTGCCTCCACCTCAGCTGCTGATATCAGAATTACAACAAGATAAGCTGGTGAAAAAAAGAAAATTGAGAAAATTTGGATCAATTATTTTTCCTTAAATGTCTCGTAAAATATGCACAAAATAATTTCTGCAATCATTCACAATTATCGAAACCGTTGATGTTTGTCTATCTTTCCCATATTGTGATGGCTAGAGAGCAGACAAGGAAACAAGCATTATTCTTGAATGCATTGTGCTGCGTTTTTATATATTCTTTCTTAGATGTTGTCATATTTACTTCTGACTTGATAATAGTGTGGAACATAGCTTTGAATAAAGGCACAGCTGTTCTTGCCTTGAACTAGAATTTGAGTATATTCCAGATTATTTCTGGAAAAACTCAGCAGATCTGGCAGCATCTGTGGAGAGAAATCAGAGTTAACATTTCAGGTCCATTCAAAACAGTTCCAAAGGGTCACTAGACCTGAAACTTTGACTCTGATTTATCTCCAGAGATGCTGCCAGATCTGAGCTTTTCCAGTAATTTCTGTTTTTGTTCCTGATTTCCAGCTTCTGCAGTTCAGGGTTTTTTTGTCCAGGTTATTTCTGGATTCTTTTGATCAGCCATGGAGAGACCTAATGCTATGATTCTCGAAACCTTTCTTTGTTAGTGGCAAGAATTTCAGCATTCTTTTCTTGGGATCATCTTTTGCTGAATCTATCAAATCAAACCACATACATGAGAAGTTTTAATTCACTAAAGGTGCCACCAGATAGCCAACCTGTAAAAGAACCCTCTATCCCTACTCACTGTTTCCTGCCCATGAGTAATTCTCTTTCCACACTGATGTACTACCTCCAATACTGTGGGATCTTATGTTATGACTGAATCTTTTAGGAGGTACCTTATCAAACATCTTCTGGAAGTCCAATTACAACACATCTACTGGTTCCCCACTATCCACTCTGATTGAGACTTCCTTGAAAAGCTCTAAGAGATCAGTCAGACATAATTTCTATTTTGTGAAGCCATGCTGACTCTGCTGAATTACAATTTTCCAAATTGTGCTGCTTTTACCTCTTAATCATTGATTCCAACAATAGACTTTAGCCTAATGGGCCTGGAGCACCAGTTTTTTGCCCTCCTTTTTTGAGTCACACTGGCAGCTTTCCAATCCTCCAGTACTGCTCCAGGACCAAAGTATGCTTGGAATCTAATTTTTTTCTTCCAATTCTTTGTTTATTTTCTTAGATTTTATCACGGTGTTTATTTCTTTTACTGGCTCTGCTTCGATCTCATTTTTTATTGCATGTTTTGCCTCTGGTTCCTTTGCTGGCGGCATTAAGGACCGTTTTGAAATTACAGGGTCTAGAGTCAGAGATGTACAGCACAGAAACAGACTCTTGTCCATGCCAACTAGATATCCTAAATTAATCTAGTCCCATTTCCCAGCATTTTGCCCATATCCCTCTAAACCCTTCCTATTCATATACCCCTTTGGATGCCTTTTAAATGTTGTAATTGTACCAGCATGCAACACTTCCTCCAGCAGCTCATTCTATACATGCACCACACTCTCCATGAAAAAAATGCCCCTTAGATCCCTTTTAAAGTCTCACCTCTCACCTTAAATCTATTTCCTCTTGTTTTTGATTCCCCCACCCCAGGGAAAAACCTTCCCTATTTACCCTATCCATGCCTCTCATGATGTTATAAATTTCTGTCAGGTCACCTCTCAGCCTCCGATACCCCAGGGAAAAATAACCTCAGCCTATTCGGCCTCTCCCTGTAGCTCAAATCCTCCCATCCTGGCAACATCCTTGTAAATCTTTTCTGAACCCTTTCTAATTTCACAACATTCTTCCTACAGGAGGCAGATCCGAATTGCATGCAAGACTCCAAAAGTGGCCGAACCAAATGTCCTGTACCGCCGCAACATGACCGCTCAACTTGTATACTGGATGCACTGACCCATAAAGGCAAGCATACCAAACGCCACCTTCACTATCCTATCTACCTGTGACTTCACTTTCAAATAACTATGAACCTGCACTCCAAGGTATCGTTGTTCAGCAACACTCCCCAGGACCTTACCATTAAATGTATAAATCCTGCCCTGATTTGCCTTTCCAAAATAGAGTTCCAGGCTTTTGGCTGTAGCCAGTACACACACCAAATAAAGAATGATAATGGCCTGTGGGCTTTATTTTGCCACATAGAAGGTAGTGCAACCACTAAAGATCTAGACAAAAATGAGTTTTCATAGTGCAATATGTAATTTTCTGAGATGTATTTTCTGACAATGTTTTGGAGCTACGCTTTCATGACCATTTAATTGCCTTTTCAAAAAAAATTGTAGGCTTGTGTTTTTCTTAAAAGTAAATGAAAAGGAAAAAACGTATTCACTGTCTCAGTACAGCTTTGCAACCTCCAGTTTTGCTCTTCGTTGCAACTTCACCATTTTTATTTTTAAGTAATGCACTGTTTCAAATTTCTAAATATGAACTTCAAGCAGAAATAAACTAAGTCTGCCTTCCAGCTTGTCTGCGTCTATCCACAGACCAGTATATCTGTCTGTACTCAGAAACTGCTGCTGTGCATTGTCCAAAGTTCTTTCATATCTAGGGCTGTTGTCCAATTGGTCTTCAATTAGTTTTCCTGCTATCTACCACCTAGGTCATAGAGTCTTCATGTTAAATCACTGCCCATTGCTGCTAACCCCAATGTGCATTTTACTTTCCGTGGTTATGGTTATGTGATATGGCAATGCTTACGTTAACCCTCATGTCATTAGAAATTGCATGTGTGTAAAGGTAGCATTGAAAGATCCAGGTGTTTATTACAGCTCAATAATACATGCAAATATTATATTCACAGGGACATTAGGGGTCTGGGCTCACATAAGGCTATTTTGTTATTAAATGCAGTCTGCTTTCAATACAGTATATCATACTTCAAGTGATTCATAGCAAAATGACATCTAAAACCATTATATAGTCAGATTACATGTTACTTTACCATGAACCTGACTCTTAAAAGTAAATTGAAACACCATCTGTGAAATGTAATACAAATCTGCATCCATGTAAAAAACTCATTTGTATGTATATGCTCCTCCTCGTGTTCAGATAAATCATCTTTATGTAAGGAGAGATAATGTTTCTAGTACTCTTCTTCTTACAAAGATCTGTCCATGTTTCCATATTGGGTTATGCAGTACACAGTGTACTATCACTCTTCATGATACTTGCTTGGGTGTGCAAAGAGTCCTTCCAGACTGGTTAAGGCAGTAGAAGCACATTTTAAGTAGTGCAATGCTGTGCTCCGTGAGGCTGTGTTGGTTAAATGAGATTGCTTGAGAATTGCTCTCACAGTCGAGGGACATCAGCCATGTACATAGAGGATAAACCACATCACTGAAGATCCATCCAACAGCCTGGGCTGGGACTTCAAAAAGTTATGAGTTGTGCAAAACGTATATGTCATGACAAATTAGCACAGACCTGCATCATTTTTCCTCCTGTGGTTACACACTGATTGTAAAGGATTTCACTTCCAGAATATACAATGTACAAATGGAGCAGACATTGCATTCCCTCCAAATCCACGCAGTTACGCATCTTGACAAACGAACAATCCATAATGTCTTGCTGACCATTTCCCAGTACTTCCCAGATGTTTATCATCAACCTTTAGATATCGGAAGGCAAGTTGCTCGTTTCTTGCAAGTGCTCTCCCACTTTACATTCTCTTCTCCAGCTCATGAGACCCATGGTTGTGGCAGTAATACCACCGTGCAAAGAGGCTAAGTATACATCTAAATAACCTCCTCATCCACTTAACTCCTTATTAGGGGCAAACTTTAATCAGCATGATTCCACCCACACCCAAACATCCCTCCTTTGATCTGCAATCCTTGTAACTGAACATGCATGTACAATTTATAACATTTGTTCATCCCTCTTATCCTCAATCATTACCATGCACCATAACCATTATCCCTCCGCTTGCCATCTCTTCCTGTGCAATCCCAAAGAAGGGTCTCTGGGCTGAGACATTAATTCTGATTTCTCTCCACAGATACTGCCAGGCCTGCTGAGATTTTCCAGAATTTCAGCTGTTGTTTCAGATTTCCAGCATTCGCAGTTCTTTCAGATTTTTTTAGTCTATTATTTTGTCACAGTTGAGGGGCCATCTGCACACAGATTAGTCATATTCTCTCCCTTACAAGGAGTCTTCAACAACTTTAAGAAAAAGTGCTGTGGGATATCCTGATGTCTGGAAGAAAAACCAAGTGCAAATTCTCATTCTATTTTCCAGGAAGTGGGATATTTGCAGGAAGTGTGTGATGTGCAAGCCTTTTAAAAGTTATAATTATATTTTAAATTGTACTATATTATAGTAGATTATTAAAGATTATATCTTTCCCTACCATTTTGTGACATTGACCTCTGGCCCAGTGAAGACAAGTTTTCCATGACCCAGTCGCAATTTAATCATCTGAAGGCCAAAGTTGATTAAAAACCTTTTTCCTTCGATGTAAAAGCTTTAAGTCAAATTTAAGGATGTTTTTAGGGAAATCGTTTGGAAATTTGTTGGTTTTTCCAGGGTAAGCCTAATTATTTTTGGTCATATGCTTTTATGGAAAAAGTTAGCATGTCATTTGCAATCTTCATATTCATGTACTAGCAATTTATGAAAACAATGGTGAATAGGTTTACAACTTGATAGCTTCAAATTTACTGCTGATGCATAATGGATTTGAATTTATTTTTGAGTTAATCGACATTAGTTATTGTTCCCTAAATTTAAATTAAATATCAAATGATTTACTGGGAAGTTAGGTGAAATTAGGGGATTTTAACTCCCAGGCAAGAATGCAGCCTAAAGAAAAAGAAGAGTCAGCGTCTCTGGAAATGTTAAACTTCATGTTACACTGCCCTGCTGGGACAACTGTGACATAATCTTGTTTTGTTTTGCAGCACCTCAAGCATATGTAACATGCATGATTGTAAGTATAAGCATGATATGTAAATTAAAATTATTGCTATGTCTTTAAACAAATATAAATGGACTTAATAAAATGTTCTAGATCAGTACTATGCAGCATGTGCCTCCTATATACAATGAAACTTGCCATTGCTCAGCAAGACCACATGATGGGGCATTCTGATTATTACATGAGGATTCTGGATTACATGCCAGTTAAACCAGGCAAAGCTAGGTGCCCTGTATTAACTGTTACCAAAATGGAAGGAATACATCGTCTTTCTCTAGTCCCCTTGTTCGTGGGTAACAGTTCTCAGTGTGATCAGCTGTTCTCAATTGGGATTAACATGATCTAAATAGCTTTCTTCATTCCAAATTTTGATTCATAAGTCAACCTACTCTAAAGCCACTTGTACCTGGTATCCCGAAGACCAAGTGGTCCACCCAGGCTACTAATCATGAAAAGCCAAGAGAATTCTCAAGCAATGGCAGGACACCAAGAAGCTCAAGCACCTCAAGATTCCTCTGTTCTTGTCCACAAATTCCTGAAGGTGGCAGGGAAGGTTAATAGGGTAGCCAAGGCAGCTTACTATACACTTTCCTTTATTAGCCAAGGCATAGATTATAAGAGCAGGGTGGTCATGTTGGAACTGTACAAGACTTTGGTTAGGTCACAGCTAGAGTACTGTGTCCATTTCTGCTCACCACGTAATTGGAAGGATGTGATTGTACTTGAGGGGATGTAGAGGAAATAACCAGGATGTTGCTGGGATGAAGCAGTTCAGCAAAAAAAGAAGGGCTGGATAAAACCAGGTTGTTTTCTTGGAGCAGAGTAGCCTGAGTGGGGATCTGATAGAGGCGTAAAAGATTGAGTGGCATAGATAGGGTGAATATATAGCAGCTGTTCCCCTTAGAGTCAATAACAATGGGACATAATTTAAGATGAAAGAAAGGAGAATTAGAGCAGATTTGAGGAAAGTTTTTCACCCAGAGGATGGTGGTCTGAAGATGGGAGGTCATTTGAGGCAGGTAACGTCAACTTTAAAAAGTACTTGGGTGACCACTTGAAAATTAGCACTACTGCCTCACAGCACCAGGGACCTGAGTTCAATTCCACCCTCAAACAACTGTCTGTGTGGAGGTTGCACATTCTCCCTGTGTCTATGTGGGTTTCCTCTGGGTGCTCCGGTTTCCTCCCGCAGTCCAAAGATGTGCAAGCTGGGGAGATTGGCCATGCTAAATTGCCTGTAGTGTTCAGGGAGGTGTAAATTAGGTGGCTTACAGGGGGATATGTCTGAGTGGGATGCTTCTGAGGTTCGGTGTGGACTTGTTGAGCTGAAGGGCCTGTTTCCACACTGTAGGGATTCTATGATTTGAGGCTAGTGCCAGAAAGTGGGATAAGTGGAGATTTAGTGCATGTTGGTGGTATAGACTCAATAGGTCAGAGGGCCTGTTCTGTACTACAATTCCATGGAACCTCGATCTGTCTGAGGTGCCATCAGCAAGTCAATGGAGAACTGGGATAACTTTTCTGCCACCACTTTAGTTGTAATTGTTTTTGGGTTTGAGGTGATTGTGTTAATTAGCTCTAGAACAGCTTGCTGAGATTCAGATTTATTGAATGTTGTTTCCTTTGCACTGACAAAAGTCCCAAAGAAATTTTCAGATAACCAATGTGCAGTCCCAAATTAACCTTTGATGTTGGACTTTGGCTAACCATTCTCATTTCAGGAACTGAAACAGAAATTTGCTGGCTTTGGCAAAACTAAGCTAATATCTAGGTAACAAGGTGTAGAGCTGGATGAACACAGCAGGCCAAGCAGCATCATAGGAGCATCATTTCTGATGAAGGGTCTAGGCCCGAAACGTCAAGCTTTCCTGCTCCTATGATGCTGCTTGGCCTGCTGTGTTCATCCAGCTCTACACCTTAGCTTCTCCAGCATCTGCAGTTTCTATTATCTCTAAGCTAATATCTACATGGTTGTGGAGGCTGTTTGATGATCGCCACTATTAGGGAGAAGGTCAGGAAATAGAGAGCAGGATTCCTCCATTGAACACTTACCAGTGATTGTGACTATTGTTCCTACAGATGCACAGCTAGATTTCAAAGCATATACCTCTCTACCCCAATTCTCCTTGGAGGTTGAGGTACTATACTCAATACAGTTAAACACCTGAACATCACTCCTCTTTAGGGGAACATATTGTACAGGGCACAGCATACCACTTCAATACAAGTTGGACATACAGGTGCATTGCAGTGTTTCCCCTATCGAAGCATCTCATCCTCATTTTCAGAGCCCACTAATCTATTTCAAACTCACCTGTTCCAAAGGATTACGCTGAAAAGTGTTAAATTCAGCTTCAGATAGAGGTGTTTTAGTTAAGTTAGGGCATGTTGAATAGTAGATTAGCAGGTATATCCTAGACAGGATGGCAAACTAGGGCCAGGCCAGAAGATTGATTACAATCTAAAAGTGTGTATAGAGAGGAGAATGTATGGGAAATAAAAGCAACTTGTTGGAAGTGCTCAGGAACAAAAACAGATGTTGCTGGAAAAGCTCAGCAGGTGTGGCAGCATCTGCTGTATGTGGATGCTGGTGGGATAGTAGGTAAGGACAATGGGAACACCATCGCTGTTACAGGAGAGAAGAGAGGGGCATGAGAACCAAGGTGCAGGAGATGGGTCGGAGCTGGTTGAGGGCCCGGTCGACAATGATGCAGGGCAATCTTCGGTTGATGAAGAAGGTGGACATTCCAGAGGTTGCCTTGTCAAAGTTGGCATCATCAGAGCAAATGCGACAGAGACAGAGGAATTGGGAGAATGGAATGGAGTCTTTGCAGGAAGTAGGGTGCGAGGATGTACACTACAGGTAACTGTGGGAGTCCAGGGGTTTATGGTGGATATTAGTGGCCGGTATATCCCCAGAACCAGTAACAGGTTTCATGGTAGGTAAAGGAGGAATCAGAGATAGACCAGGTGAAAGTAAGGGCGGTGTGGAAATTGGACGGAGGGGGGAGAAAAATTTTTTTAAAAACGATAAACCTTTCCAATTCTGGATGACAGAGGGAAGCAACACCGATGATATCTTCAATTTATCAGAGAGATTTGTGGGTGGGGGGACAGAATATGACTGGAACAATGAATGTTCTACTACCGTCCAAAGAGACAGGCATAACTAGGTCCCCTGTGGGTACCCATGGCCACTCCTTTGGCCTGAAGAAAGTGAAAAGTTAAAAGAGAAGTTTAAGGGTGAGGATGAGCTCAGCCAGGTGGAAGAAGGTGGTGGTGGGTGAGGATGGTTCGGGCCTTTGCTCTGAAAGAAGCAGAGAGACCCCAAGATCATCTTGATTGGGGAACAGATGTGTAGAGGGATTGCACGTCCATGGTGAAGAGGAGGCAGCTGGGGCCTGCAAACTGGAAATTCCCAAACTAGTACAAAGCATCAGAGGAATTGCTGATGTAAGTGGGCAGTGACTGGACCAGGGGAGAAAAGACCGAGTCAAGGTAGGAAGAGATGAGTTCTGCGGGGCAGGAGCAGGCAGAAACAATAGGTTTGCCCTGGCAGTCACGTTTGTGGATTTTCAGAAGGAAGTAGATGCGAGCTGTGCCAGGTTGGGATAATATCAGCATGGAGGCAGAGGCAAAGGTGGGGGGGCGGTGTTGGTGGGGAGGGAGATCACCAGATTAAATAAGGTTAGACTCCATAGTTGATACAATGGCTGATATTCCATGGTGGGGTCATGGTCCAGGGGAAGACACGAGGAGGTATCCAAGAGCTGGTGTTCAGCCTCTGCAATGTAGAGGTCAGTACGCCAGACTATAACAGCACCACCCTAATCGGCAAGCTTAATGACGAAGTCAGGGTTGGATCTGAGCGCGTGGATTGCGGTCAATTCAGGGGAAGATAGGTTGGGATGGGTGAGGGGGGCAGGGAATATGTGGGGTTTTGTCAGAGTACAGTCACAGAATGCTTAATACTGACTCTGTACACATGAACAAACAATTGTACTTACAGTGTGTCCTGGTGGTGTCAAATTGAACTGCAATATCCATGCAGCCACATGTATAGCAATCACATTGTTTAGACTGTGGACTTCAAGTGTGAAAAAAAAACTGTTTTAAACCAAGCAATTTAAGGTGATGTTTACAGTTTTATAAGTAATTTATTGGAACACATTGAATTATATCCGCAATGTCGCCTTATTCAAGCATTGAGGCAACATTCCAGAACAATGGCACTGCCTGCGTCTTCAGGTTAAGTGAGACTGCCTTGATTGAAAACTTATCAAATTCAATTGTTCGGAGCTCAGGACGGTTCAGCATAATAACCACTTCATTGGACCCTGAACAGGTTGCTACAGCCTAGGGTAGGGACAATAGAGTAGAAATATTCAGCCTGTGAAGAGAAATATTCCATCTGTCCCTCCCTCTTCTGTGCGAAGAACTAAAATAAGACCCGAGCAGTTAGCTTCTCTCCATCAGCTCTCTGTGTATTGTTTTGCTAAGTCTTGTTGAAAGGAAGAGAGAGGAAAACCCACCTTCAGGAGATACCAAAAGACAATTCCTCAACCAGTGAAAGAAAGATTGGGAATCAATGTATCTACAACTTTGTCATTAAAAAATAGAATTGGAAGGCGTCAAAAGGTCAAAAGAAAACAAAAAATGCATCAACATCTGTGATCCAGAGTGATCCAGAACAATGTTTCACTGACATTTCCACCCCCATCCTTCTCCATCTAGTATGGTCTTGATTCATCTGTTTGGATGTGCATGAGAATTAAGAAAAGGATTAGAGTTCAAATTATAGATTATCAATTTAATGTCTATTTTAGCCAATGGCTAAAAAGCAGCTTGAATACTATAAGGTTATTTTGTTACTGGGGGAGAAGTTTGGTGTTGTTCCAAACTAAATTACAGAGTTGGGTAAAACTCCAAGAATGGTGGGGCTTGATTTTTGATGAGCTATCTCAGTGAGTCATGACATTTTATCTACCTATGCTGGGTTTCTGCATAGATGTAAGGAACCAAGACTTTAGTGAACATTAGTCCTTGCTCATTGTCTAGCCAGGAGTTTCCTGGTGCAATAAAGAGTTGAGGTACTTGGGACTCTCATTGCAACCTCCAAGGAATCTTGCACATACTTGGACAATTATTTTGCGGTGACAGACTATTTAGCATTGAGCAGAAGTAGACCTATACATGTTAACAGGCATGTTTGGCTGCTCTTAGAATCTATAATAGCCACATGTATGCAGTTTATTATACCCTGCACTTGAGGGAATGTAGCCAAGAAACTGAACCAGCTCAGCCTGAAATGGTGCAATACCTGAAGTATTGGCTTGCCTGTTAGAAAAAGGCATCTCTCACGAGGAGCTCGAACAGTTCATCCAATTCACCACTCCCACGAGGAGCTCGAACAGTTCATCCAATTCACCAACACCTTCCACCCCAACCTGAAGTTCACCTGGACCATCTCTAACACTTCTCTCTCCTTCCTGGACCTCTCTGTCTCCATCTCGGGCAACCACCTAGAGACAGATGTCCATTTCAAGCCCACTGACTCCCACAGCTACCTGGAATACACCTCCTCCCACCCACCCTCCTGCAAAAATGCCATCCCCTATTCCCAATTCCTTCGCCTCCGCCGCATCTACTCCCAGGATGAAACATTCCAATCCCACACATCTCAAATGTCCTCATTCTTCAAGGACTGCAACTTCCCCCCCACAGTGGTCGAGAACGCCCTCGACCGTGTCTCCCGCATTTCCCGGAACACATCCCTCACGCCCCGTCCCCGCAACAATAACCAAAAAAGAATCCCCCTCGTCCTCACATACCACCCCACCAACCTCCGGATCCAACGCATCATCCTCCGACACTTCCGCCATCTGCAATCAGACCCCACCACCAAAGACATTTTTCCCTCCCCACCCTTATCTGCCTTCCGGAGGGACCACTCCCTCCGCGACTCCCTTGTCCGCTCCACACTCCCCTCCAGCCCCACCACACCCGGCACTTTTCCTTGTAACCGCAGGAAGTGCTACACCTGCCCCCACACCTCCTCCCTCACCCCAATCCCAGGCCCCAAGAAGACTTTCCACATCAGGCAGAGGTTCACCTGCACATCTGCCAATGTGGTATACTGCATCCGCTGTACCCGTTGTGGCTTCCTCTACATCGGGGAAACCAAGCGGAGGCTTGGGGACCGCTTTGCAGAACACCTGCGCTCAGTTCGCAACAAACAACCGCACCTCCCAGACGCGAACCATTTCAACTCCCTCTCCCATTCCTCAGATGACATGTCCATCCTTGGCCTCCTGCAATGCCACAGTGATGCCACCCGAAGGCTGCAGGAACAGCAAATCATATTCAGCCTGGGAACCCTGCAGCCCAATGGCATCAATGTGGATTTCACAAGCTTCAAAATCTCCCCTCCCCCAACCGCATCCCAAAACCAGCCCAGCTCATCTCCACCTCCCTAACCTGTTTTTCCTCTCACCCCAAGCCACACCCCCATCTCCTATCTACTAACATCATCCCGCCCCCTTGACCTGTCCGTCCTCCCTGGACTGACCTATCTCCTCCCTACCCCTTACCTACACTTACCTTTACTGGCTCCATCCCCGCCTCTTCGACTTGTCTGCCTCCTCTCCACCTATCCTCTCCTCTTTCCATCCTCTATCCGCCTCCCCCTCTCTCCCTATTTATTTCAGAACCCTCTTCCCCTCCCCCATTTCTGATGAAGGGTTTAGGCCCGAAACGTCAAGTTTTCCTGCTCCTATGATGCTGCTTGACCTGCTGTGTTCATCCAGCCCCATGCTTGTTATCTCGGATTCTCCAGCATCTGCAGTACCTTTTATCTCTCACTTCCTTGTTGCGATGATGTTCCAATGGCTGAAAATTTCCACCAACGCCTTCAGAAGACCTTAGAAGAAACCAAATTAAAAATAATAAATCAGCATTCATGATTAATCCAATGAAATTAACAGTAACATCTTGAGTGCGCTTATACACAGAACAACATGGACATCCAGAAGCTGCGGTAAGTGATTCTGCTGTTCTCCAGAGGATATACAATTGAAGTTTCCTTCAGACTGCAGTAACTTAGTCTGCCACTTTAACACACCACACTGTTCCCTGGGATAGTAGGAGCTGCTGATGCTGAAGAATCTGAGACAACAAGGTGTAGAGCTGGATGAACATCAGCAGGCCAAGCAGCATCAGAGGAGCAGGAAAGCTGACGTTTCGGATCTAGACCCTTCTTCAGAAAGTTCTGAAGAAAATTCAGAAAATTTCTGAAGAAGGGTCTAGACCCAAAATGTCAGCTTTCCTGCTCCTCTGATGCTGCTTGGCCTGCTGTGTTCATCCAGCTCTACACTTTTCCCTGGCCAACATCTCTGTCTCTGGCTTGCTGCAGTGTTCCAGCGAAGCTCAATACAAGCTGGAAGAACGAAACTTAATTTTCCACTTAGGGAACCTGCAGCCCTCCAGACTCAATATCAAGTTAAATAATTTTAGGGCCTAAACTCTCCCATGTCCCAGCCCCCTACCCCACACACCAGGCCTTGTTATCACATAGCCTGCCATTACACACTACCTATTGTTAGTCACTAACAGTCCCCATTGACAACCATTCACTCTTCCAGCCAGATCGTTATCAACTCCTTTGTCTATCCAACTGCTCTTCTCTCTCTTCAGACTCTATCCTATCATTACTTCCTAACCCATCCCCCTTCCTATTTTCTGCATTCAAGCCCACATTTTCACAGCTACCGTCAGTTCTGAGGAAGGGCCACCTGCCCCGAAACGTTAACTCTGATGTTTACTTCACAGATGCTGCTAGATATGCTGAGCTTTTCCAGCAACTTCTGTTTGTGTATAAATGAGAACTTCCACTTGTGTTGTTAGTCTCACAAAAAAAAAGTGTTGAAGATACAGCTTATTCAAAAGATAGACAACTGCATTCTTAACAGCACAACAATGTGATAATTACTGTTAAATGCCCACATGAGCCTGAAAAGCTCATTTAATAATTATAATAAACAAATGATTCATTCTGATAAAATCAGTTGCTTTCCACTGACCGTAAAAATCTAGCAGTTAAAATTTTGAACAGCCGGTGAATATATATCTGATAATCCCCTGGGTATTTACCTTGACATAAGCATAAAATTTCCAGATTTCTTCCTGCAGATAATCAAGAGAGCTAGTTTGGGTTATGCGCATCCTGCATCCCACTTAATGTGGTGCTACAATCAGATTGAGCTATATGCTTACACTTCTAATAGGAGGTTGACAGGGTGCTCTGCCATTTTGCCTTGGTTACATTCAGGAATGGGGTTGACAAAGTCTTTGTCAGAAAAGATGATAAATATAGCCATGTATAGGACAAAATTTGGCCTCTTCCAGGAGAGTTTTGTCGAGAACAATCTCCTGGTATAATGCAATCTTACATTACTAACCATGAAAAAGGCAGAACAACTGTCTAGATCATTCCAGTTTTGAGTCCAAGAACTTAAACCGGCTCAAATGGGCATCGGCTGGCAAAGAAACAAAAAAGTTTGGTAGAAGCACCAGGAATGTTTTAGGTCATAGAATTCCTAGTGTGGAAATGGGCTCTTCGGCCCAACAAGTCCACACTGACCCTCAGAGCACCCACCCAAACCCATCCTCCTACAAAGCCCTGAACACTATGGGCAATTTAGCATGGACAATCCACCTAGCTTGCACATCTTCGGACTGTGGGAGGAAACCGGAGCACCCAGAGGAAACCCACGCAGACACGGGGAGAACGTGCAAACTCCACACAGACAGATACCCGAGGCTGGAATTGAACCCTGGTTCAAACCTGGTTTGCTTCAGGATGTGGTCGAGCAGTTCTGCTTCAGGACGTGGTCGAGAAGCAAAACTGCCCAAACCAGGTACTACAGCCACATTACCTTTCTTAGTACCTGCCTCAATGTGGACTTCACAGGCTTCAAAATTTCCCCTCCCCCTACCGCATCCCAAAACCAGCCCAGCTTGACCCCGCCTCCCTAACCTGTCCTTCGTCCCAACTATCCCCTCCTCCCACCTCAAGCCCCACCCCCATCTCCTACCTACTAAACCTCATCCCGCCCCCTTGACCTGTCCGTCCTCCCTGGACTGACCTATTCCCTCCCCAACTCCCCACCTACACTCACCTTTACTGGCTCCATCCCCGCCTCTTTGACCTGTCTGTCTCCTCTCCACCTATCTTCTCCTTTATCCATCATCTATCCTCCTCTCCCTTTCTCCCTATTTATTTCAGAACCCCCTTCCCCTCCCCCATTTCTGAAGAAGGGTCTAGGCCCGAAACATCAGCCTTCCTGCTCCTCTGATGCTGCTTCGCCTGCTGTGTTCATCCAGCTCTACACCTTGTTATCGCAAGGAGGTGCGGGACTAGTTTAGTTTGGAAACATGGTCGACATGGACTGGTTGGACTGAAGGGTCTGTTTCCATGCTATATGACTCTATGTGTCTAAATGGCCAACTTCTATTCCTACATCTAATGGTCTTACAGTAATTTTATGGGTATTAACGTGTACTAGGTAACATTTGTTACAAGCCGGAGTTTTAGTTTGGTTGCCATAGTTTTGGAGATTTGGAATAAATTCAGTCCTTGATCCCCGATTCATTAATCACTCTGTTCACGGTCAGAAATAGTGTTTTTGCCCTTGATTTGACCCTGGTTTGAACATCTTCCTGAATCAATTCAGTTTAACTTCATCGCCGTTATTCTTCAAAAGGAAAAAAATGCATACTTATCAGGCTGATAAATGAAAATATTTCAATGAAGTACTTAACCTAAATCAAATTCTATTTTTCTGTACTGATTCAAATTGGCTGGATCTTCCTAAACTAGACTTTGTCTAAATAAGAAAGTAATAACATATTGAATTTTGAAATGAAAAGGCTAGTTACATTGACTTTGAATAAATGGTACACAAGAACATTTTTTATCATTTGATGTAGGGTGCTTTGATGTACCGTTGCTTATCTGCAGATGCACTAATAAAAATGACTGTTCTGTGGTTCGTTGATCTTCCAGTGTTCGAAAGTCCCAGTATTTGCTTCCCATATTTGAGCCATATTGAACGTATAATTAATCATTTCACATTTAACAGAACTTTACACACTTCTTGCCACATAAATAATGCAAAGTATGCACTTGCTGTCGACAGCAATGAGAACATGAGTTTTCATATTTTTAGGATTCATTTGTAGATGAGAAAACCAATTACGTTTGTGAGTTTAGGATTTAATAATTTTGCATAGGACATATATGAGTTGATAATTTCACTACCTGCATAATTTGAAATAAAGTTAAGAAATCCAAATAACATGCCAAGCTGAATTTAAAAGGTCATCACCACCCCACACTACACCTCACCCTCCAGTTGCAAATTGATTGACTTCAATGACAGCCATCCTGCAGTGAAAACACATTTTTAGGCAGCCTAAACATTTTAAAGGTTGAGCTTCAGACCCTCTGTGAAAGGGATGTTAGCCCCTGAGAGAACTGCTGGCCAATCTAATTGGCCAACAGTTCATGCGGTCACAGCAGTGCCAGAAGAGGGTGTTGGATGCCATGAGGCCCGTGAATAGGTTTCATGAACACCAGGAGGCCAGGCCTTCTTGAGTGGGGAGGGATCCGCAGTTCCGGATGGGATTGGTAGGGCAGGTTTTGGAGGTCAGGACAGGAGGAACAAAGGCATGCTACAATCTTAATGATATTCCTGATGTGCACAGGCCACTTTCCTAAGAATGTACCCACCTTTCCTTCCTGCCTTCTCACCAGCTTTGGTGAAAAAATGGCCTTCCCACTTTAGGCTACTTACCATTGGCTGGAACATTATGAAAGTGAAGGCAGCTTAAGGTCTTTATTTGATCACTTTACAGCCTCAATGGACCTAAAGGTGGGGAGATGGGTGGACTTGTGCGTACACCCACAACATATTCTGAATACTAGGTCAGGGAATGGGAGGGAGTTGGTGGGCAGCCTACTCATTATGTTTCATGAGCTCCTCCCTGGTGGCAGGATGGGAAGAGGAGATGTGTAAAAGATTGCCCAATGCTTTTTTGCTACATTAGAAAGCAGGAATGAAAATGTCATCATGCTACTATCATTATCCATAGAATGTTCTCTGAAGTTGTTAGATCCTGGTGAAATAATAGAACATATGTACCCCATAAAACATATTTATATTGATTGAATATTGGTATTACAGTTTTAAGAACTCAGTGTCAAGGAACAGTAAGTCTCAAACGTTATTTTCATTAATGTAATGTTTCCATTCTTCCTTCCTCCTCTGACCAAAAAAACAGAGGAGGGACATTAAAAGAGACTAATAGGAAGTTTGTTGTAGCCTATAGAGTATTTGGTCTGCTTGTAAAGATTGCACTATAATTTAAGGAACATGTCAGTACAGCTAGCTGGTATAAGTTTGGGCTTAGGTGAATACTGGGCTTCACTGAGTAAAGCAGGAAAGGTAAGACTCTATCATCTTTCTTAGTGTCAAGGGGCAGAAATGGCAGTTAGGGCAGTGGTGTTTTCCTCCTTCCCGATGTGGGAGATCAGGGTGCAGTCTAGTGTCCCTATGTCTATGTCTGCAGGAAGTGTGACCGGCTGCAGCTCCTCACAAGCCACCCTATTCAGTTGGAGCGGC
This sequence comes from Ginglymostoma cirratum, assembly GCA_024137785.1. Lineage (NCBI taxonomy): Eukaryota > Metazoa > Chordata > Chondrichthyes > Orectolobiformes > Ginglymostomatidae > Ginglymostoma > Ginglymostoma cirratum. Next base: position 14,078,455 of record JAHRHZ010000088.1, on the reverse strand, counting down.
AGTTGGATACACTGAGGAGCATACAGGGGGCAGAGAGTGTGATAGGCACTAGTTACAGGGAGGTGGGCACACCACAGCTTCACCTACAGTCAGGTAGATGGGTGACAGCCAGGAGAGGCAGGCAGGTAGTGCAGGATTGTCCTGTGACTATTACCCTCTCTAACAGGTAAACACTTTTGGATATTGTTGAGGGGGATAGCCTCTCAGGTAAGTATAAAATCAGCAGCCAGGCCTATGGCACCACAACTGGCTCTACTGAAGAGCAAGGTCTGGCAAGAGCCAACCAAGCAATAGTGGTCAGAGATTCGCCAGTTTGGGCCACAGACAAGCAATATGTGGCCGTGTCTGAGATCCCAGGATGGTGTGTTGCCACCCTGGTGCCAGAGTCGAGGACATCTGTAAGCGGGCTGTAAATCAGGAACAAAAACAGAGGTTGCTGGAAAAGCTCAGCACGTGTGAAGAAGAATCAGAGTTAAGGTATCGGGTCAGGTGACCCTTCCTCTGAGGAATTGAAATGCTGCATGAAATCCTTAAGAGGGAGAGTGAACAGCTAGAGGTTGTGGTGCAAAGTGGTACTAATGACATAGATAGAAAGAGGGATGAGGTCCTGTGGAGTGAGCACAGGGAGTTAAGAAAGAGGCTGAAGAGCAGGACCTTTGAGGCTAGTAATCTTTGGCATTCATCAGGCCATATTAAATGATAATATGCATATTTTACCTAACAAATCTACATTTAAACTGTAACTTTATCTTTCTTTTGGCACTGTGCAGATGGTCGTGATTTGAATTCACATTTCAGAGTTTTGATATATCCAGTCACCAAGTCAGCACTTATTTTGTTGCAAGAACATACGGGAACGTGGTGAGTCAATTATGGTGGAGAATCGTAAACGTGCTCCCAGGGCATTGTGTGCAGCATGTGCATAATACAGAGTTGTAGGAATCAAGTTGTGAGCTGCACAGTCAAGCTTTAATTGATTTATTTTACAAAATTGGATTTATTTGAGAAATAGTCTTTCACATAAGAGTAGGAAAAGTTTCAAGTGTGGTATACTACTATTAGCATTGAGGGTAAATGTTTAAATAGACTTCTCAAGCACTTTCTTATACTAGTTTATTAATGGTCCAACAGAATCAAAACAATTTACAGGATGACATGTAATTATTAAAATATCTACAGTATACTAGAAGATGGTACACATAGGATAGAAATCAATTAAGCACACAGCAAGAACTCATAAGTATGGTACCTTGAATTATTGAGGCAAAAGTAGTCCCTCAAAATGCTTCTACAAAGAGGTAACCAGAATTAGGCTCTTTTTTGGCTCATCGGCATTATTCAGTAGTCTGACTGAAGATAAATTAGTTGTTCCAATATTCAATCAAAAGCCAATCCTTCTTCATGTGTCCCTAGATGCTCAATGTTAACAGACAATTCCAACTACCAAACCTGCTTTACATGTTACTTGCCCACCTACGATGCAATAAATATGGATTCTTGGATTTCTTTTCCATTACCAATTGGCACTAAAGAGAATTATAATGTTCTATTAGCTGCACAGCTGAGCTGAGCAAAAATGAACCCATACTTAAATTATCCTGTCTTTATGGCTCAACAAGTTTATTGAGTTGAATTATTGGTATATAATTGCTTAGAAATATAAATTTAAATACAAGTAGACAGTTGCTTTTCATTTTTTCTTACTAAAATGTTTTTGAAGCAATTTTCTCCTACGGTAATAACTTAAAACCTGATAAATCTGGATCAATTTAGCAGCAGCCTTTTTATTTTATATTGTATGTTAGCAATATACAAACATGACTCATTTCATTCCTAATTATGGCTAGACACCAATCATTGATGCAGAGATGAGCAAGACGCATTTGTTTGTAAATGAAGATTCATCTGTTGATTGACATGGTTAATGTCTACATTTGATGAAATAAACAAATTCCTGAATTTGGAAAAGGTTTATGATCCCTTGTTAGATTTAGATATTAAAAATATTTGGAAGTATTTGCCAGGAATGGAAGCTACACAGACACAAATGAATGTGAGTGAATTTGGTCCAAGGCAACATATATGCTTTAAATACTTACTCAGGTATTTCTATTTCTTGCACTGTCATATCATACTTATCGATTAAATGTTTCTTTTTGACTTTAAATTCAAATAAAATGATTTAAATCATGAATGTAGTGTTCTACAGTTTGACTATTTCTATTTTTGTTTAACCCTGAAGTCTACTTTTATCTAACTACCAAGGGACAACTTCTCAATTTGTTTTAGTCAGTGAAGTCAATAAGAAAGATGATTAAGATAAGATTAATATTATTCCTCATCAGTTGTTTGAAAAAAACGATTTCAGTCCCAAAGAAGCAGTTCTCAGGAAACACAGCTCATCAATTTAAAACATCTCTCATCATATTTATATTTATTTTCTTCATTTGCATTTTGATAAATGTTTTGGCCTCATATCTACGTAATTGTATATAGATAGGCTAATTATTATCTTCTATATAATTAAATATTTTCCCTACATTCTTGAAGGAATATGATACTGCAGGACAACATTCTATTTAACAAATTATTGCAACTCAGGATATCTGTCTATTCCTCAGACCACACTATTTCTTGAGTATAGAGTAAATATAAAGCACATCTTCTTGATTGTCCAGATTTCTGCAGAAATGATAATTGAAATATGCCACTTAAGTAACAAGTTAAAAGTGAGAATTGCAGAAAAAGATGAAATCTGAAAATATTTTGATTAAATTTTAACTTTTGAGTGGATGAAGATATGAAACATGGTACAGTACTACTCTTCAAAAGTGAAATAAACTCTTTAATAGGCACTTCACTGATTATATCAAAAATCTCCAATGCTTAGCAACATCTACAATTGATATTTTACATTACACAATTTTATTCTCATTTTCTGGATGAGAGATTAAAATCTCCCAGTTTTGTTATGCGAAATTGAGCTTGATTTATGGAAGCTGCATTTTTATTACTATGTTTGTACAATCATTTTTCATTTCAAATGTCAGACATCGGCACGTCTTAAATGGGTGTAAATGGTATTCATAAAGCAGACAAGTTGATAATGAATACATTATATAATATCAAATTCTCAGAGAGAAGGCCAAAACTGAAAGCTTGGAATCAAATTGTGTTTACAAATACAGGTATTGGTGTAGCAAGAATCCTGTTATTATGAATTGTTTCCTTAAAGATGATAGAAAAGTCATAAAGCTCATAAAAATAATTAATTTAATGGACGCTTGTTTGAAAAAAATAACGTGCCGTTTTGATTTCAACTTCAGGCTTTTCATTAATAAGACTGAGGGGGAAACATCTGAAGTTAAATTATTTTTATAGCCTCCAAAGAACATTTCATATTCAAATTGTTAGATTGTCATAAATTACTAGGAGCAAAATCACAAGTGGTTATCATAGATTTGATGTTTCGAACTAAAACAGCGGATATCTCTGGTCCAAGGCAGCAGTCAACCATTTTTATCATTTTGTGAGGTTTCCATATTAATAGAAACTGAAAATGTATTCTTGCAAGTTTTATATATTCAGTGGCTTTGGGAGATTAATATGTTGTGTAGCATTCTATGTCTGTATGTTACAGGTTATCGCACAAATTCTATACAGTCTGCTTATTTTAATGGGGAAAATTGCTTATTTGCACACAATTTTTAAGAGGTGTAGGGCTGTTTTCCAGCGCTTAAACCTTTGCAATTGATGTGGCAACTGATGCGGCAATTAAAAATTGGGAAATTGGATTAGTCAGACTTAAAGGAAAGCAGATATGTCAAAGGTTGTGGAATTTGAAAAACCCGACAATTTCCTACCACTTTCAATTACTTCTATTCTGCTGTGTCATTACCTCTGCTGACTTGCAAGAATGTACTTAGCTAGTGTTCATATGTATGTTTACCAGAAACTAGTTCTATCTCACTGCTGCCTCCCTTGACTCTTACATTGTTGTTAAATCATTATACTTATCTAACCTTCAGTGCTGCATGAGCAGAAATTTCCTCCAATTATACAATGTGAACACCAGAGCTATTGCTAAGTTCCGAGGAAGGGTCACCAGACCCGAAACGTCTGATTTTAACTCTGATCTTTCCTTCACAGATGCTGCCAGACCTGCTGATCTTTTCCAGCAACTTTGTTTTTGTACCAGAGCTATTGCACTTGGTCTTTGCTTCAAACATCTTTCCCTAGCTATCAATCCCTCCCTCTCCTTGATTACAGATTAAACCAGTCTTTTTTGCAAGCTCAGTGTTACATTTAATCCCAAGATGCACTTCCAGCATCATATTAATGTCCTCATATTTTATTTATTAATTCATGGGATGTTGGGGTTGCTGGCAAAGCCAGCATTTATTGCCAATCCCTGACAGCCCTGGCAAAGGTGGTGGTGAGCTGCTTTCTTGAACTATTGAAGTCCTTAGGGTGAAGGAACACCCACAGCATTGTTAGCGATAGAGTGAAGGAATGACCACATATTCTATGTTAGTATAGTCTGTAGCTTGGAGGGGAACATGCAGCTGCTGCTCTTGTCTTTCAAGGTGATAGAGGCCACAGGTTTGGAATATAGTACGTACTATGTAAGAATTGCAGCTGCCTATTTCCACTTTCATAACATCACTTAACTTTGTCTCTGTCTCAGAACATCCACTGCTAAATTAGATAATGCATAATTGGAATTGGATTATGAAGAGCTATCACAAAGTATTGTCTGGTTCTACTGTTATTTCAACTTAGTGAATTTCAATCTGTTGTTTTCTGAACAATGAAGCTGTAGAGTCTACCAGGCAAGAATCCAAATTTCCTTTTAAAGGGATATTTCTTTGGGAAAATTGGAAGTATGCATTACACATGACAATACCATCATTTTGACATCACTTAGTGTAGGAGAAAAGATTTTGAATCAGTGAAGTCTTTCCTCAACAAAGGAAACTGAGGTTGGTACAAAATTCCCTGAAAACAATGAAAAGGATGCACTTTTTCCTGATAATTTTCTTTAAAACCTTTACAGAACACCGGACCCTACGTGGGAGAGCATCTTTTAGGAATGACACTGCTCTCTCTGCACGGGTGAAGAACACAACTTTTAATGTTTTGATATTATTTCAAATCTGTATTGGATCACAGTGTGTATCCAACTGAATCTTTTCTGATTCAGTTAAATGTAGTTAAGAGAAGACTCGACAACAGCAATTTGCTTAAAACATTTATTGAGTAATAATAAAAGACAGAAAAAGAAAGGAACATCTATTAAATAAATATAAATAATGAAAAAGAAAGGAAAAGATCAATGAGCCTCACGCCCTTCTGCTCGTCGAGGACCCCTTAATTGAAGGCTGGTCTGGATGCTTACGTTCATCCCTGGCACCATTAACAATCCTGGTCCGAGGTATAGTCTAACGACTTGGAACAAAACTCTCTCTCTTATACATTGTAACAAACAGCAAGGCAAAGAAAAACAACTATAGAAAAACACATCGATTGTACAGTCTTCAGCAAGTACAGGAATGTTCACAGGACTTATTCAAGGTCATGCAGCTGCTGAATATCATTAACAATTTTAGCCCTTCAGCCATCCTGTACAAGTTTAGTATAGGCAATCTTTGTAACATAATTCAACATATTGTACACTTTTGCATCAAACAGGTGATAACTATTTGTTCAAATGATCTGCAGAATTCATAGCAAGCATTCAAATTGACCACAGGCCCAAAGTCAGACATTCTCAATTGACCCACAACTAGAGAAATCAGACTTGACAGAAAATTGGCCCAACTAAATTAAACTGCTTAATTAAATTAAGCAGCTATAGGCTACAGATAACGTGGAGACCAAAATCAAAGAGATCACAAAGTTTCAGGGAAACCAGTTACAACTAACCTAAGTTAACAAGGTTTGGAGCTGGATGTACACAGCAGGCCAAGCAGCATCAGAGGAGCAGGAAAGCTGATGTTTCAGGCCTAGACCCTTCTTCATTTCTGTGGCCTGCTGTGTTCATCCAGCTCTACACCTTGTTATCTCAGAT
>JAHRHZ010000088.1:14047094-14071985 GCA_024137785.1 Ginglymostoma cirratum | reverse complement strand
CCAGCATCTTCAGTTCCGACTATCTCTGAAACAATTAACCCAAGTGTTGTGTATTGGAGAGGTCACACTTTCAGGCACCTTAACTGCCTGAGTATGAGCACTTTACACCTCCCAGCATGGCAACAATGAAAAGTTTTTGCACTACACTATTGAATGATTTGAACCCAGCTCATGACCCCATTGGCCAAAGGACACAGAACATTCAGGAAAGTCTACAGCGAGGGACGCTATCAACACACACACCTGAAAGCCACTTCTCAGTGAAGACTCGCAGTAAACAGCTATCCCAGCAGCAGAGCTCCTACCACCTGGAGAGAGAGACACAGAAAGAGAGAGAGAAAATCTGCCTGGAAATGACAGACACACCTTCATGAAGAGAGCCAGCCGTACGTTGGAGAGGATAGAGATTCTAAAGGTCCAGATGATCCATGTGGATTATTGTGGGTGTTAGACATTCTCAGATGGCTAGAGCTAGATACACTCATTGACTCCTACAGCACAGTGACAGGCCCTTCGGCTTAAACAGGTCCATGCCGACCAAAATGTCCATTCACCCTAACTCCACTTCCTTGCACTTGGCCAATATCCTTCTGAACCTTTCTTATCCATGTATTCACCCAAATGCCTTTTAAATGTTGTTAACGTACCTGCCTCAACCACTTCTGCTGACAGCTCACTCCATATGCGTGCCAGCCTCTGTGAAAAAAAGGTTACCCCTCAGGTTCCCTCGTATTCTTTCCCCTCTTACTTAAACTGATGCCCTCCAGTCTTCAATTCCCCAACCCTGGGATAAAGACTGAGTGCATTCACCCTATCCATGCCTCTCATTATCTTATACGCTTCTGTAAGATCCCATTCATACTCCTACCCTTTAAAGAAAAAAGTCCTAGCTTGCCCAACCTCTCCTTATAACGGGCAACATCCTTGTAAATTTCTTCTGCACTCTTTCCAGTTTAATAGCAGCCTTCCTATAGCAAAGTGACTAAAACTGAACGCAATACTCCAAGTGCAGCCTCACCAATGTCCTGTACAACTGCAACATAACTTCCCAACTTCTGTACTCAATACCCTGACTGATGAGGGTAAATATTATGGGAATTTGGGGAGTACTTATCTGGTGTTTTTGATAAGGAGTGTTTTTTAAATAAAATCAAGTTGAACCGCAAACGAAATTCTGTGCCCCTTTGTCCACCTGACCGACAAGAGTGCTTGAGCAAAATGTTTTTAATATATCAACAGGCCAAAGTATTCAAAGCACAAATACAAATATGCCATTTGAGAGGATGATTTTGCTTCTACAGAGTTGAGCCTTTTCAAGAATGCAAGAACCTGTAAATAGCACTTAAGCTGACATCAAAGCATCAATTGATGACAGAATGCCATTCATGAATCAGAAAGGATTCTACACTTCCAATGCACAATTGGTTTGTTTCCACAAAAAGACCTGAACGTTAATGAAAGTTGCAATAATAACTGCATGATGAATGATTCTTCAATGCGTGCACTTTTTAAAGATACAGTTAAAAGGATGGCCATCTTATCCCTCAGACGTATCATTAAAAATATTTATAGAAACATAGAAATATAGAAGATATGAGCAGGAGAACGTCATTCAGCCCTTCAAGCCTGCTTCATCATTCATCATGATCATGGCTGATCGTCTAACTCAAAAGCCTAATCCAGCTTTCTCCTCATAGCCTTTGATCCCATTTGCCCTAAGTGCAATATCTAGCCACATCTTAATGTTTTGGCATCAGCTACTTCTTGTAGTACCGAATTCCACAGGCTCACCACTCTTTAGGTGAAGAAATATCTCCTTATCTCCATCCTAAATGGTCTAACCCGAATCCTCGGACAGTGGCCCCTGGTTCTGGACATACCCACCATCGGGAACATCCTGCCTGCATCTACCCTGTCCAGTCCTGTTAGAATTTTATGAGTCACAATGAGATCCCCCCTCATTTGTATGAACGCCAGCGAAAACAATCCCAACCTAGTCAGTCTCTCCTCATACATCAGTCCCACCATTCCCAGATCAGCCTGGTAAACCTTCGTTGCACTCCCTCAAGAGCAAGAGCAACTTTCCTCAGAAAAGGAGACCAAAACTGCACACAATAGTCTAGGTGTGGCCTCACCAAGGCCCTGTATAACTGCAACAACACATCCCTGCTCCTGTGCTTGAAACCTCTCGCAATGAAGGCCAATATACCATGTGCCTTCTTTACCACCTGCTGCACCTGCATACTTACCTCCAGCGACTGGTGCACAAGGACTCCCAGGTCCTGTTGTACACTCCCCTCTCCCAATTTACAACCATTCAGGTAGTAACCTGCCTTCCTGTTTTTACTTCCAAAGTGAATAACCTCACATTTATCCAAATTATACTGCATCTGCCATTGATTTGCCCACTAACCCAGCCTGTCCAGATCATGCTGAAGAATCTCTGCATCCTCATCACAATTCACTCTCCCACCCAACTTGGTATCATCTTCAAACTTTGAGTAATTTTGGTAAGGCAAAATTCAAATGATATTCCTGCAGGAGCTTCAGTGGCACTCTTCAACATGCTGCAGCACATATGCTTAGAGCACTAGCAACCTGTTGGGTTCTCTTAAAACATTACTCAGCCACAACGGTATGAGGAGGGTTAAGAGGGAGACGGGGGGAGCAAAGAAGGATGAAGAGAAGGAACCATCAAAGAAAGAGAAGAGATTTAGATTTAGGGAATTAACATCAATGCAGAAGATCCACAGAGTCTTTTGACTATTGAGAAAAGTTTTAAATTATACATCTTTCCATCATAATGTATGAGTTTCCTTACATTTTGTGGGAATCTCTCAGTCAACATGTTAAAGCAACTCTCTCTCTTACATATGTTGCTACAGATGAACAAATACAAAAATGACATCAAATCAATTTATTGTAATGATATATGAACAATATCACAAAACATATTCAATCATCACTGCCTCCTTTGTATCACTCTAGACTCTCTTAAAAGCTAACTAAATATGAACAATGTCCAATTATACATGAGGGGATGTTTGTTGCTTTCAATATATTATAACATCATGGAAAGGTGATTGTTTCTGTCTCTCGTCTTGAAAGAGACTATTGAATCCTACAGCTGCAAATTTTGATAATGTAGCAACCAAATTCTGCTGTTATGAACCAGTATATTCATATAAATAAAAGCAAAATACTGCAGTTGCTGGAAATCTGAAATCATAACAAAGTGCTGGAGAAACTCAGCAGGTGTGTTAGTACAATTCAGAAAGAAAAAGAGGAATTACAGGTTTTGAGTGAAGAACTTACCTTTTCCATTCTCACCAGTTTAGCGTACCATGCTTATGGTCTGGAGTTTGTGGAGATGATACTGTACTAATTTTCAACCATTTCCTTTAACTTGTGCCATCTCTGTCCCCGCACTAGATCTTCCTCTGCATTCCTAGCAGTCTGATCTTCTATATATTCATTATTCCTGAAACTTAAGAACAGCTACTTTCCTGCCACTATCAGACTTATGAACTGATCTCTCATATTTATTAGTTGATTTTTCTCTGCACCTTCTCTGTAGCTGTAACACTATATTTTGCATCCTGTTCGAGTACCCTGATGTACTATGTAAGGCATGATTCATCTGGTTAGCATGAAAAACAATGCGTTTCACTGTACCTCGGTACATGTGACAAAAATAAAGCATATCAAATCAAATCTCCAATAGAATGTCTCTCTAATACTGTTTTTGTTATCATTTCTGCATGAAGCTGCAAAATATCTTTAACTGCCATCACAGTTTTCTGGTTTCTGTTTTCCATTCACTTGTATCCATTTACTGTTACTCCTTGAGCTGAAGACCCTCAATCTTTATGGCAATCAGCTGACACAGATATATCTGTCCCAGTGAATTTCTTTTGTGAGAGGAATTGCATGTTGGCTGTACCTTCGCTAATGTCAAATGTAATGCTATGGGATTTGTGCCAAAGTTTAATTTGAAACTAAAAATGTGGTTCAATTTCCTTAACATTGAAAAAATAAGTAAATAAAATATATATCAATGTACATCATTTTTTCAACAATACTGGGCAGGTTCCAATATACTTCAATGGAGAGCATAATGTTGATACATTAATAAAAACCTTTTTTATGAAACAGCTTATTGACCATATTTACTCATCGATCTGAATCTTATACCTCTGCCACAAAGTAAATAGCCAGGCAGGAGGTCTGTTAAGTTCACTTTACAAACAGTTGTACAGATACCTCTCAATGGCCCTGTGTAATTTTCTCTCCTCCTGGAGGGAGGCACCTTGTCCAACAGAACACAGATCAAGGATTCGGTGGAATGGGAGATGAAGACCAAACCCTCCCACTGCATTTAAGTGTTTCAAAGCATGTCTTCACTCTACCATAGTTATACTTTATTTCAAGTTCTCATTAATATAGCATCTTATCATGTCTCTCAAAATAGACTAAATAGACATGTGATGAATTAGTTGCTAATGTAAGCAGTAGCCATATTATGAACATTAAAGTCACACATACTGTAATGAATAACAAATGCATGTGTTCTTAATAATTTTAAATACAATTCAATGGTTAATATGAGAGACTGAATTCAAAATGTAATTGAAAGGGCAACATCCCTAAAGTTCAAACAGTTTAAAACCTGTATAAAGCTGGTACTAGAGCATCCACTGTCCTGAAATATTAAACTCAAGGTCATCTCTCAACATTTGTAAAAAGCTAACAGGCAACACAAAACAGTATTGGGGACATTTGATTTAATAAATCAGAAGTAGACTCACCATGAAACTAGCCTTGGAAGGGCACTCAGTACTTTTTAAAGAAATCTCCCGATGCTTCCCATTCTTGCAAGCTATAATCAATTCTTTTTATGGAGTGCCTAATAGAAAGACAAACTTTAATTTATTTTGGCATTCATTGATTTAAGAATTTGCGACTACAACCTCGCTTAGCTACAGCTACTGGTACAATAACCTTTAGAAAGTTGAACCACAAAGTCAAAACAGTTAATATAATTCTGACAGAATAATATTCAAATTTATAAACCACACCTGACCAAACCACGCCTTAGCCTGTATCTTATTCTGGTCATTGAGCATAAGGAGACATTCGAATGCTTGATTTTGCAAAGAAGGTCCAAAAGATGAATTATTTGTATGCAAGAGGAGACTGACAAAGTTGTGTTTACAAAAATGGAAATAGAGGAGGTCTTGTCTGTAGGTTGTGTAAACAGCAAATCTAGATTACTTAAATGTTGAGTGTCACATGACGAGATGTGGATACAACCTCATGTAAGGTAATTCTTGACAGATATTTGAATATTTGTCTTCACCTAAAGTGCTGAATAGATCAAACTCATTCACAGCAGTGGAGGTAAAATCCTGGAATAATTTATGATTTTAGGTATATTATATGTTTTCTAGCTGGATAAAGCAAGATGGCAAAAATAGTCTTGCTCACTCCTGGTGATTTAACAGGCAGTGTTAGCATAATTACAAATAGATTGTTGACAATTACTGGTTTGAAGGCACTAGCTGACTGCAGTGGCCATTTTTATATCTCTTTGTCTATTCTTCTTTCTATCAAGCTGGATACTTCTACTTCTCTGGTAAAATATTATTCTGTTCTACAATCAGAAAATATTTAAAAATTGAAACATTTTTGATAAGCAAATTTAGCAGTTCAGGCTTTTGTTTTTATTAAAATATATTAAACGAAAATTATTGTACTTTTAAAGAAAATAATTGAATGAAGAGCTTTGAGGCATTTTAATAAGAAGAAATAACATAACAATAAAAATACGATTTCGTTCAGGAATATTTCATTTCCAGAGAATGCAATCTGAATTTACATTTCGTTCTTTTATGACAGAGGTAATTTGGTGCAATGATTTTACGTCTGGCTTTGCCTAATTCATTCATAGTATTTGAAATTGTACATATTTCCAGTGTCTTGCTGTCAATGATGTTTTCCAAAAGCTTTTGTGCTAAAGTAAAACAATTAATTTCCGTTTGGTTACCGTGCTGAATTCAGCCTTTACGAAGTGTCAGTCCTCACGTTAACATTAAACTAAAGATAATAAACGTGCAAATCTCAGTTCACAGTCCTTCAGAATGTCTTGGGCGGCCCCTTTACGAATCGAAATAGATAGGAACATTCCCCCCACCCCGTGCCATTAAAGGCATACACGATTTTTAGTGTCTTATCCAAAGTTTGCGTTCCTCTACGATACTCTGGAAAATATGGGGGGGTGTAGTTCAGCAAGTTGCCGCTTGGGAGCGCTCTGCTTGCTATTCTTGTTTTACCGCATTGCAGGGACGCCCCCAAATTCCTGTCGTGCATGGAATGCATTCCGATAAAAATTACAGGAGACATTTTGGCGAGTGTTAAAATTCGTACTTTCAGACTAAAAATTGACATTTCCCGCAAAGCATTGCAGGGGCAATAACAAACCTTCTGTACTACCGCCTGAGACTACAATTAAAACGAGTTGGTCAGTTCTCCCTTCGTTTGTGGGTGAAAGAAATTTTCTCGTTAATACAACGCAGAAGAATGGATTATTCGAATAAAATTCTCCATTTCGTGTTCAATTGAACTCAAGTAATGGAATGAAGAGGCACTCGTTTTGCTTTACCTTTCTTATATAGAAACAAGGCCGATTCTCCTACTTCACCCTCTTGTGTTTGAACAATAAATTTAAATTCCAGCCAGAATTTCCTTCCAATTGATATGAAAAGACGATTTGAATTATGTTTGTGTTTTTTCTTTGAAAAAATAGGGTCTATACAAACTTGCATTTATGGCAAATCAAGTGTACTGTGTTAGAAGCAAGAAGATTTACAGAGTGCAAAATATTTTAAAACAGCTTTGTGTGTTATAAGTAGTTGTCACTTTTCGCCAGCTATCGGAGAACAAATTAGATACGAAAAGAAGCTAAAACTAGAAACATATTTGTCAGTGACAAGGTTGAATGCAGGTTTCAAATAAACTTTAGTGACAATTTCTTATTTTTGCCGCCATAAACAATACCAAATACTAAAACGTTTAACAGTCCTCTGATGCTGATTGGCCTGCTGTGTTCATCCAGCTCTCGACCTTGTTATCACAGTCCACCTGCACCAGGTTAGAGCAAGGTTTTCGATTAGTCATTACAGCCCAAATAGAACAAAACTGTATGATTTATTACAATAAAGGCAAAATGCTGCGATTGCTGGAGTTATGTCCTTGATTGGTTTTTGTTACACGTGGCCAATACATATTTTGGCTGATGAGTACGTAAGACTGAAAAAAAAGCCAACCTAATACCAATTTAGATAATACTGAAATATAATCTTAAAATGTCCCAGGTTACTAGTTTGAAAATACAAGCAACGTTATTGCATTGACGTAAGTAAAAGGGTGAGAAATGGAAATCGACTGAATACGGTTTCGACTGAATCGACTGAATACATTTATGCATAGACATTTCTGCAGGTACGGTGACAGTTAACTGCAGAAATTGTGAAGAATTGCATTCCCCTGTTTAATGGGATATGACCATCCAGAATCATAGAACCATTCCAAAATTGAAGGCGTCCGTTTGGCCATCGAATTCTCTGCAAGCACAATTTAATTGGTCCCATTCCCAATGAGCAGATGCACGGTGTTGGGGTGAGTTGAACGTCGATAGTTACCTGTGCTCAAGTCACCTTTAAGTAGTTAGCAAGAACAATGCATATCAGTGAAAAAGCACATTTTCTGTAACAATCCTGCGGCTGCACAATTCGGATCTTTACCAAAATTTGCTATAAATTATTTCACTCAGTATCTAAGAGATATTAACTTGCTTTTTAACATGTAAATACAGTTTTAAAAAATCGTGTGAGTTCATCGGTGTTGTGTCAGAGATAGGTTTTTTCTAGTATTTGTCCATGAAATCTTTGGGGAAAATGCTGAGAGTGGTTAACGAACTGCGAAACAGTCTTATCACACCAGGAGCAGCGACCAATTTCCTGCAAGGTTATTCATCCGTCTGATTTTATCTTTTATCTACCAATACAGAAGGCAATAACTCATCTGTCCTAAATTGAAGTCAAGGTTTCTGGCGTTAAAATCGTATGGCAAAATAAACGTGAAAATATTAAGTGTCTATAAATAATATATGCACGTGATTGCTTCCACGATTCAGTGCGAATTATAGCCTATCTCCTTTGTAAGTGAAATACTTTTGTACCAATTCTATAAAATCCCGTTCTTCATTCTATTTCCCCTTTCCAATGACACTGTACTCATTAAAATAATCAGTCTCGATACAAGAAACTGCATGTACTTGGATCAAGTGACTCTGACGAACACGATATTGCATTCATTAAATACGATCTTGAAACACCGATCATGCAGATGTATAAATTTAGAATCTATATTTAACAATTCACTAAAAAACGCTCTGATAATTGATAACATCACTGCCCCTATTTTAATTCCGCAGATTCGCACTACCTAAACCTAAATGTGTTGATCCCACAATCGTTATGGAGTCTGTAATCTGTCGTGAAATTAAATATCGTTAGTTACATAATATTAAAATAAAGTAACTCGTTGCTGGGTAAGCATTTAATTCTGCTGATTAATGCGATTAATCAATCGACTAATAGTTCGTATTTCTATCGATTAATTTGATACATTTTTGATATATGCGTTGCTAATCTAGCAATGAGTTGGTATGGTTTCCTGCCTAACTGCCTGAAATTAAAATGTATGTGGTTTCTCTACTTTGTCGTTTAAAAAAAAGCAGAAGTCTTAAAGTCGTTTTGGAGTCGACCCTGTAGGTGGAACATTCATACGCAAATAACGTGCGGCTTGTGTCTTGAGTATCACTGTTAACATGGAGAGCACAAGCGCCATTATCTCTCAAAGTCGTAAAAAGAACATCATCAGTTGTGGCATTTGTATTCAATCTATTTTAAACAATGATCATTCACTGATCAAAATACCTGTAATTACACAGACTTCAACGTTAGAAACAACACCACCAAAATGTACTAGATAGTCATTTATTTTGCCATATATGTATATATATATTTATATTACACAATATATACTTCAAGTTAAACTTCGCATTATACATTCCGCCATGTATAACCACACCACACAGACGGTTTAAAACATTTCCACATGTTCATGAAATAATCGCTTAGATAGCACATATATTCCTCTCCCATACAACAAACATGGATTTTAAGACGTCCCCAGTCTCTTGCCTAGAGACCTCGTTGTCGAAACCTTATAATGTTGGGATGCGAGTTGGTGACAACAAACCCCGCCAGTACTGCATATTTGAAATACTGTGGAAATACTTCAAGGTGTTTTTGAAGGTTGGCCCTGTCATCTTCACTTATAAAACGCCGAATTACAATTGCATGAGCTGCCGCAATGCGGTCAGAATTGTAATTTTTTTCATAGTTCCTGCGCTTCATCGTTTTTAAGTAACAATTTGAGTCTGCGCAAAATTAAAATGGGCGCCTGTCTGAAATGTTTTGTGGATCTTGAGGGTGGAAGGGGGATGGGGTGGGGGGGGGGAGCAGGGATGTGCCCCAAATGGCTCTCAGTCGCTTGTGTTGGAGGCGAAAGCCTCAATTAGTCCCTCCAGCGAATGGATGAAGCCGGACACACTGCATATAGAACCGATGACAAATATGGAGACATCGAAAAAGACATGATGCCACTGCAGTTTTCGCCACAATATTCTGAGGTGGAAGAGACTCGGGAGCAGAAAACAGAGACCTGCACCCGTTAGGCTCCCAGTCAGGCCCATTAACAGAGCGAAATGGGGGATATACATGGCCATCAACAAGGTCAAGACCACCAGTATGCAGCGTAAAGCTAAGCCCCATGATTTGAGTTTACCATCTACCCCATAACAATTCGTAAACATTGCAATCCTGCCCTCCTGGAAAATGGACTTCTCTAAGACTTCTACAGCTGCGAAGAATGGCAGCGGATAGGAGAGCAAAGCTTTGGCCACCAGAAAAACGTTGACCACTGCCCTAATAGTAGAGGGCAGGTTGTCTGTGATCACCTCTTTTGTCTCATCTGCCCAGGTTAGATAGGCTACCAGGGCGAACAGTCCCTTTAATATACACGCTGCTATATGAGTCCAGTTCATCATGCTGTGGAATTCTTTGGGGCTTTTCATGTTGCCCTCCAGCGACGGCAGGAAGATCTGTGACGTGTAGCTAAAGACGATAATACCGATAGAAATTGGGAACTTTTTTACATCAATGTAGAATTTGACTTTGTCCCAGGCCCAGTCCCGGGCTCGAGACAGGCAGTAGGCGATCACTAAGATGTTAATTACAAAATGTGCCAGGGTGCAGAGCAAACTGAACTTGGACACCGCTTTGAGATTTTTCAGGAACGCGCAAGGTAATAGTATTGCAGTGGCCAAGATAGACCACGACTTTTCAGAGACGGGCAGATTCGGGAAACTGTTATACATAAGGTTGCCACTTACGACCACATACAAAACGCAGGTCATTATTAACTCAATGATTTGGGCTACATTCACGACCCTGCCACCCAGCTTCGGAAAGCGAGGGGCACAGCAGGCATTGGCAATGTCTACATAGGAGTCTCTTACTCTCACCAGCTCGCCGTCTTCGTTTTCCTCGTACAGGCAAGCAATCAGGATTTTTCCCGTGTAGCAACACACAACAGCAGCGAAAATGATTAAAAACAGACCGAGATATCCTCCGTGCAGGATAGCATAGGGGAGGCCCAGGACGAACATACCCTGAAAGACAGTGCAATATGGACAGATTTCTTATCAATATCAATTCTCACAGGAAACTCGGCACAGATTTACAGTACAGGAAATATTAGTAAGACATGCGGAAGATTATATGTTGCAGCTGAACTGTATTATATAATCATCTAATGAATGCTACAGAAATTATGTCTTTTATGACAGCCTGCATTAAATGTTGTAGGGGAGGTTATTGCTGCTCAAAGTAAATGATTAATCTTCAGTAGCTAATTAAATATATATTATTACTTTTGCATGGCATTCATTATTCTGCATTCAGCTTCAAGGGTATGCATCGGGTGCAGCAAACCGCACGATCTTAGAAACTCAATTTAGATTCTCTATCAATTAGAGCCCATTTTAATTTAATGACACATTCGCATAATTCTGTTCTTCCAGAGGACAATGAAGAGATCAGGTGCAATCTGAATCACTGTAACTTTGTATTTATTTTATCATCAATTAAGAGCCAAAGTTGCTGCTCGCCACTACAGTGAGATGAGGCGTTCGTTTTTTTTGTTTAAAGTAATGAATGGAAAAGATGTCTATTTTACCTGGATGGCATTTGTCACATTCCAGCCCGCTTCCCAGGCAGTGATTTTGGGCTTCCCCTGAGCTGCTAATTCCACACATGGCTCCCCATCCTTGGAGGTTGAAGGAGGCAGACCAGTCCCGTCCCTCTGGTAGTGACTATCGCCCTCAGCCACTGGCTCTGCCTCTCCGCTCACCTCTTCAGGCTTCAAAATGTCCATCTGCAGACCCTGACGATGCTCATAGTCCAAGTCATCACATTGGGCAAATCCTACAGCTTCCTCGTCAGTCGCCGCTTGAAAGCCCATCCTGGCGAACACCCCGCTAACTTTAGCCTGAGATCTGTTCGAGACGGAAGTAGCAACATTTGAAAGCTTGTTTTTTATAAGCGTTGCCATCGTTACTTGCTTCTTGGGAGATTCTCTCGTGTAGAAAAGGGGAGTTTTAAATTGCACGGTAAAGCTTTGTGGAGGGGGAGAGGGGGTATGGGACCCCAACTGCTATCTCCAGTTCTTACTGAAAGTGTACCTGTCCTTCCAGTCTTTTCCGTGGATCATGACAGCTTTTCGCGTTGGACTCTATAACCTTCCCTGCCGCATCCTGAGCCGCTCTCACTCACTGCAAGGTGAAAGCAGCAAACCAGGGAAAGGCGCCGGGTCCTGGCTCGGAGCTTTCTCTCTCTCTCTCTCTGTATCTGCGCAGATATCCGCCCAGTCTGAGCCGCCAAGGTCCCAGTTGGTTCCCTTCAGCCGGAATGATGCCAGTTCTGCTGTGGAGATCCTTAGGGGACGAATGAAAGGCGACGTGTCACACAATTGACAACGCAAGCCATTGCTTTGCTAACCACGTCTCCAAACCCGACACGTTCATCCATTAGCCAGAGAGGCTGGGTGCATTAGGGGGGAGGAGCGCTCGCCCCCCGCCCCCCCCCCCAACTCCGTCCTATCTAGAACACTGCTCCAGTTCTCTGCATCATAAGACATCGCAAACTCTGTGATAACTTGCCATTAATATTTGCGTAAATAACAGTAAAGTGCAACGCATTAAAAAGTCCCAGTGAACGGGCATCTCCTCCTATATTTCTGAAATGTACATCAGGTGACCCCAGTGAATGAACGGCATTCTCAGCTCCTGAACTAAACCGACTCTAATTGTTTGTCTTCTGATAAGAGAGGAAGCAGAAGTTTTACCTACACAGCGTCAGCTATTAAAAGTTCCAGACATTTCCTTCCTAGATTCCTTTCTCCCTTTGGAATAAGACTAAGTGTGATCTCTGGATAGGACTTTACAAATCGATGTTTGTCGACTATTTGCATTTCTGTTGAATTGAACGCGAAATGCGGAAATAAATTCGTTTTTGCCGCCGGCGAAATATTCTTTCCGTGATTCAGTTAGTTTTAAAAAAACGAGTCCGATGTTTCTAAAATCGTGTGTCAGGGCACCGATTTCAATATTTATCTGTGAATACTGAGATGCAGAATTGTGCAGAGTCTAGGTAATGGAATTAACCACTTTTCGACGTAAGATTAGCAAATTAGTGATTTATTTTCCCAATGGAGTGTAGCTGCCACAGGCAAATATTGCCACATCCCTGGAACGAGTCTTCCCTGTCAGCGAACATGAAACGTTTTCTTTTAAAAGAAAATGCACATTTCCAAACTGTGCTTCTTCACAATTAATAACAGTTAGGAGACACAAGTATCCATTCCTGGTCAACATGAAAAATTGCCATAGATCTTCCTGTAATTAAAAAAAAGACTTTAAGGGAGCTCTGTTTAATCCTAATCCTTCAAAACCCAAATCAGATTATCCATTTAATTTTCATCAATGGCCCCATTCGTTTAAGTTCTTCAGGTTATCCTCGTTGTCGGAATTTGGAGGGAATTGTGAATTGGAAAGTCACATCTGTCTTTGTATGAAGCAGGCTTTAGAATTCGCTCTAAAACAAAGGATGAATTTATATGAACGTTTTAACTTGCACTCGGGATGTGGGAAGTCATTCTAAAGCACCGGCAGTATTTCCGTTTCCTCGCATTTCTCTCAGAGACCACTTGGAATGGAATTAGGGAGTTTGATGTAGCTAATCAACTCGCTGTGCCAAGGGAATTCCCATTTTACTAAGTACGGATCTAATGCATTCTGCTAGTATGTGGAGAGATGAGTGAAACGGATCTTGTTTATTGGAACACATTTGACAATCAGCCAAACTTACCATGCACGGGATGGTTAAAGTTGCATCTTCACAAATCACTGATGAAAATGTATTCAAAGTCAATTTGAATTCATACAGTTTAGTACCATGGTCTGAATAGCGACCGGTTTCTGTTTTTGGTTTACTGATCCTTAGCACTATGATTTCAAAATGCAGGTTACTTACATTCTACTTTTAATTATGAACCTTTCACAACATTTACTTATTTTCCCCCTTTTGCAAACGTTTTTTGTTCTTGTTGGTAATCGATTAAATAATGTGAGGATGAAACGGTTCTGGCCGATGAGACCAGAAGGCAGCGTTCTCCCGTTTTAGTTAAAATCTGATCATTCTTTCTTTTTCAAATGCAGGACACATGGCCTCCTCACACCAGGAACAGCAGCTCCGTCCAGTGGTGGTTACTTTTTGATATGGATTTGCAATTTGAAGGGTTCAAAATAATATTGCGTAAGTTTCGAAATTTTGTAATAAATATTAGGCAGTAAAAGCATAATCCCTGTGAAGTCAAATTACAGGAGGATTTAAAAGAGGACACATTGAATAGCGATGGGAAAAGTCCGCCACAGATGCAACGAATTCCTGCAATCAAGAATGATGTACAGCAAACTACAAGAAGCGAACTAAACGCATTCGGACACTCTAGAAAATTAGGTAACTAATTGACAATGAAATACAGAATTTTGCGGGGTTTATCAGATATAAATTCATAGGAAATTTCGAATTTATGTAGCATATTTTCAATTAATAACATTTCAAACATTGAAAGTTAGGACAAATGAAGTGCATGTTTAACTGTAAATAACCTGTTACGATACAGTTTGTTGTTACAATGGAAAATACAGTCTATTTTCTGACGCTGATGTTAAAACAAAAACATTTAAATTGTTTTTCTATATATTTTATCATTATAATCCCAAGCATATAGAAACGATTATTTATTCATTCTGTAACTGCCGCAAAAAATGCTACTGCTTTGTGCAGATAAACAAAAAAAAATGCTAGCCAGCTGGCCTAGAACGAGAAAGATTTCAGTGACTTGTAATTATATCCCGGACTTCAATTTGTGAAACTTGCTCCACGCGTGAAGGTAGATCAATATTTCCGGGTTTGCGCCCTTGTTGACAGAATCTAAGTAGTAGTTTCAGACGTTTAGTTTCGTGGCAGATTATCTGATTTACAAATGTCATCGGGCAGCATGCAAGTTCTGAGAGTGCTGTTTTATTGGACACGGAAGAATGATTTAGCATTTATTTCTCTTCTTTCAAATCCATGTGACGTCAGACAGGACCTTGGATCAGATAAGCGACTTTTGAAAGTGTGGTGGCTGTTGTCAAGTAGGTAAACCAGCGGGCCATTCGTAATGGAAAAGTAACCATTTTGATACTAAGCATTTTTATTTGGTATCAGTGAGTTTTAACTTGCCTGCCTGTGCAAAATGGGATGGTAACTGTAGCTTAATGCTACTGTAACATTGATACAAAGTAGTTTCCAAGACATTAACTCGAAAGCATCTGTACAATGTCAGCAAAAGTGTGAAGACCTTGCTTCCAAATGCAGTAAACTACTAGACCGAGTAACTGCAGCTATGACAACCAAACTGTGAATTGACACCAAATGAAGTCCAGCTTGAAGACAAATGAAATATATTTATGGGCAAGTTCATCTGAATGATTCCGAGAGGAAGCAGGATTTATGCTCACTCCACACTATTACGTATTTGCATTAAAATGACATCCTTGGAAATATCCACTGTTGTGTATTCTAGAAAATAAATATCTATTGGTTTCACAGTGGGACAAACATTCTTCTTTTGGTTCATCGGCCGGAAGTCAATGAACTGAATGACCGTCTTCCGTCCCATAATTTTTTTTTATTCACTCGTGGAATGTGATGTTGCTACCCGTCACTCGAATGACACTAATTTGAATTTAAGGGAGTAATGGGGTATTGTTGCTATCATTGCACTAGCAATCCAGAGACCCGGAATAATGGGTAAGAGGAATGAATTCAATTTGCATTATGGTAGCTGATAAAATTTATTAACAATGAATTAAGAAAGCAGTACTGGCGACTATTAAGCAATTTGATTGTTGTGAACCATATCCTGTTTAACAATACCCGTTAGAAAGGAAATTTTTCCTTACCCGGTGTGATGTTCATGTGACTTCAGACCATCAACACTGGGGTTGATTCTTTCTGTCCTCTTGTGAATACTCAGTTGCATCAAACCAATGCAGAAAGGTAGCACTGAGTGTGCCTACACCACATGTATTGCAAAAGTTCAAAAATGTGGCTCCCTGACTTGTCAAGGACAATTAAGAATGGACAACAAATGCTTGCCTGGACAGTGACAGTCAAATTCAATGATTATTTTATCTTAAAAATACAAACATGTAGATATGAGTTTTAAGGAAGTTTCACTCTGATATGAGCAACCCTACATCGATTCAGCAAAAAAACTGAAGTTGTTGCATAGTATGAAAAGGAATGATTTTTGCTTCTGTGTTTTTTTTATATCAGTAATAATAAGATATAGCAGAATTTTGCATTTACAAATTGAGAAGGAAAAGGGATGGGATTATCAGCACAGTCATGAAAGTTGTAAATCTGGAGTATAAGAGCATGGTGTAGCAGTTTAAATATATGCATCATAATGGTAAACATCGTCCTGCAACACAGGTGAAACACACAAAAAAAAAGTCTGTTGCCTGCATTTACTGAGACAGTGGGCACAACATAATAAAATCTGCCATATAGATAAGTTTTTAAGAGAATGAATGATTTGTAATCATATAGCACTTCTGACAATCACCTTGGCTTCTCAAACTGATTTACAGACAACAAGAACCTTCAAAGTGTAGTCACTGTTGCAGTACAGGAAGTACAGTGGTCAATCTGTGCACAGCAAACACCACGAAATGGTATTGTATTAAGGAAAAATAATCTGTCTCATTGACATGTGACATTGGTTGAGGGATAAATAATGTTAGCACACGGTGATGACTCCCCATGGCCTTTCTTTAAATTAAGTCAGTTCATTCATCAAAAATTGCAGGGATAATCAACCATCCATACTGTACTATCTATGGAGTGAGTTAGCAATGTTGTCAACTTTTATGACTGATGAATCTTCCAGGTTTCCACATCTAGACATTCACAATATTTTGGACAGTGAATGATGACAGACTGAATGTGTATCAGCAGATAATTTGTTTTATTGACTTGTTGGCCACATTTCTTTAGGTTTGTTCCCTTATGTTATGAATTTTCATTTGGTTTGCGTGCTGATCATCATTTTTCTAGTTGAAACAGATGCTTGGGTGAACAATTATATAGCAAAATGGCCTATGGAAGAATTGAAGAGTGTATATCTATGAGGTTGCAGATGTTTCAAGTTTTTGTCTAATCAAATAAGTTTAAACTCATAATTACTCATGGTCACATGGAAGTTTCAACCCCAATTCTCCATAACTGAAGAGGAACAATGTGTAATGTGATGCTAAAACTGAGCTATTGACTGCCAATATAGGTGTTTCCATTTGTTAATAGCGGATGGTAATAAAGCAGGTTTATTTGTTACTTTATGTTATGTATGACATAGCAGTAAGTCTAAGTGGGCAGCAAGTCTTGCTGTCCTACCAAGCAACCAATGTTTTTTGAAATTAGATCAAGCTAGCTTTATATGTGCGTACAACACAGAACAGGTACTATATACCAGGATCATCCCTGCCTCCCCATCCCACAGCATTCACCACCACGCTACACCATCCCCACATATACATAAATGCATGTGCAATCACATACACACCATTGTCATTTAAGGAACTCCTCATCAGAACTTTGTATTCACCTCTAGTATCTAAGCTTATAATTTTTTGAATCAACATTATTTATTATCAGTTTCGTAATGTTTGCAGGTCTGGCGGTGTCTGCTTCAAATTGGGATGATAACTGTTGTGTGGTACACATCAACAATAGCACCTTATCCTTACATCCTGTAAAGAGAACAGAAAGGTATTAAGCACTTGTCCATTTTGGTATTGTATTATCATTGTTTATGCACTTGGTAAAAGCTGTAGATATGTTCTAGATCTACATAATTTACATGGTTCTGAACTTTTCCTCTAATTTTCCATATTGACACCACTTACAATCTTTTACTTTGAACAAATCTGTGATTTGTTTTTCATTTGCTTAAGTTTATGGCGTGCATCAATTTGTCATATGACAGTTTTATAATTTAAGGTCACTGCGATTTTGTTCATTAAAAGTGTTCTCACCCATATATTCTCTCTTCTACCCTCTCTTCTATCATGACACATTTAAATTATTTGCCAAACATAATGTTTTCAATTCTATGCTTTAAAAAAATGCATCCTTGCTCACTTTTCCACGTCTCAAGGAACTTTTAATGTATATCTTTGCAACAATGACCTTTGATTGTGTTCTTATATATTTTGTCCTGTTCACATAGCATCCAATGCTTGTGGCCTATATTCTCTCCATGTTAAACAACACCTCAATTTTTAAAAAATCTCATCCTTGCTTTCAACATTCTCTAAGAGGTTGATATTCCTTATCTCTGTAAAATCCTCAATGAGGCAACACTTGAATATCAGTATTTTTCTAATTCTGGCCTCTTGACCAACCAAACTTTAATTACTCCACCTTAAACTCTAAAACTCCACCAGAAAACGGCCTCCCCGATTTCTGCCCACAAACCACTTCATCACTCAAACTGCCATTTCGGCCTTTAAGATGCTCCTTAAAACTAACTATTTAACTAAGCTTTTGTCCAACTGCCATCCTGATTCTTTCTGCGATGCAGCATTAAGAATTATTTAATATATTCCTATTAAACAATTTGGGATTCTTTTTACCATGTTAAAAGTACCGTATATATCCAACTTCTTTGTTGCATTGTCACTTTACAGCAATATCATGCTTCATTTTTATGCTCTTCACTAAATTAGCCAATGTCTTCCAGATTCATAATCAGGCTGTCCAATTAGATGTTCTAGAATTTAGTACTTTTGGTATCAAGCCAGATTTTACTACTACTTTGCCAATTCAGTGATTACCTTCCTCTATCAAAGGGCAAGGTTGTAGTGACAGGCATTAACATCAAGTGGCGGTTTGGTTAGCTCATTTGGCTTGATGACTACAGTCTAGTGTAATATCATAAAATCAAATCAGCAACATACCAGAATGGTTATGTTAGCTCATGGAGGCCCTGGCCCTCATGAAACCCCTATGCTTGTGGATAGCTGCCCTTCAAGCTATACAAAAACAATTATTTCCCTCGAACGGAAAAAAAAATCTGTGGTGCTTTATGGGCTATGCCTAATTACTCCCATCAAAACTCACTTAGTTCACTCCATTATATAAGTTACAAGGGCCTCATTTAATATTCAACTATTCACATTGCAAATTTTCACCCAAAGTGGAATATCAAACTTTTCTACTCATAGGTTCAAATTTTTAAAAATTGTTGTCTTTAATCCTCAATGTGTAGGATTCAGAATCAGCCATGACTAATAATTAATCCTGCAGTACAGTAAATGACCTGCTAGGAGTTTATAAGTGCCCACCATATTCGCTTTTTCTTCAAATATTATAATGATCAACCATTCCATGCATGTTAAAGCGATGTTATGCATTTGTTTACAGATAAATGAAATACTGAAGCTTATAAACAGGCAAAATACAATTTGATACTATATTTGTAAGTCAGATTGAGTGTTTAAAAATGTGTTGATAGTTATGATAGTTACATGCAACAGGTTCTTAAAAATATGTAGGCCTATAATTAGCTTTTTTCCAGACATATGGCAAATATGTACTCACAATCAGGGTCCAAAATTAACTGATGAGGATCTGTTCTGTTTCAAAATTCAAATGATTCTTTGCAACAATCAGACAATAAAAATGTTAACAATCTTTGCACCTTTGCAGATAGATTAGTGTTAACTGCTGCCTCTCTGGTAACAAAATAGCCCACTTAGTTTGCCACTTTTACAATAGCACTTCAGGCAATGTGCTGCATTACCTTGTCACCTCAGTATCTCATCCCAAATGTTTTTATGTGGAATTGCATTTGCTTCTTTGCAAAATATAGTTCCAGTATTGAATTTTAATACTTAGTAAAGGAGGATGATACTCATTTAGCCTCGTTGTTAAAATGAATAAAGATGGCATTATTTTCATGACAGATGCACCCCACTCAATGGAAAATACACAAGAAATTCTCGGTAATAACATTCACTAAAAGTACAGAAATAAATTTACTAAATGAAATCAGTTCAAAATTCCTAACACTTTGTATTTACTTATTGTGTTCAAGTAATTGGCAAAGTTGAAAGCTGAGCAAAAACTTAACAGTTGGACCCAATACCACTAAACATTTAAGCACTATATTTGATTGAACTATCATGCTTCTAGATGGTTAATCCATTAAACAGTAGGTTGTATAGCACCAGTTCAGAGGTTTAAATCAGCACCTGCTTAAAACATGCAAGCCAACAGACCTAAGTTATACTTTGGCTTACCCCATGAAAAGCTGAATTCCCCTTAAGGGAATTCTAAAGAAGGGTCTAGGCCCGAAACGTCAGCTTTCCTGCTCCTCTGATGCTGCTTGGCCTGCTGTGTTCATCCAGCTCTACACCTTGTTATCTCAGATTCTCCAGCAGCGGCAGTTCCTACTATCCCTTCCCTTAAGGGATGTATTCATACATGCATATGTACACATGGGTACATAACAGTTCCTAAGAGTGTAGATTATTGTTACATTATTTCATATTTATGTTATCCCCACACACTTGCATGGTATCCTTACAAGAACTCTAGCTGATAACAGTTCAGTGGATCAATTGTTTTGAAGTGCTCCTACAGATCTTAGTAGGATTTCCTCAATGTTGCAGAGGTGTAGCAGACATGAGAAAAAATGGCATCAATAAATATTTCAGTGGAAACAATGCACATTTTATGATGAGAGATTCATTCTACACAAATTGAAGTAAGAAATTGAACTTGAACATCGTGTTTGTAATATGTTCTGTCGCAAAAATCTGGTCAAACTATTTATCCAGGAACTAAAGTCGCTCCAAATCAGGTAACTGTTTAGACTTCTCTTAATGCTAAACTAAATTTGCCGTTACCTGTCTTTAAGCCACTGTAACTGGAAATCAAACTTTTTTTAGAGGTAATAGCAGCAGCTTTAGAATCTGACTGAAAGCGCTGAAAACTCCTAAATAAACGTCGTCCTTTACACGGGGATGCAGCCCCTCGTCTAAGTGCTTGCTAAACTGTTTGGAAAAGTAATTCTCAATTTTAGGCTTTGAGAGGTAGTTAGGCAATGCATTGGTGTGCAGTGCGTTAACTTCAAATTGTACATTGTCCATACGCTGCGACAAAGGAACTGCTTCAACTAAAAATATTTACGTTTTAACTACTTTATGAAATAATATTAACCTTAATGTACTTCAAACCCAAAAATAATCTTTCTTGCTTTGTACAGCGACGTGCGAAATTCTTTTTGATCGTGTACTTTCTATTTTGCTACGCTGCTCCTCGCCACTCCACCTTCCAAGCTTATTGCATTTACAAACAACAAGAAACGATTTATTTCAGATCCTCCACTCTTACAACTGACAAAATGGTCATTATTAAAGAAACTGGTCTGTAAAATCGAGACAAATAATGACCTAAAGGCTAAGAGTTTTGCAGGCTAATTTTGGTCAATAGTGAGATTACATTTAATGCGATCCGAACGCCGAATGCCTGAATTTTATTATGATTTGGTCATACCTACTTGCATTTCGTCAATTTAAATTGCATGTTTTCTTCTCTTCACACAGTTTTAACTGTGACTGTCAAACACCATTAGTCCATTCTGCATAGGGCACTGTGGAATCATTCTTACTTTTTAGATGTACTAGGTCGGGATCCAATGCCTAGTACCAGATATAGACAAAGACACTGAATTGCTTTAGCTGCAAGTGTAAATAACGCACTTATTTGAAGCATACATCTCTGTATTCAGAGGCCGGCTTTAGTTCGTCGCCTTGAGACTTCTGAATAAACGACAGTAATCATCACAGAAAGATTTCGTGATCGCCCACAGGTGCCTTGTCCAATCTTACGGGTTTAGACTTCCAAGCCAATTACTGTCATTGGAAGCCTTAGCCGAACGTTTCTTTAAATTACAAGGGCAGGGCTTGGCAAGTGACTGACTCTATCATTGCGCTGAACTTAAACAAAAGGTAAAAGCCTCGCTTTAGGATCGGCATGAGGGGTTTTGCTTCCAAAGATGAAACGTACCAAATGTTAAGATATTTTAATTTCCGACCTTCAGCTTTTGGAAACCACGGTTTTATTCTTACACCTTCCTTAGTTCAATACCGAGAGAGAGGTTTTTAAAGGGTGAAAGAGTATGCATCATAGCCACTCCGGCATGGAATTTGAACATGCATATTGCCACTTTCATTAAATGAATCTTAGAAGTGTCCAAGACAGTTTTATTCAGTTTACAGCGCCTGACTGAAAATTGGAATGCTGCATATATCACGTGTTTATCACACTCCCTCTTCAGATTTATTGCGCGTGGTTTCCGCATAGATTCATAACTCTTCTTTCAGTCAGTCATCATTTAATCATTCTGATACGACACATGGAATTCAGCCCAAATAGTATAGCAAACTGAATAACGTTATGTAAAAAAAACTTCAGTTTTTTTAAGGAACCCATGAGACACTTGAATAATATCAAAACACCGTGGATGCTGGAGATCTGAAAAATAAAAAGAGAAAACACTGGGAAAACTCAGCAGGTTTTGCAGCATCTGTGGACACAGGAATAGAATTAACGTTTCGAGTGCTGTTATTTCTCCGGAATTTTCTCTCTCCGCAGATGCTGCCGGACTTGCTGAATTTCTCCAGCACTTTCTGTTCTTATTCTGTGAAATATTTGAGCACTGAATTTACACTCTGGGTTAGGTGGGCGAGATTGCTCCCTTTCTGTCACTGGTGCTGGGCATCACTGACACAATAGCCTGGCATACAAGCTCACTTGCTCATTTTCAGCAACGTTAACTTCATTTAGTGCTGTGTAGATCCTGCCTGACAGCCACCCGTACGTTGGAAATGGACCCGAGCGTACCGGTTACCTCTAGTGAAACAATTCACCTGGTGCCAACCTTGACACATGCTTGCTAGCTCCTATCTGGCAATCAGACAATTCGTGTAAGGTACATTACACTGAAAACTGATGCGTTCTTCGGTACATTTCACCAATGGTGAATCAAAGTCCAAATTCCTTGAAACAGAAACAGGGGACCATCAGTCGAAAGCACATCGATATTTTGCGTGTTGAAGCATTGTTTAGATTTTCTTTGGTTCAACCCTGGAACGGAAAGGTTACATTTCGCGGAGGGCCTTCTGTTAAACTTGAATGAGCGAGTGGTGGGGCAGGACTGAGAAAGGGCTGCGGGTAAACTCACTTCAATGTGGCAAGTCAGGGTCATGTTTGTTGATCTTACCGCCCACTCCAGCTGCAGCTAAAGTACAACAATGACTTTGCCGTCGCATCTGGCTGGAAGCAACTTGAAAAGCTTTTAATAGTAACGTGAGCGGCTAATGAAATCATCAGCGCCCAGAGACAGAGCGCTTTCTAGGCACCAACATGCAGCCAGTCAGGGCTCGTTTACCAAGGTCACTGGATGCTGCAGCTCTCTGCAGGACCCAGAAATGAGTTTGTGCACAAACCGTGCAAGGTCCAAATGTCGCAGCTATTGTCAAGCTGCGGACGCAAGATTTGCTGGCGTCTGGTGAACTAACTGGGCCAGATATTAAATATCGGACCGGTGACGCTTTTTACTTATCCTGTAAACACCTGAGTTTAGCGGAACTATGTTTATTCTCTCTACCCCTTTGTCAGGATATGTATTTGCTCTTTTCTCTTGCCAAATGCAAGGACCTAGTGATTTGAGTAGTTATGCAATATTTAGTCTAGTGTTGTTTATAGCTGAGAAATAATTAGAATTCTGTTGGAGAAGCTACTAAATTGCTTTGAGTTTGCTTTCATGTGTGTCGATGTTTGTGAGACTTTAGAAGGACAAAGAAATCTAACAGAGAGCTTCAACAATTCTTTGGGGTAAATGCGGCGCTGCAAGTTTTAAATCCAAGTTTACATGTGTATTATGACAAATTAAACTGAAGGCTAAACTTCCTCCACGCATGTTTTCGGATCCTTCCTCCCACCCTGCCCTTTCTGTAATCTTCTCCAGCCTCGCAGCCCTCATACATATCGGTGCACACCTAATTCAAACCTCTTTTGCGTACTCACACTCAAAGCTCCGACACTGCTAGCCATGTCTTAAAAGTTGCCTACGGTCTAAGCTCTGAAATTCCCTCCCTAAACATTGCTACATCTGTGTTTTTTTAAGACAATTCTTAAAACCTATCTCTCTGACCAAACTTTTGATCACTTATAAAGTCATAGAGTTGTACAACACAGAAACAGACCCTTCAGTCCAACTGGTCCATCCCAAACAGATACCCTAAATTAATCTAATCCCATTGCCAGCATTTGGTCCATAGCCCTTTAAACCCCTTCTCTTCATGTATCCATTCAGATGCCTTTTAAATGTAATTGTACCAGCCTCCACCACTTCATCTGGCAGCTCATTCCATACACGCACCGCCCTCTGAGTGAAAATGTTGCCCCTTAGATTCCTTTAATGTCTTTCCCCTTAAATCTATGCCCTCTAGTTTTGGACTCCCTACCCTGGGCGGAAAAAAAACCTTGACTATTCACTCTATCCAAGCCCCTCATGATTTCATAAACCTCTATAAGGTCACCTCTCAGCCTCTCGTGCTCCAGGGAAAATAGTCCCAGCCTACACAGTCTCTCCACATAGCTCAAATCTTCCAACATTGGCAATATCCTTGTAAGATTTTTCTGCACCCTTTCAAGTTTACTGGCATTTTTCTGAAAGCAGGGAGACCAGAACTGAACATAGTATTCCAAAAGTGGCTTAACCAATGTCCTGCACAGCTGCAACATGACATCCCAGCTCCTATACTTAATGCACTGACCAATAAAGGCAAATGGACCAAAAATCCTAATCTGTCTTCTGTAATATATTGTTTATAAAATAATATGTCAGTGTTGATTCATGTATGTGGATCTTTCTAAACTTAGGAATTTTGAAATCCACATGAAAACCAATTGACATTCTTGTTTCAGAGATAGTAGGAACTGCAGATGCTAGAGAATCTGAGATAACAAGGTGTAGAGCTGGATGAACACAGCAGGCCAAGCAGCATCAGAGGAGCAGGAA
>JAHRHZ010000088.1:13882319-14046694 GCA_024137785.1 Ginglymostoma cirratum | reverse complement strand
TACGTCAGCTTTCCTGCTCCTCTGATGCTGCTTGGCCTGCTGTGTTCATTCAGCTCTACACCTTGTTATCTCTGACATTCTTGTTTTACTGCCACCTTGATGATCTAGAAATGGGCCTTGCCACACTGTGCTTCACCTCAAATTTCAGAAAACTACCTTCACCTTATTTGTGATATCTGTATTTTAGCTATGAAATATTGGATACAACAAGGTTTTCACTTATACGTTTTTCCATTGCTGACCTTTGGAAATGAGATTGCCGGAGTGGATCCATCTTTAAATATGCATTGTATATCGATGTATATTCACTTTTCTGCAAAACTAAAGTTGCTGCATAAATCTACCACTGCAGTATTTTCAGACACCATTATAAGCTTATCACATGTCTGTTTAAACCCTAATTTTTTTTAATGCTGAGAATACTCAATAGCACAGACAGCATCTGTAGAGAATGTTTTAGATTGGTATCTCTTTAACAGAGTGTATCTGTTATTTAATATCTTGATACTACCTCATAAATTAAATTTTAAATGACTGGACAGCACTGAGGGTAATATTCTTATCAAAACCATCAGGGATTTTTATGCACAAGTATTAGCATTTATTTGAGTATAAACAAGGTTAATGGCAGATCTAATCAATCCGTGAACCAAACCCCAATCCCTGTTTTTCCACACCTGACATGAAGGTCAGGCACCTCATCAGGAATAGTACTCTGCAGTGCAGAATTCAAAAGACTTTATTTAACAAAATCTTTAAGGAGGAAATTAATTAAAGGAACACATCATTCAACATTTCAGTTGATCATCCTGTGGACAGAGTTTTAACTAATTTAAGGCTGAAAAGCAAATAAACAGTATTGATTTTGCAATAAGCATTCTGATCACAACACAACTTAACTAATTCCATAGGAGCTCGGGTTAGACTTTGATGATGTTTGTGTGAATAGAATATTTAAACAATAATTGATTTAAAAAGATTAAATGAACGCTTTAGTTAACTGCAGGTCTAAGAAACACCTGAGCATTTCTTACACCTGGTATAATACAAGGTTGCATTCATGACATTAGATGAAAGCAATGTGGAAAAGCATCCTAATTCCATTGTATCAGTGAGAAGCCAAAGCACAATTCTTACCAGAAGCACTTTGGCAACAGTTTTTTTTTTTAACATTCCTTTGTCTAATAGCAACTACAATTAATCAATTACTCACATCTATGTGATTATACCTATATGTATTTAGTCATGTTGCTTGAATTGATTTTTAGTTTTAATTCCAAATGAAATGACAGTCATCATCATGCAACATAGCCACTGTTACAGAGGTTAATGTAATGTGGTAATGCACCAAGATTATCTGGAGGTAGATTTAGGAGGGAGATTTAGCAGTTACACATCAGTTAAGTAAGGCCTCAAATTCTCAATTACTATACAAATCACTGATTTGCACCAATACTAAACTTGGAGTGTTGATATGCCTTTGATATTGTCACAAAATACTGCATTGGCTAGAAATCTGAACTGAAATCAGAAAGTGCTGCAAATACCTAGAGTAGGTAGAAAATAGACCTTTGAATTGTATACTAAAACATACGCTAACATTTACATACATAGCCATAAGACAAATCAAGGGGTAAATTGAAATTGCAAGGACAAAAATAACTCTGAAAAGTGCAGTAATGCAACACAAATGTCAGATTTTGTCCACTGATGTGGGGCAATGGAATGAAAACCTTGGCAAGTTGGACAATGCATGTCAAAGAGCAGTTGCAGATGAGCTACAGTGAATATGTGAGGATGGTGCAAGACAGACGAACATGTCTTCATGACAGCAGATCTGGAGGCATCAGTAACTACAAGCCAGAACAAATCAGCTGGTCAGGCGATTTTTATGCGTTCTAACAAACGACTAATGATCTGAATAGTTAATGTCGGTTTTCCTACCGATGCTAACTGACATGCTGAGTATTTCCACCATTCTGTTTTTAAAGTATAAACTTTTATAAAATTTATTTCAAAATGAGCACATTAATTCTAGATTACATTGTACGAAAATATGCCTGTTGGTCTTTATTGCTGTTTGTGGGAGCTTGCTGAGAGCAAATTGACTGAGTTTCTTGTGTCACAAAAGTGATGACATGGCTGGATGCACAGAGCTTTGGTATGGCCTAATTGTGAAAGGTGCTGCATCGTACCAAATCTTTTGAGAAAGTGTAGAAAATCTCAAACCTGCTGCTAACCCTTTTGGAGTCGTTTGTTTGCAAGAATTTGTTCTTGATTCACTTGATAACCCATCTCATCGCTTAAAATGTCATATTAGAAGCAGGATACTGGATTCGAGAGCTTCTCCTCCTGCTCAGTGTGAATCTCGTTGTAATTCCCCACTTTTCACTCCTCTTATTTGGTTTGTTACTCCTCTATTTACCTCCTGGTCTATTCAGTCAGACTTTATTCAATCGTGCATCCAAATTCTGGTTTTCAAATTTAGCCAATGCAGGAATGCGGCAGTATTTATCACAAGGTTCTCGCTGTCCTATTAGTGAAGTCGAGTATATGTTAGGACAGCAGTTGGTGACGGAGCAGTCGTTTTGCTTAACTCAAACCACTTTCAGCCAATGAGAACGGATTGGCACTCCCGGCTAAATGTTTGCTGTTCATACTCTAGTTAGCTTTTAGCGTTGTTAATAATTATTAAAAATCCGTCGATTTAAAACAGAAAGCCAGCCTTGCTGTCTTTTGGATAAGCCAGTTTCAATCCCTCGAAATGGCCGAGCACCTACAGACATTTCCAGACTGGCAGGTGGACGGAGCTGCCAACATTAAATTCCATTCAGTTTGGTTCCCTCCAGACAGCCTGACAGCGAAATATGACAGGATAATAAATAGTCCGATAATATACTTTAAAAAGGCAATTACGCGAACTGCGGGAGTGGGACAAGCCTGTTTGACCCGGTTAATAGCTCCGAGGAGAGCTGGGCCCTGAAGAGGTGAGAAGGAACTCAATTACAAATGCGAACGGAGGGAGCACACAGACTAATGGGACTGGTCTCAATGCACCAGCTTCTCCGGTGCAGCTTTTACATTAACGTGCAGAGTACTGTAATACTGTGGTGTCACATCATTGCTTGGCAAAGGATGTGAACAGCAGGGAGTTACAATCACGCGATAAAGAGAGAGGAAGACTACTCTGGCTCATCTGCCTGGATGGAACAAGAGCTGCGTACTCGTTTTTACTTAATGTCTTTTGCATGGGTTGCTCAAATATTTCTAGAAAATACACAACAGGTCAGTAATCACCTGCAAATGAGAGATTCTGCTGCTTTTGATAAATGTACACATGGCAAATGTCATGAGCAGGCTGTTAGAAATGCTGATCCAATCTGGTTTAATTATCTTCCAGGGGAGTTGATAATGTTGTATAACCACAAAATAAACCATAACACTCTCTAATTTTGTTTTATATTTATTCATGAGATTACTGGCTGGGCCAGCATTTATTGCCCCATTCCTAAGAGATACCCCTGAGAAGTTGGTGCTAGCTGCCTTCTTGAACTGCTGCAGTCCATGTGGTGTAGATATGCCCCCTGGGGTGTCTGCAACAGACTCCCACAATTCTGATCTAGTACTAAGTCAGGATGATGGGTGGCTTGGAGAGAAACTTGCATGAATGGGTATTCCCATGTATCCGCTGCCCTTCTTGGTGCTGGAGTTCATGGGCTTGGAAGATGCTGTTCAAGGAACGTTGCTGAGTTGCTACAGTGTACCTTGTGGATGCTACTCACTGCTGCCACTGGGAGACAGTAATGTCGAGAGTGAATATTGAAGGTGTTAGACAAGGGATGCCAATCGAGTGAGCTGCTTTGTCCTAGATGGTGTCTTGAGTATTGTTTAAAGTTGCACTGACACAGGCAAGTGGAGATTACATTCCTGACTGTGCTTTGAAGGTGGTAGTCAGACTTTGAGCAGTCAGGAATGGAATGATTGATATCAGAATACCATGTCTCTGACTGTTTTTGTAGCCACTGTACTTACATGTCTGGTCCATTTTAATTTCTGGTAATTGGAAGTGGGGCTAATCAGTAATGTTAATGTCATTGAATATCAAAGGGTGACGGTTGGATTTTCTCTCATTTGAGGGTCAATGCCTGGCACTTGTGTGGCATAAATGTTAGGTACCACTTAAGTTCAATGTTGTCCAGGCCTTGATACACATGAATGCAGGGTTTAGGCCCGAAACGTCAAGTTTTCCTGCTCCTGTGATGCTGCTTGACCTGCTGTGTTCATCCAGCCCCATGCTTGTTATCTACACATGAATGCAGACTGCTTCAGTATCTGAGGAGTCATAAATGTGTAATCATCAGCAAACATCCTCTCCACTGAACTTGTAAAGGAGAGAAAATAATTGATTAAACAAGTGAAGATGGTTGTGCCTTGGTCATTACCCTGAGAAATGGGTGCTGTGGTAGTGCCCCTACCTCTGAGCCAGGAAGACCAGGTTCAAGCCCCATCTCCAGAGATGTAATAATATCTCTGACCAGGTTGATTAGTCATCCTCACTTCCCTTAATGTTTTCCACTCTTTTGTCCAAATTTGAACTGAGCGTTTAATGAGTGGAACTGATGAAACCCAAACTGGGCATCCAGAAGCAGGTTGTTGTTGAGTGAGTGTTGCAGTGATAGCCCTATTGACAACATTTTCCATCACTTTGATAATCAAGAATAGACTGATGGGGCAATATTTGGTCAGCTTTGACTTGGCACTGTCACATTTATGACCCTTGACTTATTTCCGAGGAGGTTATGAGAACATAAGAACTAGGAGCAGGAGGCGACAGTTTAGCCACTTGCGCCTGCTTTGCTATATGATATGATCATGACTGATTTCATCTCAGCCTCAACTCCACTTTCCTGCTCCCTCTCCGTAACCCATGAGCCTATTACAAATTTAAAATCTGTTTATCTCCTCCTTAAATTTACCGAATGTCCCATTGGGGTAGTGAATTCCACGGATTTCTTCTCATCTCTTGTTTTAAATGTACCCTTGTCCTATGCTTTCTGCTTGACCTACAACAGTTGTTGTACTGATTATTCTCTCACAATAGTCTCAGGTAAGATACACAGAATCGTGACCTAGTGACAAGGCAGGAACAACAATTTATGTCTGTGTCAATATCATGTTTATGTGAATGTCCCCTTTCTCACTGGTATGAATTGCAGGTTGGATTGGGATAGAGAATGCTGTGTGAATTAATCTTGATAAGTTGCAGCAGTGTGTTCTGCATATTAACTATGCTAGACCAGTGGTGGAGAGAGGGGATATTCATGGCTTTCACATGTGTACTTATATTGTATGTGCATCTTCATATACTGCATGAATATTTCCAAATATGAGCCAAATTATTGGTAGATAGGACCAAGCTTGGTTTGAATTGTAAAGCTGCTTTATTCAAGTATATATGAAAATCCAGTGTAAATAATTATTAAAATTTATTTTCAATCAATGTAACTCACAAAGCCCATTTTTTGCACAAACCCAGTAACAATGAACATGTTACACTGTTTCATCGGTGAATCATTGAGTTGGGTTTTATTAAAGGCAATTGAATTGGGAATGAAATTCAATTTTAGCATGAGTACTGTAAGATAATAGAGAATCAGTAGATCAGTAACCACCCACACAATTTTCTTTCCCATTGACTTCATTATACTACAGACAAAGTCCCATTCCATTCCTGTGAACTTCTCTGCATTGAATTTTCAAACCCAACTTTTCTGGTGACTTTCTGCCTCAGATGTTTCTTTGTTGCACTTGCCTTCCTCCAAAATTGGTATATGCTTTCTAAGGCATAGCCACCAGAACGGCTCACAACACTCCAGTTGTGATATGGGAAGCAGAAGCATATTTTCTGTGCCCTTGTACATACCCTGTGTTACAGTTTGGCTCATCAGATGAGCACACATTTGTCTACATTAAACCATGGCAGTTGGATTTAAATCTATTTACATAATCTGATACTTTATAATTCTTTGGATTCAGTTTTCAGTTTACTGTTCTCTCTTCTGGTATCATTGCAAATTTGCACGTCTCTTTCTATCCCATCATCTAAGTGGTTAATAAATGTGGTCAGTAGTTGAGGCTTTATTTCCAAACCTTTAGTCAAATTGAGTTCAAAAATGTTCTGACATATTAGGGGTAAATTGTTCATTCCATTACAGAGACAAATTAAGTATTATACACTGTATGAATAAAAATCAAAAGTGGTTATTAGCACCTTAACTAGCTATGACTTCAGATCCCTTTTTAACTACTGATGAGACTACAAGACATTGAAAATCTGTCTTTCTTTCACCAATCCATTGTATGTAAAACATTAGCAAAAGACCCTGAACCGTGACGTAATAGATATCAAGTGTTCTGCTGTGTATTTTGAGGAATCTCGTTTTTATTTTAGACTCCAACATTTTCAGTTTTTCTATTGTCTTTCACGTATTCAACAGCCTGCATAAAGGACTTCTTGCTGGAAAATGACTTTAACTTATTTTACATCATTCTGGAAGCATGTTTCTTGGTTCTACTGTTATGGTTATCATGAAGTAAAAGCTCCTTTGTGATACAAAATTAATGGATACATGTGGTATCCCTACAGTACTCTTGTCAATAGAGAGGTTAACTCTACAACTCGGATGACATGCACAAATTAATTTTTCAAATGCTCTGAGCTTATAAATCACAAGGTTTGTAAAAATACTTTTGGGCGTCCAATGACCATCACAGGAATCAGTAGCATAACCCAAACTAGGTGGACTACACTTAAAGATTTGTAATCTATATCTGAATTAGTATCATTATTTTGTTTTTCTGTAATCACAGTTATAATATACCACAGCAGAAAGCTCTTCCTTTCAGATTTCCATTCAGAAGCAGATCTCAAATGACCTGCTTGACTGCCATATGTTTTGAATGCCAATAAAAGAGTAATATTAAGTTAGCTTCAAATGGGCTTCCTTACATTTCACCTATTCATTACTAATTGATAACAACTATTGTGTGCTTTTTCTTGACTTCACAATAGCTATTAATAAAAGCTTGACGATTCCAAGGGGGTTGTTGAGATATTTTTCTAAATCATCAGTTTTCTCCCCACCTGAAGGTTTCCGATCTCTCCTTATTGTGTGATAATTTCAAAGGTGGCATTGCTCTCCAGTTTGTTACACTCATAGCGAAAATGCATGATCAGTTTTCAACTTGCATCATTTGACTTTAATACCTAAGACTTCCATGAACTAAGAAAGGTTTTAAAAATTACACCCCTGACCTAAAGTGGCTGCTGTGGTCACCAGACAATTAATCGCAGACAACCCATATGAAACGTTCAAAAGCCTTTGCCTTGGATTTGCCAATAAGCACTGAAACTCAGTGAGACGTCAACAAATTTACATATCCTTTTGAATTAAGACTTGCCTGATAACTTCACACGTTGGAGATGAAAGGTTACTTGTAGTGTGTACTTGTAGATTTGGAAAGGGCAATGTAGGCTGCGAATATTAGCATGGTAGCTTGCTTTGAGCAATGAGCAAGGAGAAAGCAACATGGATGCAGTACAGCAAGGGGACAGAAAGCTCCACTCTCCATGTCTCTCTCAACTTCAAACTTGGACTTCTTTTTATTAAAAATCAACTCAGAGAAAACCCAGTGATTTATTCAGGTCTCCAAGATATTGTCACTTTGCAGTTCTGTAGGAAACAGGACAGCAGCCAAGTAGCTGGAAGTCAGGTTTCACTCTCGCAAGCCATACACTCAAATTATAAACAACAAAGACCATTACCTTCCTGTCTGTACTAGATGCCCACACTCCACCATCTTTGTAAGTTCATTGCCTGTGTTTTGTTACTTTTTTATTTTCAGGTCATAAAATTCTACTGTCTTCTGCTCAAGAAAACCAAGTGGTTCTCAGTGTTAATCCCTTTAATGCCCACAAGGAATCACTAGTTAATCTCCTTGTGCAGCTTGTTGAATATGAGCTCCCTTGCTAACAAGCTGTGGCTGTCCAACTGGAACTTATCACCTGAGCCCTTTATCAAGCAGACAGACCCCTGATGGCCCTCTTGTCACCACCCCTGCATTGGAAAGCCTGGGTTCAAGTCCAGCCTGCTCCAGAGCTGTGTACTAACGTCTTTGAAAAGGTTTATGTATTGTAAATAAACCAAAAAGCAGATCCAGAAGGGCTCTTGTGGAGCCCTGGGAAATTTTCTACTACTATACCACAATGTGAATCAGAGCAACTTAGAATGTTGATTAGAAAATACCTAAACTGAGATTGAGATAACACAGTGTGGAGCCAGAGGAACACAATAGGCCAGGCAGCATCAGAGGAGCAGGAACATTGACATTTCAGGTCGGGACCCTTCTTCAGAAATGGGACAAGAAGGGTCCCAACCCAAAATGTCAGCTTTCCTGTTCCTCTGATGCTGCCTGGCCAACTGTGCTTCTCCAGCTCCACACTGTGTTAGACTCTGACTCCAGCATTGGCAGTTCTTACTACCTCTAAACTTAGATTGAATTGCTTTAAGGTGGTCATATCTGCCGACTGCCCCTCTTCTACGGTTATGTTTGAGAGGGATAGGGACCACATGGTGTTCATCAATGCCTTTAGAGGGAGGTGACCATTGTAGGATATGTAGTGTTTTATTTCCACCTCCAACTCCATTTTGGTTTCACTCCTTTTTCCTACCCCTCCCTCACTTTTGATCATTTGCATTGCCTGTAATGGGCTTTGGATTGAAATGTATATTTGGCTACGTGGGTGATTTACAGCTGGCAGTTAATAGTGAAAAACAAAACTCACGATGATTTGGTTGATGGGGATGAGAAATGTTCAGTTGTGTGTAAGAGCACTTCTGGATATATAAAAATAAAGCAGATCCAGGGATGGGTCTGCAGAACTATCTGTCCTGAGCTATAAGGTGCCTATGCAAGCCACATGCAATGGCTCTATTTTGGTGTTCAACAATAAATGATATTCCTTCCCAGTCGGGCTTCCTGAGTTATTATATTCCCCTTTGATTTTAGTTTGCTTATTTCAATAAATTAAAGTCAGTAGCTACTTGCCTAAAATAACAAAAAAACCAAGATATTTGTTGCGGCTGGATGACAGTGTTTAAAAAATAGTGATGTTTAATATCACACCCCACCACCCCACCCACCCCATCCCCTCCTTTTCCTGGTCACAATAAATTCCTTAACCAACCAGCCAATACTCATGCAATAGCATTCATATTGTGAAAGTCAGCATTCTATCCAACTGTTGAGGACATCATAGCCAGGCGTGTTTTTGTCTTTCCCCAGAACCGACAGGTGCAGTTATAACAGAGATCATACAGACAAATAAAAACCAAAAGAACTGTGGATGCTGTAAATCAGGAACAAAAACAGAAGTTGCTGGAAAAACTGAGCAGGTCTGGCAGCATCTGTGAAGAAAAAATCAGAGTCAAAATTTTGGGCCTGGTAACCCTTCCTCAGTAGGGTCACTGGACCCGAAATGTTAACTCTCATTTTTTTTTCACAGTTGCTGCCAGACCTGCTGAACTTTTCCAGCAACTACTGTTTTGTATCATCATATAGACATCAACTGTAAGATTCCTGGCCAACCTGTTCTCGTTCTGCAGGACTGCAGTTAATTGACATGCCCCTACTGCTCCTCCAGCTGATATCAACTAATTTTGTACTCAGCAGAGAGATTTCTAATTTGTACATCTTGGATATAGGCCCTGAAGTACCTCATAGGATTCTCTTGAAAGCTGATTCAGTCTAACTTGCTGTCACTGTGTCGTGACACTGGTAAAAATTGAAGTGAAGAGAAAATAAGGTGTAAAAGTCACAGGTAGAAAAATGTTAATTACTATTTCCACGGAAAGTTAATTGTTTTAATAGTTGTTAACAACTTAGAGTCTATTTGTCTTACCCAATGAAACACCCATAGTGCTTCTGTGCAACTTTCCCTTCACCTTCCACCTTCACAAGTACATCATCAAGGACTCCAGAACGTAAACAAAATTAATTAACTTTCATTTTAATTTGGAGATTTAATTGGCTAAAAGTCATTGAATATGACCCCACTGAAAAGGTGCATGCAGCATTTCAATCTACCTTGCCAGCTGAATGTTACAATTGGTAATATCATTAGATAGTTGTAAGTTGTTACCAGAATAGATCTCATGGCTCTTTGTGTTCCTTTCCAATTTAGGGGCCCAAAATTCCTGAAGAGACACTGAAGTGGACATGATTTCTGATCGCCCGTCAGAACTGATCCTGAACCTATCTGCGATAGCATAAAGGAAATTAGGGATTTTAGAAGAGGAACTTATTCTGTTTAGTATATTGCGGAGGTTGGTTGATGTGGGGACCATCTGGTGTGATGTTGACCAAAAGTTAAAAGTGGTGAAATGTTTAAAGCTTTCTTTTAGGTATTATTTGTGAAATCCATTCTGCTATGATCTTATAAATTGCACTTACATTTTGCAAATATACTTAGAATGGGTTTTCAGTTATTAACAGCCTGTTGCTCCTGCTTCTGCTTCTGACTTGAGAACAAAAGAAGAGCAAGTGCAAGTTCCAGACCCGTGTCCAGGTAACATCTCCCATGGTGTTGAGGGCTAGAAATTTGTTTCTACCATGCATCAGTCTAATACACCCTCACAACACCAGACATTCATTCATTTTGATGCCATCAGTAATTGTAGGATGGTTGAGGGGAGGAGGGAGTAGATTATTATATTAAGAAAAATAGAGTTGCTGAGTTTCACATTTAATCCTAGATTCAGAATCATACATATTGTTATAGTAACTGGTGTTGCTCATTGATCACAGTTTGAAATACTCTTCAGTTTCTTAAACTAAAGCACATTCTTATTTTGGTCCTGGAATTAACCATTGTTCCTCTACGCAGTAATTTTTCATTTAATATTGTATTGCCTCCCTGAAAAGTGTAACTTTAAGCTAATCTACATTAAGCAAATTGGATTTTCCTACAAGAACTAATTTAAGTTCTTTTAGATATTTAAACTTTCACAGAGATCTCACCATTGAACATACTGAGACTGAGAATAGAATCATGAAATGTGGGACTAGTGAACAGAATGAGAGCAAAAGACATTCAAATAAAATCTGATCACATAAAATATAATTGAGAAAGCGATTGAGGAGAATATGTATTCCAGGCACAGAGGGGTGTTTGAGAGAGGGATGGAGGGACCTGAATAACAAAGAGAGAGAGAAAGAAAGGCAGCAAAATGAATAATTCATAAGGATAAACTGTTGAAATGTCCAGAACAATCAGTTAGAGAAACTCACAGTTGAAGTTGCTATTAAGTTATTCACCTGGTGAGTCTTATAGTTGGAATCACTGCCTAATCTTCAGTCTGGTTCAGGGGAAATTTATTTTCCTTACTTACAGATCAAATAAATAAACATAATAGAATCAGTTCTTCATTGATAGTAAATCATCATTTAAAATCAATGTGATGGTTGAATTCAATGATGATTGAGGCTAATCTCATCACGCATTTAAATTCCCCTCATTGTGGCATGCTTGCAAAAGACAAACTGAATATCACAACAGTAAAAGGATATATCTTACCTATTGTATCAGCAATGTTATAATGAATCTGATTGAATCAATAGTAAGTGAGGAAATCATATAGGTTCTTCCCTCAGCACTAACTTCTCCACTTCTCTTCCACCCACCTCACCATCTCGCCTCTGCCCTCACACCATGTCTCCCCAGCACAAACACAGCATTCCATTCATTTCTTGCTACCACGTATCTCAATTCCATTGTGAAAGCATTTAGAAGTTTTCAAACAAGACTTACATCTCATGGAAATTATAACTTTTGCTGAGATAATAGGTACTGCAGATGCTGGAGAATCCGCGATAACAAGGTGTGGACCTGGATGAACACAGCGGGCCAAGCAGCATCATAGGAGCAGGAAAGCTTGACGTTTTGGGCCTAGACCCTTCATCAGAAAATGATTTTCTGATGAAGGGTCTAGGCCTGAAACGTCACGCTTTCCTGCTCCTATGATGCTGCTTGGCCTGCTGTGTTCAT
The DNA here is from genome assembly GCA_024137785.1 of Ginglymostoma cirratum. Taxonomy (NCBI): domain Eukaryota; kingdom Metazoa; phylum Chordata; class Chondrichthyes; order Orectolobiformes; family Ginglymostomatidae; genus Ginglymostoma; species Ginglymostoma cirratum. The sequence continues at coordinate 14,034,588 of JAHRHZ010000088.1, read as the reverse complement.
CCAGCTCCACACCTTGTTATCTCTATAACTTTTGCTGAGTCAATTTTTCCATTTGAACTTAAAGACAGAATATTAAGGCAACGCACCTTCAGAAGCATACAAACCGGTAAATCCGGAAAGGAAGCAGAACAGAGCTTTAGAGATTGGGAAGGGAAAATGTCACCTCAATCAAATGACTAAACAGACCATTGGAACTTAATGTGTGTGCATAATGTACATGCTCAGTTGTGTTCAAAACGTAAATGTTATGTTTAATTCCAAAACTTTATATGTCTTAAAATACAAGTAATTTTTGTAAGCATTAATGTAATATTTTTATCAAGATGGAATTAAACTCAGTGACTAGGATACTTGTGAAATTAGTGATACATTGACAATTAAGGCAACTTGCAGCATAAAAGTTGGAAACTTCTTTTTATTTTAATAATATAGATTCTATATTAATGCTAATGTGGTGGAAACAGTAAGGTCAATGAAATGGTCAATTATGTCGAAGGCCTGCTTGTTGAAGTTGGTCAGAGCTCTGGGGTGTACACAGTCCTGTGAGACTGTGCATTGAATGAGGATGAGGGTGTGAGGGGTACGTGTAGGGGTCTTTGGGGGATCACTGTCAAAAAGGGTGTGGGAGTCAAGGCTATTGGGAGCAGGGGAAAGGGGGCTGTGTGGAGAGCGTAACAGGCATGTGTAGAAGTGGGGAACAAGGATATTGGCAGTGGACATCTCAAGGTATGTAGGGAATAAGCAGAATCATATTGGAGAGCTTGGTAGGATATAGAAGATGAGGTGGGAGTTATGAACAGTGACCACCATCATGGCCACTATGGAGGTGCATGTAGGACCAGGGTGAGGCATCGTTAAAATGTAACGATGGGGCTCAGAAAGCAAAGAAGAAAATTGGAAATGAAGTTCAATGTGGAGTTGGGGGACTAGTGGAAATGGGCTGTTAGAATAATGTGAGGTGAAAGGGAGCGTAGAGGCAGTGTGTGGTGTGGGGGTGTTACCTGGCAGCCAGACAACCCCAATCTTGACGGCGTCCACTGCAAGCTGCAATCCTTGTCATCACTTCACTTGATTCGAAGGGAGAGTGGAAAATGGTTGGGACAATATCTAGAGTGGTGGGAGACAGTGTCAGTTTGATGAGCAACAGTGTGCAACCAATGTTTGCTGGAGGCTAGGATATTGAAGGGGCAAATAAATAAAGGAGGAGGAGTTAACAACCTTCAGCTATATTTCACTTACCATCATTCTGCTGTCTATTTGCAAAGTATGTGGAGTGAAGCAAATTCTGGGCAAAGACAATTTGCACAAACCACTGGTCCTTTCATATTGAACATTGGCATCTCAAAGATGCTGACATTAGTATCAGGGATTTAAAAAGAGGCTAAATGCTGGTCAAAAGCACCTCATCACTGTGTGACTTCCAAATGTGCTGTAGAAGGTTGACAGCATTGCTTCATCATCTTTGATGGAAGTTTAATGATGGAGTATACTAAATGCAATGGTAAGTTGAATGATTGTGTGTTTGGGATGTGAAGGGGTTCAGAACACAACAGGCACTTCCTTTTGATGTACTGTTTTGATTTGTCAACAAGTGTGGCACCTTCACCAAGTTGATGTAATTGCTGAGGCTGGAGCGAAATGAATGACCGAATCATGGCACTCGGCATTGGGATACCGTATGTCTCACGGTTTAGAGGGGTGTGTGCTGTACTCATTTGCAAGGTATGTCACCACTGACTGTTCTGACACCCAAGAACCTGTTCCACTTCTTATGTTCCCAGCATATGTAGCTTCCATGGAGAGTCATTTTCCCAGCTACTGATGGGATTTGGTCACTGCGGCTGCCTTCCTAAGAAGGCAAAGGTGGATGCAGAAGGAGCGTGACCAAAAGCCAGCCCAGAAGCAGCTGCAAACCAGGAGAAGTAACATGCAGCTCAGACAGATGTTCCAATCTTAGGGCCCATCAGGATATGTCTTTTTTTTTGTTCATTTGGGAAATGTGGATGTTGCTGGCTGGCCAGCATTTCTTGCCAATCCCTCATTGCCCTTGAGAAGATGGTGGTGAGCTCCCTTCTTGAACCGCTGCTGTCCACCAGCTGTAGGTTGACACACGATGCCATTAGGGAGGCAAGTTCAGGATTTGGATCCAGCAACAGTGAAGGAATGGTGATATATTTCCAAATCAGGATGGTGAGTGGCCTGGAGGGGAACTTGGAGGTGGTGGTGTTCTCATAGGTCTGCTGCCCTTGTCTTTCTAGGTGGAAGTGGTCGTGGGTTTGGAAGGTGCTGTCTGAAGATCTTTGGTAAATTCTGCAGTGCATCTTGTCGATAGTATACACAGATGCTACTCAATGACAGTGGTGGAGGGAGTGAATGCTTGTAGATGTTGTGCCAATCAAGTGGGCTGTTTTGTCTTGGATGGTGCCAAGCCTCTTGAGTGTTGTTGGGGCTGCACTCATTCAGGCAAGTGTGGAGTATTCCATCACACTCCTGACTTGTGCCTTGTATACGGTGGACCGGCTTTGAGGAGTCAGGAGGCGAGTTACACGCCGCAGTATTCCCAGCTTCTGACCTGCCTTTGTCGCCACTGTATTCATGTGGTGAGTCCAGTTGAGTTTCTGGTCAATTATCAACATCCTGGGGGTTATCGTGGGGGTTCAGTGATGGTAACACCATTGAATGTCAACGGATGGTGGTTAGATTGTCTCTTATTGGTGAACGTCATTGCCTGGTATTTGTGTGGCATGAATGTCACTTGCCACTTGTCAGCCCAAGCCTGGATATTGTCCAGATCTTGTTGCATTTGAATACGGACTGCTTCAGCATCTGAGAAGTCTCAAATGGTGCTGAACATTGTGCAATCATTGGCGAACATCCGCACTTCTGTCCTTGTGATGGAGGGAAGGTCATTGATGAAGCAGCTGAAGATGGTTGGGCTGAGGACACTACCCTGAGGAATTCCTGCAGAGACGACCAGAGTTTTTTGCCCCGTTTCATTTCCTTGGGTTGACCGAGGCAAAATGTGAATGCAATCTCTATATGTCCCAGGGTATTGTGATAGAATTATGACAAATGCAAGAGTGGGACTCGAGAGCTGCAGGATTGTGAGGTCATCCTCTCCTGCTGGCTGGGAAGATGACAGGACTTTGAATTTCTATCCAACATGGTCCTTCTAGAATGTGATGAGTGACCTGTGTCAGATCTCTCAGTTCATTTTGTTTCCCCATGGCAAGGTCACTGCTATAGCCTGGGCAATAGGATTCAGAAATATACCTGGCTTTCCCAGGCGCAGGGGACCATCAACTGCACACATTGACAGGATCGTATTACAACACTGCAGAATTCATCAACAGGAAGGGCTTTCTTTTGAGTAATCTGCTGGTGATTTGTGGTCACCATTACCACTTTCTGGAAGTGTGTGCCCACTACCCTGGCAGCTGCCAGGACTCATACATCCTGGAACACTCTCCTACACCTGGTGTGTTTGAGGGTCCTGATTTACAACCTTACAAGGCTGCTTACTGGGGAATAAGGGATACCCAGTACAGCCACGGCTCATGACACCATTGTACAACTTCTTGACTAATGTAAAGTGCAGGCTTAATGTTACGCTTGACTCTGCTGCTTGGACAGCTCTGGGGTAACCCTCCAGTATAGTCCAGACAAAGCATGCCACAGCATCATGCTGTGCTCTGCACAATTGGAGGAGACAATGAAGCAAGGTGATAGATGCTGACAAAGTGGCTGAAGGGGGGCAATCTTCCAAGAACGAGAACGAGGACACTGGGAAGGAGAAGGAGGAAACTCTCCTTATACATTACAGAGCTCAGCTGCATCAGGCAACACAAGCCAGACAGGATCTGATTGATATCTGGATCCAGTAGATAAGAGCTGGGTGCAGGAGACCATTGTGGAATGTAAAACAGCCATTGGTCATGACACTAGCATTTGGATTGCAGTGTGAGAGGCAGCCTGCACCCCCTCCATCGGTTTTGTTTGTGTTGAGTTTTGATGGCTATAAGTAAAAGCTCATGTTTGGACTTGTCCAATCAGTATTCTCATACTGGATGGTGACAGGTTATGGATGACCAATGGGCTCTGGGGACAGAGGAGCAGTGACTTAGGGAGGGTGTTAAGATGGGATGTATTTAAGGACAGGTAAGCCACATAGCCTAGTGGTAAAACAGTGACTAGGTGTGTGAATAGGATTGTATGTGCCAAGGAATGTCAGCATACCAGCTACATGGATGAGCAGAGATAAAAGGTACTGCAGATGCTGGAGAAGCCGAGATAACAAGCATGGAGCTGGATGAACACAGCAGGAAAACTTGACGTTTCGGGCCTAAACCCTTCATCAGAAATGGGGGAGGGGAAGAGGGTTCTGAAATAAATAGGGAGAGAGGGGGAGGTGGATAGAGGATGGATAGAGGAGATAGGTCAGTCCAGGGAGGACGGACAGGTCAAGGGGGCGGGATGATGTTAGTAGATAGGAGATGGGGGTGTGGCTTGGGGTGAGAGGAAAAATAGGTTAGGGAGGTGGAGAGGAGCTGGGCTGGTTTTGGGATGCGGTTGGGGGAGGGGAGATTTTGAAGCTTGTGAAATCCACATTGATGCCATTGGGCTGCAGGGTTCCCAGGCTGAATATGATTTGCTGTTCCTGCAGCCTTCGGGTGGCATCACTGTGGCATTGCAGGAGGCCAAGGATGGACATGTCATCTGATTTTCAACTCCCCCTCCCATTCCTCAGATGACATGTCCGTCCTTGGCCTCCTACAATGCCACAGTGATGCCACCCGAAGGCTGCAGGAACAGCAAATCATATTCAGCCTGGGAACCCTGCAGCCCAATGGCATCAATGTGGATTTCACAAGCTTCAAAATCTCCCCTCCCCCAACCGCATCCCAAAACCAGCCCAGCTCATCTCCACCTCTCTAACCTGTTTTTCCTCTCACCCCAAGCCACACCCCCATCTCCTATCTACTAACATCATCCCGCCACCTTGACCTGTCCGTCCTCCCTGGACTGACCTATCTCCTCCCTACCCCCCTACCTACACTCACCTTTACTGGCTCTATCCCCGCCTCTTCGACTTGTCTGCCTCCTCTCCACCTATCCTCTCCTTTATCCGCCTCCCCCTCTCTCCCTATTTATTTCAGAACCCTCTTCCCTTCCCCCATTTCTGATGAAGGGTTTAGGCCCGAAACGTCAAGTTTTCCTGCTCCTATGATGCTGCTTGACCTGCTGTGTTCATCCAGCCCCATGCTTGTATACATGGATGAGCAGTGTGGCTTTGCAGCTGGTGTGCCATAACATTGCGAGTGAGTGGCAACGCCACATTCCCAATGCTTGTCCAGAGGTACAGCAGCTTTTTAAAGCAGGAACAATGGATGCCATGTCTTTCAGCAGATATACCATCAGTGGTGAGTTGTTCTGAGACTGGCATGGTAAGGTGGGGCTAGAATTGGATGAGAGGTCCACTACCGTGGTGTGTTTGGTAATTAATGAGGAGAATTTGGTGAGAAACAGCAAGAAATATCACTCAAGGCAATAAAACTCTCCAAAACAAAAGCACAATGCAACTTGTGCTCAGGCAAAAAACAAGATTTAGCTCAAAGTGTTAAACTTGTTTGCTTAACTGTCTTCATATTCATTTTAAGCTGATCTTTGCAAAGCTAAATGAGTGCCACTGAAAATGCCAGCATGGACTCTCTTTGACTAGATTGACACAGAAACTTGTATAAACTTTGTCAGCAAAAATCCAATCCAGAAAGATTGTGCCTACATTTGAATTTAATAGATGTCTTGATCTGTTTCCATATGTTGGGATTGATTGATGAGAAGATCTTACTTAGTAGCCAATTATAGTATGAAATAACAACATGCTTTTCCAGGTCTTCAAATGTTCTCTTACATGATGAAATAAATGATCCATACTGCTTAGGCAATCTGCAATAAATTTGTTAATTTTACAGAGAGGTAGAAGGAAAACAGAAACACTGTGGGATCACACATTTTTGTAAAAGAAATATATGAATTAAAAAGCTGTTCTTGTATTAATAAGCTTTTATATGAAATGCATACCTTTGTTGAAGTCTTCTCCTGCAAATTGTTTACATTAATTAGTAAACATTTACCAAATAACACACTCCCAAAATGAAGTAGTCTCTGGTAACAGGAGAGCTGTCAGTATTTATATTAACAGACCTGAAGTGAATTATTGAATTATTTCTAAATTGACAGGATATTGATGAAATTAGAGGCAATACCTAAGACATTTTTGGACAAAAATAAAATTGTCTAAATTTTCCAAAGATTACACACTCTCCCTGAAAAGGAAGGAAAAATATGTCAGAAAGATGCAAATCAGGTGCACCTTTTACACTAGAAAATTAACCAATTTCCTTTCTTGTTCTAATTACCAGTCATGTGAATGAAACAGCTGTCACAATGGAGAAGCATTGACATCCACTAAAAGGAAACTGCTGACTTGATTGAAAGCAACCTCTGAGGGCTTTCAGCTGGTGGGAGTGTGTGTTATCTCACTCTGCACAGCTATTCAGGGATGTGGGGAGCAAACCACAAAGCATGAAATTAACTGTATTTCAAGTGAATCCTGCTAATGTGATATGACTGCACATTCACTACACAGCTGTTGATATGAATCTTGAATACGTATACATTGTTAGGCCTGTGGATGCATGTCAGAATTACTACCCAGTTGTAGTCAGCAAACAGCAAATGTAATACTGTGCTTCATCTCATAATTTCAGATCAGATAACAACTCTTGGAATTGTTATCACCAGGGAGAAAAGACAAGCATTTATCTTCTTGTCTAGTGACATAAACAGCAAAAAGTTCTTACACACTCTAGTTGAAAGAGTCTACTTGCTTAATTGGCTGTTCTTTTTATTTCCTAAGAAAGAAATAATTTTCGTGGCATTTTAATGACCTTTAAAAAACAAGCTTGTTAAATGGTAAGCTAATTTTTAAGAGTTGAGATGACCCACTAAAGTTTGCACTAAGCCATGTAAATTTTCAAAAAAATGTTAAAAAGCTGTGAGTGCCCAGTCCTGTAGTTAGACAAATAAATGAGCATGCCTTTGTGGCATTGAATTAAAACAGTAACCCAAGCGCAAATATTCACCTTTATTTCTACAATTAAAAATAATAATGTATTTCATATTATTTGAACCTTGAATTTAACTGAGTGCAGTCTTTGCTTTCCTGAATATGCTATTAGTCTACTACAGTGTGAGAAGCCAGTTCTGAATAATCGCGTTACCATAGTTGGAGTAAAATTAGGCAGAAATATAATTCATGTTTTCTAACACATTAATTAATGCATTTCTGCTTTGTGTAAACAGGCTTTTTATTTTCATACCACTGCTTCACTCTGTTGTCAGCCAGCATCAACAAAAGATCTTACAAAACAAGTGAGTGCTATTAAAAGGTGTTCTAAGAGCCGATCACAGTGTGTGACCCTTGTCCAAGTGATGTGGAACAGATTAGTTTCTTCCTGTCAAACTGTTCAATTTATAGCAGTTTCACACCAAAGGCGCACTGAGCCGTTCAGTATATTCACAGGTTACGATTTTACCCAGCGATGCATTGATCTGTTGACAGTATTTTCCTCTGAGTGCCTTTCTTTGATATTTACAACATCCCCTTTTCCCAAGATATCAAAACAGGTGCTGACATCAGTGTAAAGCTAAAACAACTAGGCTCAAGTTGTTCTTTTACATGAGCAAGATGGTTATAAAAGCAAAAACATTTTCTAGCGTTTTTATTTGTTTAAATGGAAGATCTGACAGCACTGCAAAATGGAATCTACTTTTAGATGTATTGTTCTAGTTATTCATTTTGTGATTAAGTAGAGTGACTGCCAAGTACCTTGTACATGTTGCACTATTGTTAGTAACAAGTAATTAAAAATAAGCATAGCAACAACTCGACTGTCAATGTTGGAAATCTGAAATTAAAAAACTGCAAGTGCTGGTAAAACTCAGCAGGTCTGGCAGCTTCAGTGGAAAGAGTTAATATTTTAATTGAGAAATGTCTCCTCTTTGGAACCGAAGAAAGGAGGAAATGTGATGCATTGTAGTCTGCTGCAAAGTGGTGAAGGTGCACATAGAAGAAAAGGGAAGGTCAGAGATAGGTACGAGGGCAGAAGAGATTAAAAGACAAAGATGTTGTGGAATAAAATCCAAAAGTACTGGTAATCATCACCATAAAAAACAAAGCATTAGTCCAATGTAAGTGTTAATGGCAGAATAAAGGACAGCTGTGTCTGAATTAAGCAAAGGTATGAAAATGATATACATATGGCCACTTGACAAAATAAATGGAATCAAAATGGAGGGCAGAATATATGGTCTGAATTTGTTGAACTCAATAACTTGTCAAAAGCCTCGACACCTGATCTAAAGTCTTGCTGAAGTCCAAGTGGACCATGTCAAATACATTGCTCACATCTGCAAACCCGAGTAATTCTTCAAAAAAGTCAATCAAGTTGGTCAGGCATGACCTCCATAATTTTGTTGAGAGGTCAAGTCTGATAACTTGATTGAATTTTTCAAGGAGGTTATCAGGTGTTTCTGTGAGATAAATGCATTTAACATTTGACGTGCACTTGAACTTCTTCAAAGCTGTTGATAAGGAACCACACAGGAGACTGATTGCAAAAATAAGAGTCCAGGGGATCCAAAGAAATTTGGCTGTTTGGGTCCAGAATTGGCTGAGTGACATGAAGCAGAGGACGATGATTGAGGGTTGTTTCTGTGACTGGAAGCCTGTGTCCATTGAAGTTCTGCAGGGATCATTATGGGGTCCATGATGTTTGTGGTATATGTAAATGATTGAGACTTATATGGAGGAGTGTTGAACCGTAAGTGTGTGGATTGAAAATGATGGGATGATAAACAGTGAGGAGGATCGCTTAGTTTATAGGAGAATGTAGACAGACTGGTCAGATGAACCGATCAATGGCAATTGGAATTCAATCCGAATGAATGTGGGTCGATGTATTTGATCAGGACAAACAAGGCAAGGGAATACATGACAAACAGTGGGACCCTGATAACAAGCATGGGGCTGGATGAACACAGCAGGTCAAGCAGCATCATAGGAGCAGGAAAACTTGACGTTTTGGGCCTAAACCCTTCATCAGAAAATGAGAAGCACAGAGGATCAGCAGGACCTTGGTGTGCATATCCTGTAATCCTTTCAGGTGGCAAGACAGACAGATAAACTGGTTTGGAATCCATTATCAATACTTAGCTTTATTAGTCAAGACATAGAGTTTAAGAGCAGGGAAGTGATACTGAAATTGTATAAAATGTTGGTTAGTCCGCAGCATTCTGTGCAGTTCTGGAAACCACATTAATAGGAAGATTGTGATTACACTGGAGAAGGTGCAGAGGAGATTTACTAGGATGTTGCCTGGGCTGGAGAGTTTTAGGTATGAAGACAGATTGGATAGACTAGGGTTGTTTTCCTTGGAACAGAAGAGACTGGGAAGGGACATGATTGAGATGTATAAAATAATGAGGGACATAGGCAGGACAGACCGGAAGGCACATTTCCCCTTGCTCAAGGTATCAATGACCGGGGCAAAGATTTACAGTTAGGGGCAGGAAGTTTAGAGGAGTTAAGAGGTAAAAAAGCCACCCAGAGGCTTTTGGGAATCTGGACCTCACTGCCTTTAAGGGTGGTGGACGCAGAAACCCTCATAACATTTAAGAAGTATTTAGATGTACATTTGTGATGCCAGAGCATGCAAGGCTATGGACCAATTGCTAGAAAATGATATTAGAATGTTTTTAACTGGAGCAAACTCGGTGGACTGAAGGGCCATTTTCTATGCTGTAGATCTCTCAAACATTGAGGCAAGCAAGCTGTAAAGTGTTTAATTGGAAGCTGAGGTGCTATTCCTCCTGCTTGTATTGGGCACCACTGGAACACTGTAGCAAGTCAAGAACAGAAGTGTGAGAATGAGAGGAAAATTAAAATGGCAAGTACATGACAGGTCAGAATCATAGGAACATAAGAGCAAGAGAAAGCAGTTCAGCTACTCCAGCCTGTGCTGCTATTCAATTAGATCATGGTTATAATCTACTTCAACTCAATTTTTCCATGCAATCCCTATATCTCTCAGTATTATATAGCATTGAGAAATATATCAAACTCTGTCTTGAATACACAGAATCCACAGCCCTCTGGGCTAGAGATTTCAAAGATTCACAAAGATTAACCTCTGTTCACATTGCTTGTCCCTTATTCTAAATCCTCTAGTTCGAGACCTCCAAGACAGAGGAAGTATACTTTTTACATCAAGCCTGCCTAGCCCTTTGAGAATCCTGTAGGTTTCAGTGAGATCATCCGTCATTCTTCTTAACTCTGGGAATAATCTGTAGTTTTGTTTTTGTAATTAACCTGTTCAAAGACATTACTACACACCTCTGGAACAGTTGAGACTTGAATCCAAACCTTCTGGCTCAGAGATAGGAACACTAACACTGAGCCCTCAAAGTAAGCAGTTTCATGCTTGTAGACTTAATGGAGCTGTTGTGAAAAACAATCACCCTGTTTCCATTTTGTTTCCCTAATGTGATGGAGACCACATTATGAGCAGTGAATATGTTAAACTAAATTTTAAGTATAGTAAAGCCATAGATTTTACAGAATGGAAAGAGGCCCTTGAATCCATCACGTCCACACTGATCATCAAACGTGCATCTATTCTAATCCCATTTCTCAACACTTGGCCTGTTGACACGTATTCTATGGCATTTCAAGTGGTCATCTAAGTAGTTCTTAAACATTTTGAGTGTACCCACTTCTCCAGCCCTTTTAGACAGTGAGTTCCAAGTACTCATGACCCTGTGAGCGAGAAGATCTTTCCTCAAATTCTCTCTAAACCTCCTGATTCTTAACTTAAAACTGTGCCCCTGGTTATTGACCTCTCTACTAAACTGGAAACTTTTCTCCCAATGTATCCCATCTATGACCCTACGAACTTTATCCACCCCAATCAAATCCCCTGCCTCATCTAGCCTTCTCTACTCGCAGGAAAACAGCCTCATCCTATCTGGTATCTCTTTATAGCTGAAAGTAATTTTATCAGCAGAAAACCCACACATCTCTTTGTCTCTTCATTTCCAAGGAGGATTATTTTGGACTCGGTTTGATGAGTTTGATTTATTGTTGTCAAATGTATCCAGGTACATTAAAAAGTGTTGTTTTGCATGCTTTCCAGGCAGATTGTACCATACAAAGTGCATCAGATAGCAGAACAGAATGCAAAATACAGCGTCACCGCTGCAGAGCAAGTGCAGAGAGAGAGAGATCAGAATTAACATTTGAGAGGCCTGTTCAAAAGTCGGATAACAGCGGGCAAGAAGCTCTTCTTGAATTTTTTTGTACATGTCTTCAAACATGTATATGTTCTCCCTGACAGAGGAGGGTGGAAGGGAGTATAATTGGAGTGGGAGGGGTTATTGATTATGTTGGTTGTCGAAGGCAGCAGGATTATATAGATGGAGTTGATGGGTGGAAGGCTAGTTTATGTGATGGACTGGGCTGTGTTCATAACTGTGTGTAATTTCCTGTGATCTTGGAAAGAGCAGTTGCCATTCTACGCTGTGATAAATCCAGATAGGAATTTTTCTGTTGTGCAAATGTAAAAATTGGCAAGAGTCTTTTTGGACGTGCCAAATTTCCTTAGCCTCCTGAGGAAGTAGAGATGTTGTTGTGTTTTCGTAACTGTCACATCAACGTGGGTAGACCAGGACAGATTGTTGGTGATCATCACTCCCAGGAAGTTGACAGTCACGACCATCTCCACCTCAGCATTATTGATGCAGACAGGAACGTGCCCTTCACTCGCTTCCTGAAGTCAATGACCAGCTCCTTCATTTTGCTGACATTGATGGAGAGATTATTGTCTTTACACCATGCTGTTAAGCACTCAATCTCAGGCTATTAACTCTGTTACTCCATCTACTGAAAGCATTGCTTCATCTGAAAGTAGTGTTTGGGGCCTTGACATTGAGATGAGACGTGAGGGGGCAGTTGTCACACTTCCTGCAGTTGAATGGGAAGTCGCTGTGGGTAGAGAATGAGGTATTAGGGGTAAGACCCTTCATCAGAAATGGGGGAATCGCAGCAATGCGCCGGCATCTCCAGGCACTACAATCAAGTCTACCCCAGCTCAGAGCCTCCCTCTCCCAGATCTGCAAAGGACCTCTCCTGTTTTTTATTCTTCGTAGGATCCACAACCTGAACTCACAATTCTACTCAGCTTTATTGGACAGTAAAAACTGTAAGTACAATAAACTTACTGGTGCCTACCACCCAAAATGGGCTTCCCCCACCTCCCAAATCCCCAGCCGTACCCAGGATCTCCCCCACAATGTACCCGCCGCCATTGGCCATGAGGCCACTTTCGGAGAACCCACAGGTGACGTCACATCCGCCACCGCCGGGTACACCACTTCCGGGACAGCGAACGCCATCGCTGCTGAAGCCACCGCCTCCAGTTCCAAGACCAACACCACAAACACTACCGTCACCACTGCTACCGCCGCCTACCCCAGTCCGCCCACCGCCGACGCTGACACAACTCCGCCCTCCGCTGATGCTGATGAAACTCCGCCCACCACTGACGCCGACGCAACCCTGCCCACCGCCAACGCAACTCCGCCCACAGCCAACGCCGACATCGCTCTGCCCACCGCCTCCACAGCCAGCAGCTCCAGAGGAGACAGCAACACTGAGCCCTGCCGAGTCTTCACCATCCCCCCAGACCTCCCCCTTACTGAGGACAAACAGTCAGTCCTCAGTAAAGGACTCACCTTTGTCCCCCTCCACCCACACATCAACAAATACCGGTCACGTTTGGACATTGAGCAGTTTTTCCGCTGCCTCCTACTCCACGCTTTCTTCTTCAACTGTGAACCTAACCCTCCCTCTACTGACCCCTTCTCCCGCCTCCAACACAAGCCCTCCTCCTGGACACCGAGGCCTCCTACCCTCCCCTCGACCTCTTCATAGCCAACTGCCGTCGAGACATCAATCGCCTCAACCTCTCCACCCCTCTCACCCACTCCAACCACTCCCCCACGGAATGTGCAGGCCTCCGCTCCAATCCCAACCTCACCATAAAACCCGCGGACAAGGGAGGTGCACTTGTAGTATGACGCACTGACCTCTACATCGCTGAGGCCAGGCGCCAACTGTCTGACACCTCCTCCTACCGCCCCCTTGATCATGACCCCACCACCGAGCACCAAACCATCATCTCCCAAACCATCCACAACCTCATCATCTCAGGTGACCTCCCACCCACAGCCTCCAACCTCATCATTCCCCAACCCTGCACCGCCCACTTCTATCTCCTTTCCAAAATCCACAAACCTGAATGCCCTGTTCGACCCATTGTCTCCGCCTGCTCCTGCCCCACCGAACTTATCTCCACCTATCTCGACTCCATTTTCTCCCCCTTGGTCCAGGAACTCCCTACCTACGTCCGTGACACCACCCACGCCCTCCACCTCCTCCAGAACTTCCAATTCCCAGGTCCCCAACAAAAAAGCCCCCATTTCTGCTGAAGGGTCTAGTCCCGAAACATCAAGCTTTCCTGCTCCTATGATGCTGCTTGGCCTGCTGTGTTCATCCAGCTCTACAACTTGTTGTCTCGGATTCTCTAGCATCTACAGTTCCTATTATCTCAGGTATTAGGGCTGACAGGAGCGGAGCAGGACATTCCAAAGGTAATAGTTTGTTTGGAATGCTGATGGGGACGTTTGCTGATGGCAAAATGCTGGGGGCGACAAATGTGAGAGGATGATCCTTTGAATATCAAGGCTAGTGGGTGGAATGTGAGAACAAAAGGAGCATTGTCATTGTGCTGAGAGGGAGGGGAAGAGGTGAGGACAGAAATGCAAGAACCTTATTTGAAATAGTTGTAGGTACTATCATCTAAAGTAAAGGGGGAATCCTCAATTAGGGATAAAGTAAGATGTCAGAAGCAATATCGTGGATGGTAGAACTATCAGAACAAATGTCATGAAGACAGAAACTGGGAGATCTGGCGATCTGCTGTTCTTTCGTACACTACATCCAATTAGCATATTTTACATCTTCAGTGATAATATATCAGCAGAACAAAACTGTAACTTGACATATACTGTTACTGACAGTTAAAAAATGTTCTAAAATGAGTCATACACTGAGAGCTAGAGGAATAGTTAGACTATTATATTTTGATCATTAGGAAGTCTTTTCAATAGTCTTTACAACTGAATGTCAGCAATTATTTAAATGTTCTATCATTCATTATTTCAGTTCATTAACAAACTTATAGCTGAGAGGAACAAAAGGTACCTTTGCATTGCTGTCCAGCTGACAATATCCATCAGATTTAGGCTTTAGCAATTCTTTTCATTGTGGTCCTCATTAATTTAAAATGGAATTAATCATGTAGTTAGAATAAATAGCAAACACCTATCTTGAACTAGTTGCTGTTCTTTGTGCCTTCAAACCCCCTTCCCTATTTTTAATATTTACCTCATTCTTCCATTTCTCGTTCCTCAAATCACGCACCATTCTGCACCAAATGGAGACAAGCTGTCCTGAGGTTTTTCTAAGTACTGGTCATTAAAAGGAATGCATAAGTGACACATATTGCTTTATTTATCTAATTCTACAATTTTCTCCCACCGAGAACATACCTGTAACACATACAGTGTCTGCCCAAAATTTAAAAAAAACAAGTTTTGTAATATTTTTCCATTTGTGCTTTGGTGTAATTTAGAGAGGAAATCAACATTGATATCCTGTTAATCTACTCCTTCCGAGCATATTAATGAAGTAATTTACTCTATGATATAGTCACAGATTATGAAGTGTTTCAAGTGTGCAACACAACAGCTGCGGACAGCTGCTCTCGCTGCATCCTGAGATCCACACTCAGTGCCATGCACACACTCGACCTTTCTTTCCAGCAGCATTGCAACACTCTGGCTTAGGGCTGCACCACTCCACAGTTCCACTTCATCCTTCGGCTCATTCGTTGTGCTAACAAGAAACTTTTCTTTTCAGGCATCAAGTCACACAAGATGCAACAACCCTGAGATACCCATGGCCCTCTGGAACCTTCCACTCCTCCCCTTCACCTCCTGTCGGGTATTCACCATCCCTCCAAAGCTGCCGCTCTCCGATGCTGAACGCTCTGTATTCAGCGAAGGCCTCAGCTTTATTCCTCTGCATCCCCACCTTAATGAATTTTGGACATGACATGATGTTGACCTCTTCTTCAGCCATCTTCGCCTCTGTGCCCATTCCTTTGGACAAGAGTCCTTTCTCTGTCCCACAGCCCCTTCACCCAGTTCCAACACTCTCCCTCCACCTGGATCCCTCCCTCTGGCCTTTTACCTGCACACGATATGTTCATTGAGAACTGTCAACATGATATTGGTGGCAGCAATTTCTCTGACCCCCTCACCGAATCCAACTTATCTCCCTCTGAAGTGACTGTACTCCCTGTGCTTAACTCTATCCCTGACTTTGTGATTAAGTCTGCTGAGAAGGGTGGTGCTGTTGTAGTCTGGTGTACTGACCTCTGTATTGCAGACACTCAGCGCCAGCTCTCAAATACATCCTCCTATCTTCCCTGGACCATGACCCTACCACGACATATCAGGCCATTGTATCAACTACAGTAACCGAATTCATTTCATCTGGTGACCTCCCCTCCATTGCCTCCAAGCTGGTAGTCTCCCAGCTCTGCACGGCTCGCTTCTACTTCCTCCCAAAAATTCACAAATAGGACTGTCCAGGCAGATCCATTGGTTCAGCCTGCTCCTGCCCCACAGAACTCATCTCTTCCTACCTTGAATCAGTCTTCTCTCTCCTGGTCCAATCCCCTGCCCACGTACATCCGTGATTCCTCTGATGTTTAAACCAGTTTCAAAATTTCTAGTTTGCAAGCTCCAGCTGCCTCCTCTTTACCATGGACATGCAATTCCTTTACACATCTATTTCCCACCAGGAGGGTCTTAGGGATCTCCGCTTCTTCCTGGAGCAAAGACCTGAACCGTCCCCACCCACCATCACGCTCCTTCACTTGGCCTAGCTCGTCCTCACCCTCAAAAACTTCTCTTTTAACTCCTCTCATTTTCTTCAGGTCAGAAGTGTGGCCATGAGTACCCACATGGGCCCCAATTATGCCTGTCTCTTTGTGGGGTACATGGAACATTCCATGTTCCAGTCCTATTCTGGTCCCCAATCACAACTCTTTCTCCAATATATTAATGATATCATCGTTGCTGCTTTCCTCTCTCATCTGGAATTGGAAAAGTTCAGTGATTTTGCTTCCAATTTCCACCCTGCCCTCACTTTTACCTGGTCTATCTCTGACTCCTCCCTTCCTTTCCTCGATATCTCTGTTTCCATTTCTGGGGATAGACTGGCCACTAAGATCCACTATGAACCCACAGATTCCCACAGCTACCTGGACCGTACACCCTCACACCCTGCTTCCCGTAAAGACTCCATTCCATTCTCTCGGTTCCTCTGTCTTCATCATATGTGTTCAGATGAGGCCAACTTCAACAAGGGAGCCTCTAAAATGTTGACTTTCTTCCTCAACTGAGGATTCCCCTGCACTGTTGTCGATAGGGGCCTCAACCAGGTCGGATCCATCTCCTGCACTTACACCCTCACCCCCTCTCTTCCCTCCTGCAACAGCGATAGGGTTCCCCTCAACATTATCTACCATCCCACCAGCATCCACATCCAGAAGATCATCAGATGTCATTTCCGCCACCTCCAGCGAGATGCCACCACCAGACACATATTCCCCTCCCCTCCCTTGTCCGCCTTCCGCAGGGACCATTCCCTCCGGGACACCCTGGTCCACACTTCCTTCACCCCCAATACCTCCTCACAGCCCTACGGTACCTTCTCCTGTACCCAGTGAAGATGCAACACCTGCCCACTTACCTCCTCCCTCCCCAGCCTCCAAGGGCGCAAACGTACCTTCCAGAACATTTCACAGAACATCTACATTCTGCTCACAAAAAAGACCCTGAGCTTCCAGTTGCCTGCCACTTTAAAACACCACCCTGTTCCCTGGCCAACATCTCTGTCTCTGGCTTGCTGCAGTGTTCCAGTGAAACTCAATGCAAGCTGGAAGAACAACAGAGATAAAAGGTACTGCAGATGCTGGAGAATCCGAGATAACAAGCATGGGGCTGGATGAACACAGCAGGTCAAGCAGCATCATAGGAGCAGGAAAAAGTTTTCCTGCTCCTATGATGCTGCTGGAAGAACAACACCTCATTTTCCGCTTGGGTATCCTACAACCCTCCCAACTCAATATCGAGCTCAATAATTTTAGGTCTAAACTCTCTCATGTCCTGGCCCTCTACTCCATACACCAGGCCTTGTTATCTCATAGCCTGCTATTACACACTATCTATTATTAGTCACTAACAGTCCCATTAACAGCTATTCACCCTCCTAGCCAGATTGTTATCAACTGCTTTGTCTATCCAACTGCTCTTCTCTCTCTTCGGGGTCTATCCTTTATCCTATGATTTACTCCCTACCCCATCCCCTCCCTATTTTCTGCATATAAACCGATGTTTTCCCAGCTACCATCAGTTCTGAGGAAAGGTCACCAGACCTGAAACATTAACACTGATTTTTTTTTTCACAGATGCTGCCAGACCTGCTGAGCTTTTCCAGCAACTTTGTTTTTATTCCTGATCTACAGCATCTGCAGGTCTTTTGGTTTTTATTTTGTACAACGGGATGTCCAATACAAGTACTGTATTGAAGTGAAGCTTAAGATGTCTGTGTACGGGATATGTGCTCACAGTAGAGGTCACATGGCTATGGCAGACTAAGACAGATATTTGTATATGGTTGTGTTTCATCCAAACACCATTACACCCCCACCCCCCCACCATTTTTGACACACAAAAAGAGAAATTACAATGCATTATCAGATACATCCTTATTTCTATGCACTATATGCAGCCTGTATGCCCTTATATACATCCTTAGTAATATGCACTACTGTTCTCTTGTCTAAACAGTTCACTATTTCCAACAGTCTTTGCATATGCATTATGCACACAGTTAAAGAGTCATACAGCATACAAACAGATCTTTCAGTCCAACCAGTCCATGCCGACCACATTCCCAAATTAAACTAGTCTCACTTGGCTGCGTTTGGCCCATATCCTTCCAAACCTTTTCTATTCCTGTACCTTTCCTAATGTCTTTTTGATGTTGTAACTGTACCAGCATCTACCACTTCCAGTGGTTAGTGTGCACGTTGTTGTTATTGGCTGTTTACCTGAGAGACGTTGTTTCACCAGGGAGTGTCGTTCCTGTGTCATTTATTGTAGCTGTGGTAGCTATTTGTTCTGTTTCTGTTGGGTTGCTATGGATTTGTAGGTCTGATGAGGTGGTGATGGAGCAGAGCTTCTGAGATGGGGCTCATTCGATCCAACCGCTTTTCTTCTTTTTGTACACCTCTTGTTGTGAGCTCAAACAGCATTGACAGCGGCGACAAACCCCAGCACAGAACTGAGAGGTCTGCACTGGATCCATGTTGCGGCAGCGATTGGGTCCCGACTTACTTTTCCGGGGCGAGCGCAGAATGTGGCATCTGAATCACCAGCTGCCACACCAGTGAGACAGGCCCAGTGGCAAAGGATGGAGCATGAGGATTGGCGACTTCATTGTTGGTTGGGTCCGGCTCTGGCCACGGTGAAGTGGTGGTGGAAAGACATCACAGCAACATTGTGGTGGACCCCGCAGCGAGAGATGTGATCTGACTTTGGTGGGTCCAGTGCAGGCGATGGCGAAGCGGTGATGGAGGAGAATCGGCCCAGTGATGCCTGAAGAGTGGTGACTCCAATGTTGGTTTGCATCCAGTGTAAACTGCAGCAAAGCAGGGGAAGAGGGATGGCAACGCAGGCTTCATCGATATGATCTGGCTCAGGAGTGATGGACTCTCTTTTTAAGCGATATCTTTCTTTTTTTTTCTTATTACTAAAACTGTTCAAAATGGTGCCGGATCGCGGCAGCAGTGGAAAAGCTTTCCACTGTATTTTACTGACTGTAAAATACATACGACAATAACATCATTCATTTGTTCATGATTGATCTGTATAGATGGTGCACTCACCTCTTCCTGACCACCGTCCTGCAGCTGAGGAACAGATTCTGTTCGATCTGAGTGTCTGTGTCTGTGTCTGTGGTTGTGATGTCGTACCTGGTTCTTTTCTACTGTATACAGTATATAAAGTAGAAAAGCTACCAAGACGGAGACGGTATGTGGCAAGTTTCAAGTTGACATTGAGCTGTTTTTTATTGAGTGTTGAAAATTTGTGTCCTGACCAACTCTCCGAGTATTTAAACTTGGGAAATGTTTTGGCAGTCTTGTTAAATTGAAATTAGGCTTTCTCTCACTTTATCCTTGATTTTTTTTCACTCATATCTGTTACCACCTCAGATTTCAATAGTATTTTTTGCTATTGGAAGAGCAGTTGGTATGTGGCCTGACATTAGCCTTTGTATCAGACATTTTCCAATCCTTAAATAGGTGTGTTTCTCCAATCAAAGATTGCCTTGTATACATCAATGCAGAATTTGCTTGTTTTCTTTATGACTCCTTGGCGATATTAACTGCCACCTCGGCCTTTGCATTTAACTGGTGATATGTTGGAGATGATGCATGGTGTTGAATTTTGCAATCGTTCATGAAGTGGCTGAATTCTTCACTTTTAAACCATGGGTCATTGTCATTCATGACACTGTCACAAATGCAATAATGTTTGAAGTGTGCTTATATGCATTTGACAACCTCCAGTGTCAGCCATTGAAATCGACTGGTTCCCCTGCCAGTGTTCAGAATGGCCGCTTACTGTGACAAGATAATCAGTTCCGGCAAGTGTGAAGAGGTCTGCTCCTTGCTTCAGCCATGGTCTATCTGGGATGCTGCGTACCATCAATGGCTTGCTAGCTTAGCTTGGTATTCATTACAAGCACTGCATTGACTGATGTGGTCATTGATTTCATCATTCATGTTTATCCAGCAGAGCACATCTCTTTCCTTCTTCAGACTTGATTCAGTTCCTTCGTGGCTTGCGTAGATGTGCTTTAGCATCCCTTCTCTGTAACTCAAATAATAATTGCTTGCAGGTACTTCGGAGCGGTTAATAACAGCATGAGGAAACTGCTTTGAAGTGACTTGTGGGTGACTTTTTTTTCTTTATTCATTCATGGGATGAGGGCTTCACTGACCAGGCAGCATTTATTGCCCACCCCTAATTGCCCAGAGAATAGTTTAGAGTCAACCACATTGTTGTGGGTTTGGAGTCACATGTAGGCCAAACCAGGTAAGGATGGCAGTTTCCTTCCCTGAAGGACATTAGTGAACCAGACGGGTTTTTCAGACAATTGACAATGGGTTCATGGTCATCATTAGATTCTTAATTCCCGATATTTTTTATTGTATTCAAATTCCATCATCTGCCATGGCAAGATTCAAACCTGGGTCCCCAGGGTCTCAGGATTAACAGCCCAGCGATAATACCTCAAGGCCATTGCCTCCCTGTCATTTGGTCACTTCCAAGTAAGTGTTGATGAAAATGTGCACAAGAAAGATAAATGGCTAGGCCCTCGTTCTTGATCTGGGCTTAGAACATAGAACGTAGAACATAGAACAGTACAGCACAGTACAGGCCCTTTGGCACACGATGTTGTGCCGAACTTTTACCCAAAACCTAAAGTCTATCTAACCTCCACCGTTACCTTATACTATCGTCCATATGCCTATCTAATAGCTGCTTAAATGCCCCTAATGAGACCAACACCACTACCTTCTCCAGCAATGCATTCCACGCCCCTACCACTCTCTGAGTAAAGAACCTACCCCTGACATCTCCCTGATATTTACTTCCTTTCACTTTAAAACTATGTCCCCTCGTAAAAGCTACCTCCACCCTAGGAAAAAGTCTCTGGCTGTCTACTCTATCTATACCTCTGATCATTTTGTACACCTCTATCAAGTCACCTTTCATCCTTCTCGTTCTAAAGAGAAAAGCCGTAGCGCTCTCAACCTTTCCTCGTAAGACCTTCCCTCCATTCCAGGCAACATTCTGGTAAATCTCCTCTGCACCTTTTCCAGTGCTTCCACATCTTTCCCGTAATGAAGTGACCAGAACTGGACCCAATACTCCAGATGTGCCTGAACCAGGCTTTTGTATAGCTGGAGCGTAACTTCATGGCTCTTGAACTCAATCCCTCTATTAATGAAAGCTAACACACATTACGCCTTCTTAACAACTCTATCCACCTGTGTGGCAGCTTTCAGGGAACTGTGAACATGAACCCCAAGATCCCTCTGCTCCTCCACACTGCCAAGAATCTTTCTGTTAACCCTGTATTCTGCTTTCAAGTTTGTCCTTCCAAAATGAATCACCTCACACATTTCAGGGTTAAACTCCATCTGCCACTTCTCAGCCCAGCTCTGCATTCTATCAATGTCCCTTTGTAACCTAGAACAGCCCTCCACACTGTCCAAAACGTAACCCACCTTCGTATCGTCCGCGAACTTACTAATCCACCCTTCCACTCCTTCATCCAAAACATTTACAAAAATCACAATTAGAAGCTGACCCAGAACAGATCCTTGTGGTACACCACTTGTAACTGAGCACCATGTTGAATATTTTCCGTCCACTACCACCCTTTGTCTTCTAAGGGTCAGCCAATTCTGAATCCAATCTGCCACATTTCCCCCTATCCCATGCCTACTTACCTTCTGCATGAGACTACCATGGGGAACTTTATCAAACGCCTTACTTAAATCCATGTCAACCACATCCACTGCTCCACCTTCATCCATGTGTTTGGTCACCTCTTCAAAGAATTCAATAAAGTTTGTGACGCACGAGCTACCCCTCACAAATCCATGCTGACTATCATGAATCAAACTGCTTAATGTCTTTCTGTTTGTTTTAGTGCCCTGGATGCAAATGTACTGGTTGCTGTTGATGCATGGCAGTTGCTCCAACTCCTGTCTCACTGGAGTCACACCGGAGAGTGGCATCTTCATTTATATCATATTTTTCAGCACCGGCAATGCCATCACTAGTTGCCTGATTTTAGAGAATACTGCTACTTGTACCATGTCCTAATACCACTGCACACCTTTGACCATAGGCTGTATAATGGTTCACACTCCAATGACAAATTGGGCAAGAATTTTTGCCAAATAGTCGACAGATCTAATATATCATTTTACTTCTTTTACATCTGTTGGCCGTTGCATTGCCGCTACAACTCTCACCTTTTCAGGATCTGGACAAAGACCTTTTCCTGTCAGCACATGACCAATTCACCTAATTTCAGGCATCTTTAATTGTAATTTTATTTTTGTTCAACTTTATGTTGACCTGACAAGCTCTGTTGAGTTGATGCACTAGATTTTGATTGTGGTCCACAGTGGCTTCTTCCTTTGTGTCTGCAAATTCATAAATTAGCAGTTCATCCCCTACGGTTTCCATTCCAGGAAGAACACTTACCTCATGATGTTTGCATTGATGTTCTGGTGAAAATGCCAAATGGCATGTGCAATCAATATCTCTCAAAGGGCAGCCAGAAAATAGCGAGAAAGCTGCTGCCTTAATTTAGCTTTACTTGTCAGTAACCGTCTTTCATTTTCTAGAGTGGTAAAGATTTTTGCCTTTGCAAGTTATGGCAAAATCCCTTTAATGGTTGGCATGGGGCAGTGAAGTCTCTTCAGAATCTTATTTAGACTATTTGGGTTGGTACATATTCTTAACTTGCCAAGTAGTTTAACTACTACCATGCTGCCAATCTATTCTGTATAAAAGTTGTAACTGCCAATGATTACTCTCTGCTTTTCCAATTCTTCAATCTTGTCTTCCTCATCAGATGCTGAATTGGTCATTCTTTCTAATCTATTTTGAGGTGATATTCTCCTGTAATACATCCTAACCCTGTGAACACAGCACTGTACTTATCTAGATGTTCTCATGCCAATGGTTCAGTGTGCTGCGACGCATTGCAAATCGCTTTTGGAATATTGTGGACCAGTCCAGGCTTTAGCTTTGCTCTAGCTAAGTTGAGTGGTACTTGATTACCATCTATCATCTGGAATCCAGATCCTTGTTCATATTATTGCAATCAGTTTGCAGAATAATCGGTCCTGTCAGCACAAGCATCATGCCATCATATACTCTTAAACTTGTTTATGAACGCTTCATGTTGATCCAATTTGCACAAGTCTGCAAAGGTCATGATGTTGTCTGACGTGCCAGTGTCCATCTGATATTTTGTGTTGACCTGATGTTCTCCTTCTGTAGTCCTCACTCCAACAGTCACAAACCATTTGTCACTTATCAACTTGAGTGAACCAACCTATCATAGTGTATAGGAATTTGTCTTAACTGTTAGCGCTATCTCTCCAGTAGTCATCTGTAACTGCTTTTAATATAAGACATGGTCTGTTTTGCTATGAATATGCTGTAGATGTTGATTCACAGCCTTAGCACTTTTGCACAATTCGATTGTTTTCCTCAATGTAAATTTGTCTTCTCTTCATAGGTTTGCTTTCAGTTTTGCATCCCTTATTCCTTATACATTTTCTGTCTCTAATTGGGTTTATCCTTTCTTTCACAAATTCACAGGTTTCTGCAAGCTAAGTTAACAATGTTCCATATTGATCAATGGTCTCTTTTTCACCAAATGTTGGCTACATACCATTCATATGTAACCTTTACTTAGGGTTCTAAGCACGCATTCAAAGTTTCTAGGATTTCTGTTGTGTGAGATTTAAGGCAGAATATATTTTGTAATAGTCTATTCCCAACAGTGACAAAAGTGTGGCAACCTGTATTTATTCTGGTTCGCTCAACAAATCCGTTGCTACAGCGCAATTCTATTTTCCATGGAATAACTCCCAGTTCTGCCTCATATCCGGAGTAATTTGAACAGGAGCAGGTAGTGGAAAAGCTACAGCCATTTTCTCTTAATCAGTGTTTTCACTGATATTTTTTGGGTCAGAGCTCTGCAGGTCTGCTTCTTATTTCAGTTCTGGATACTCACCGTTTCTGACACAATGTTTCAAGTGTACCACATAAGTTTTTTCAACATGAGGAATTTATTGAAGTAAAACTCAAGATGTCTGCCGACAGAGTGTGTGCCTCATGGTAGAGGTCACATGACTACAGCAGACTAGGACAGAAATTTGTACATGATTGCAAATCAATCCAAACAATAAGTAAATAACATTATTAAAGCATTTGAACTTTTAGTAGACCACTATAAATGTGAAAAATAGATTTAGACTAAATGTTTAACACCAACCCTCAATAGTAAAGCGTCCTCACAGGTAATGGAAGTTATGAAACTGTTTTTACTCAGTTTTATGATTTTGATAATAAAAATAAAGAAACAACAGACATGTTGAATAAATACAAAGTTGCTGGAAAAGCTCAGCAAGTCTGGCAGCATCTGTGAAGGTAAAAAACAGAGTTAACGTTTCGGGTCTGGTGACCCTTCCTCAGAACTGAAACGTTAACTCTGTTTTTTCCTTCACAGATGCAGCCAGACTGCTGAGCTTTTCCAGCAACCTTGTTTTTGTTCCTGATTTACAGCATCTGCAGTCCTTTCGGGTTTTCTTTACGTTGAATAAATACTTTGCATCAATATTTACAATAGAGGACAAAGTCAACATGTCAGATGTCCCAAACAAACTAATATTGAATCTGGTTCAAGAATTAGCATAACAGTAATGAAAAAGATCCTGGTATGAAATGACAAATCTTCAGAACTAGATGACTTCCATTCAAGGTTTTTAAAAAAACGCTGATGAGAAAATTCTAGATACGTTAACTATTGTCTTCTCTTAATTCACAGACCACTGCATTAAATTGCAAACTTGAGCATGTCCCAATTTAACAAAGAAAGGTGAAAGAAACCACGGAGTTGGTCATGATATCTCTTATTTGGAAATTGCTCGAGCTTATCAAGAAAGATAGGGTAACTGATCATTTTGAAAATTTTCAATTGACCAAAGAAATCTGAAATGGACTTGGAAAGTGTGCTTTGATGAATTTGATTGAATTTTTTTGAAGTAACAAGGGAATGTGAATGGAGATTTGTTATTTGGATTTCCAGAAGGCATTTGATAAATTCCAGCAAAATGGAATGTTAACTAAAGCTGAATTTAGGCAAATTATTCACTGACCAAGAAATGGCTGAGTGGCAGGAGAGGGAGTCAAAATAATCTACAGGTACTCCAATTGTTGGAATATGACTGGTAGTGTTTTGTAAGGATCTGGTCTGGGGCCTCAATTACTCACAGTATTCATTAACAACTCAGATGATGGGATAGGACAACACATATACAAACTTGCTAATAGCACAAAAGTTGGTTTAATAGGAGGCTGAGAATTGGAATCATAAAATTACTAAGGGACAGATTATATGAACGGACAAGACTACAGGGTAAAAACATTCTTCACTTATACAAAACCCAGCGCACACCATGTTTGGAGTCTGGTGAACAGTTCTGGACACACTTTAGGAGGAATTGTTTGGTCTTGAAGGGAGCAGTGAAGGCTGGATCATTACATATATTCAAGGCTGGGTTAGACTGATTTCAATTTACAACTGTGTCAAGGATTGTGGCAGAAAGGCAGAAAGTGAAGTTAAAGCCATAATCAAATCAGCTATGAACATATTGAATGACAGGGCAGGCAGGCATGGTGAGCCAAATGGCTACTCCTCTTCCTATTTCCTATGGTCTTATGAAGAAAATGAAAATTCTCCGGCAGCTTAACAAAAGTGTGAAGCAGTTACTTTAATTCCACTGAAGTGCTGTACGCTCTCTGTTTTGCAGTCCTCACTTTAAACTAGAATATGCAGTATGAGTTCATTTGTGAACAAATTTCAGTAATGAAAATCCATCTGGAATGGTTCATAGCCTAGTCATTTTAGCTAAGTACACAGTAGGAATGACAAAAGGAATTAAATACTGGAAGGCAAAATTTTGGATATGTGTTATATATCTGGATTTGGGCAGGAGATAGTTTATAATATGTAGCGGTGATTTTATTCACGAACAAGGAATTGAAATATTTTCATAGCCAGCTGAGATATTTGTGATACACTCTGAAATGTTATTTATGAGCTTACTTTCATTTCTGCGTAATAACCTTTTACAATTTTTAAAAAACATCCTATCTTCCTATTTTGGAGCATAGCCGTAACAAATTTTTGTATGTCAAAGCTCAGCAGCTGCCATTATTAACTTGATGCGGAGTCTGTGATTGCCACGGACAGCTGATGATCTACATAATGATGATTCTCAGTTAATCTGGCAGGCTTCCAAATGAACTACGTCCACTGTAGTTTTCAGGCTGCTGCATTGCAACGAGTGTTGAAAGTCAATTAATTACCTTTTTTCGAAAATCAAAATTCACTCATTCTCAGATCACTCAACTGTGTAATGGAAAAGGGAGTGAAACAGACTGCAGTGAGCAGGAAGGGAATTACATGACAAAGTGAAGGATGGCCTTTGAAAAGCATTGCAGCCAAGAAAGATGCGTCAGTATTTATTTCAATATTTAAAAGATACAGAGGTAATGCTGAATCACAGTTTTTCTGAATATACTTTCTTGCTTATTTGAAAAATAGCAGCCCACATTTTAGCTCCAGTTTCCACAGCTATTTTGTGTTCTTGATGGGTTGAAGCTTGCAAATCTGAAGAAGATTGTAGTCAAGAGTGTAAGTATGGGATGTATATCCATTCATTCATGCAAAAAATGCTTAAAACATTTAATGTGAAACAATTACAGTTGCACTCAACCCTTAGTGAATCATTTGTTGAATTCCACAACTGCATGAATCTGGAGGGTCTATAGTCATTGTCATAGTGCTTTCAATGTAGTTTAAACTGAAATCTGATATGACCCAATTATATTGAGATATGCTGGACTGGTCCTACAGTTAATATCCATTATGTACATTTTATTTAGAAATAGGATGAAAGTTGTCACTTATTAACACTAAAACTACTCTATTTTAGAGACATGAGCAATTGCAATAGTGCATTCTTGGTTGAGTAAGAAGTTTGTGGTTTCAAGATCCATTCTAGAGGTTTGAGTACAATATTAACCTATTCTGACAAAAGACCATTGATGTAAAATATTGCACTAGATACTACGTGCCCCTGCTGGGTGTGCCCAGGACAGGGGATAATGCTTCACAGCTCACAGCCACTCTGAGGATCCATGCACATCAATCAGTGTGCTGAAGCATTCACTGCTAGATTCTGCACCCACTAGCACTCACAAGCCTTGGAAGTTCACTGAGCCAAATAGAGGGAATGAGGCAGTGGGTCTTGTAATACAGGGATTCTATCTTCCAGTCATCTGTCATTATTATTCTCCAGCACCTTACCTTTCAACAAGGCACTTCTTTCAATCTTCTTTTATTTTTAACTATTGACTGAAGTAGTTGGTTTATTCTTTCACAGGATGTGGGCATTGTTAGCTAGGCCAGCACTTATTGCCTACATCCCTAATTACCCTTGAGAATATGGAGGTGAGCTGCCTTCTTGAACTGCTGCAGTCCTGCAGGGCTACTTAGTGCCGTTAGGAAGTGAGCTCCAGGATTTTGACACAGCGACAATAAGTAACAATGATACAATTTATGAAGGTGTATGATCCAGAGAGAATCTTGCAGATGTTGATATTCCCAACTTTGTCCTTCTAGATGGAAGAGATTGTGGGTTTGGAAGATACTTTTGAAGGAAATCTTGGTGAGTTACCACAGTGGATCTTTTATATGGTACACACTACTACCTTTGTGTCGGTGATGAAGGGAGTTGAATGTTCAAGGTGGTGGATTGGATTTCACTGCTTTGTCTTCGATAGTATCATGCTTCCTGAGTAATTGAGGGGCTGCGTCCATATAGGCAAGTGGAGAGTATGTCATCACACCTCTGACTTTTGTTTTGTAATTAGCGGACAGACAATATAGAGACAGGAGATGAGTTATTTGCAACAGGTTGTCTAACGTCTCATCTGCTCATGTATTAACACTGCATATGTGGCTGGTCCAGTTCAATTTCTGGTCAATGGTAACCTGTAGAATGTTAATGAGGGATCTGCCAATGGTAATGCCATTGATGTTAAGTTGTGATGGTTAGATTGCCTCTTATTATTTGTTGCAACTATTACTTGCCGCTTCTCAGCCCAAGCCTCAATGTTGTCCAAATATTGCTACATATTAACAGAAGCACCTTCAGTCTCTGAGCAGTCATGAATGGTTTGAAACATTATACAATTATCAT
The DNA here is from genome assembly GCA_024137785.1 of Ginglymostoma cirratum. NCBI lineage: Eukaryota > Metazoa > Chordata > Chondrichthyes > Orectolobiformes > Ginglymostomatidae > Ginglymostoma > Ginglymostoma cirratum. Next base: position 14,006,182 of record JAHRHZ010000088.1, on the reverse strand, counting down.
GAAACATTCTGACCTTGAGTTTAAGGGAAGGTCATTGACGAAGCACAGAAAATAAAACAAAGAACTGTGGATGTCAGAAATCTGAAAACAAAAGCAAAAGTTACTGGAGAACCTTAGCCAGTCTAGCATCTGTGAAGAGAAAAGAGAGTTAACATTTAGAGTCTGGTGATCTTTCTTCACAATTTTTGAGTTGCTGCAGCAATTTGTGTCATTGGTGAAGTAGTTGAAGGTAATTGGACCTAGGATATGATCCTGAGGAACTCCTTTAATGATGTCCTGAGGCTAGAAGATTAACCCCAAACAACCTCAGCCATCTTTCTTTGTGCTGGGTAAAGGTATAGGAGTTTTCCCTTATTCACATTGATCCATTTTTCTTGGGCTCCTTGATGTCATGTTCAGTCAAATGGCAACTTGATGTTGAAGGCATCAGTCTCATCTCACCACTGGCATTCCCCTTTTCTTTTCATGTTTGTACCAAGGCTGTAATGAAGTCCGAGGTTAAGTATCCCTGGTAGAATCCAAATTGAGTGTTCATGAATACAAATTCTGCTGAACACACCTTCTCTAGAACCATCTTTTCTTTCTTCATTAGTCTCATTGTCTCATATTACCTTGCACAATCATCCTTTTTGTCATTTAATATCTTCAAACTTCCCATGCAATTACCGAATTTATCTTCTATTCTTCTCTCTTCTGACTACCTTTCCCTGTTTTGCTGAAAACTGTCAAACTTTCAAGTGTTCCCTATCTAAGACTCATCACCCTAGAACATTAACTCTCTTTTCGAGTTCACAGATACTGCTGGAGGTTTTGAATATTTCCAGCATCTTCTATCTTTATTTCAGGTTTCCAGCATCTGCTATATTTTTGTTGTTTTTATTCATCATGGGAAGCTGAATTCACTGGCTGGCCCAGTATTTATTGCTTTTCTCTAGCTGCTCTTGAGAAGGTGATTGCGATTGCCTTCTTGAATCACCAAAGTTAACTATTGATAAAGCACAGAATGCCCTTAGGGAGGGAGTTCCAGGTTTTGACCCAGCAACACTGAAGGCATGACGATATATTTCCAAGTCAAGATAGTGATTGGCTTTGGGGAACCTGCAAACAATATCCTGTCTTCCTAGGTGGTAGTGATCATGGGTTTGGAATGTGATGTCTAAACAGTCTTGGCAAATTTCTGTACTGCATCTTGTGGGTGGTGCACGTTAGTGCTTCTGAGCATCAATAGTGGGAGGAGTGAATGTCTGCGGATTGACGCCAATCAAATAGGCTGCTTTATCATAGATGGTGTCAAATTTCTTCAGTGTCGTTGGATCTGCAGTCACCAAAGCTAGTGGGAGTATTCCATCACTCTTCTCACTTGTGTCTTGAAAGAGGTGGAAAGACTTCGGGGAATCAGGAGGTGAATTAATTACTGCAGGATAACTAATCTCTGACCTGTTAATCTAGCCACTGTATTTATATGGCTAGTCATGTTCAGTTTCTGATTGACAGTAACTTTACAGGGTTTTGATAAGAGATTTTGTGATGGCGATACCATTGATCTCAAAGGGTGATGGTTAGATTCTCTCTTCTCAGAGATGGTCATTCCCTGGCACATGTGTGGCGTAAACGTCACTTGCCGCTTGTAACTCCAAACCTGGACATTATCCAAGTCTTACTGTATTTGGCCATGGACTACTTCAGTTTCTGAGGAGCCATAAATGATGCTGAACATTGTACATTTATTGGCAAACATCACCACTCTGACCTACAAAGGAGTGAAGGGTACTTATGAAGCAACTGAGCATGGCAGGAATCTATCCTGAAGAACTCCTGCAGAGTTGCCCTGGAGATGAGATAACTGATTTTCATCAACCACAACCATCATCCTTTATGCCACGTATGACTCCAAATAGCAGAGAGTTTTCCACCATTTCCATTAACTCTACTTTTTTTCAGGCTCCTTGATACCACACTCAGTCATATGCGACCTTGACTTCAAGGGCAGTTACTGGCACCTCACCTCTGGAATTCAGCATTTTTCCCATGACTGAACCCAGATTGTAAAGAAATCAGGAGCTGATTGGCTCTTGTAGAACCTAATCTGAACATTGGAGACCAGACAAATACTGCTTGAAAGCACTGAGGTTGACACCTTCCATCACTTTACTGATAATCGAGAGGAGATTGATCAGTCATAATTGGCTGGGCTGGATTGTTCTATTTTTGTGTCGTAAGGCATAAAACTGATACATTAATATTTGCTCCCCTGAGCTTGTGTTCTAGAGTACGTTCCTATACCAAATCAAAAGGAGGTTTCTCATAATGGGACTACTCAAAATTATAGCAAATGCAAAAAAGGAAAACATTGGATTTCCCTGCACTGAGATTCTACAGCTGAACCATTCTTTTTCCAAATTGAATTTTCCAGTAAACAAATATTACATCACCAATCAATTAGATCACACTGACATAAGTTAACTTCAAAAATGTTTTGTTTTTAAATTATGCTGTGTCATAAAACAGGCTGTCTGACAAGTCTAATAATAAATATGAAGCGTGTTTGTTATGATAAAAGTATATGCTGGTTGATGGATCGATGCAGTGCTGTGAAGCATCAAAATGATGACATCCCCATGGCAAGCAATTTGTCATTTTGCAGGAGACATCAGTTTTAATTTCTAATTATATCTTGCAGAAATGGAAAATGCAGACTGCAACTTGTAAAGAGAGTGAACCAGTTTAATGAGGAAACTAAATGAATTTAATTTCTATTATTAAAAATATTGCAGCTGCCTAGGGCCCTCATTGAGTATATCCAATGAATAATTGAGAAATAGTGACCAGGAAAGTTCAATTCTGCATGCGTGTTCAATGTGTGGCACAATGCCTCCTAGCCATGGAGAGCACATGAGAACTCCACACAGAATGGAGATTGATGTGGAGTACTTCAGATTTGTATGATTCATTGCTTCATTGAATGGTATTTCATTACGGCATAGACTTCAGATCACACATGCACTGTATCTTTGAGGTAGTTACGTGACCTCATGTCATCTGGCATTCTATAAAGGTACATGCCTGAGCTCCAATCACTTGCTCTGTAACTATCTCTCAAACACTATGGCGGGAGCACTAAATGCCAACATACTTAAATGTCGTAACATATAAATACTTGAAAATGTCCATCTTTCAGACGATGCACATTTGTGATGGAGGGCAATGTAAAATCTAAAAAGAAGAAAGTCAACAAAATGAAAATCAGTGGACTGGGTATCACTTTGACTTAGGAAATGAGTCAAAAAGCGTCTTGTCTGATTACAGACAGACTAAATATATGGCGGTGTAGACATGATAGGTCAAATGGCCTCCTTCTGTATTGAAACATTCTATTAGTCAGAGTACAATATTGCAGGGGAACATAAGTTACAAATTCTGATTATTGTACAAAATGCAATCACTATTTCAATTGGGAATGCAGAATCCTGTTTACAGGGTGGGTTAGTAAGTTTGCTGGATGGCATGAAGTTTGGTGGAGCTGTGGACAGCGTGGAGGGCTGTTGTAGGTTGCAGTGGGACATTGACAGGATGCAGAGCTGTGCAAAGAAGTGGCAAATGGAATTCAACCCAGAAAAGTGTGAAGTGATTCATTTTGGAAGGTTGAATTTGAATGCAGCATGAAGGGTTAATGGCACATTCTCGGCTGTGTGGAGGAACAGAGGGATCTTGGGGTCCATGTCCATAGATCCCTCAAAGTTGCAACCCAAGTTGATAGGATTGTAGAGAAGGCGTATGGTGTGTTAGCTTTCATTGGCAGGGGAATTGAGTTTAAGAGCTGTGAGGTTATGCTGCAGGTCTATAAAACTCTGGTTAGACCACACTTGGAATATTGTGTTCAGTTCTGATCAGCTCATTATAGGAAGGATGTGGAAGCTTTAGAGAGGGTGCAGAGGAAATTTACCAGGGTGCTGCCTGGACAGAAGGGCAGGTCTTATGAGGAAAGGTTGAGGGATCTGGGGCTTTTTTCATTGGAGCGAAGAAGGATGAGAGGTGGCTTGATAGAGATGTACAAGATGATGAGAGGCATAGATAGAGTGGATAGTCAGAGACATTTTCCCAGGGTGGAAATGACTATTAAGAGGGGGCATATTTTTAAGGTGATTGGAGGAAGGTATAGGGGAGATGTCGGAGGTAGGCTCTTCACACAGAGAGTAGTGGGCATGTGGAATGCGTTGCCGGCAGTGGTAGTGGAGTCTGATACTCTAGAGACTTTGAAATGACCCTTGGATAGGCACATGGAGGATAGTAAAATGTAGGGTATGCGGGGTAGATTGATCTTTGTAGGATAATTGGTTGGCACAACATCGTGGGCTGAAGGGCCTGTACTGTACTGTACTGTTCTTTGATCTATGTTTTTTTTAATAACATTCTGCTCAGTTAAACAGGACTTTGAGTCCTATTCCTGTCTGGTTGCTGAGCCATCACAGTCCAATCAGGACATAGTCATGCTTGAAGTGAAGCTACCGTGGGAATGAATGAGTACAGGTTGCACTTATAACTCTGCACAACTTCTGTGACCAGTAATCAGGATGTATGCTTTATTGACAAGTGTGCAGAAGCTGAGGTTTTATTTTTAACCCTTACTGTCTCAAAGATGAATTTTTTTGTAGTTTACTGCTTAAGTCAAAACTTTAAAAATATGTTCAAAAGATGACAGGCAGTTTAGCCGCAAATATCAGACATCAACACTTACTTGCTGATTGTAAATTGGTGAAAAGAAAATAAAAAGCTACCATTACTGAGTTATTAAGATACTAAGATTAACATTAAATTACTGCTTTTTGCCCTGTACAATTAGGGATCATTTCTCTTTATATCTTCTACAATAAGTACAAGTAAAAGTACCAAATTATGGTCTAGTAATACTGGCTGCATTTATTAACAGTATCTTGTTACATCAACATCACTTTTATTCATGTACCACATGAAAGCAAGGCCTGTAATGTCAGATCAATTACTTTTTAGATTAGATCCCAATTCGTTGATATTTATAAGTGCTGCCAATTGCAATTATGAATCAGTGACCTATGGATGGCACAATACACCAGAAAAATTGAATTGATGTTGTTAACCTGATATGACATTCTGTCATTGCCAAACAAAGCTCTCATAGCAGAATCTACTCTTGGTATGTTATATGGAAAGACATGCTGAAGGTCAGTAATGGCCGAAAAGCACGATGGCACAGTTTCATAGACTTGACAGGGCATCTTTTATATCTGTTGTTAACACAATTATTTTTATGCTGTAGTACTGGGTAATGAAGTGCCAACAACCTGACAAGCACATCCAATTTGCCTGAGCTGCACCAAGAATGCATTTGAATTTGTTCACATTATGCAGTAGTATTATATAATGCCACATTAAATAACAGCAAATTTTTTTTAAAAAAATTCTCACTTATTTACAAAATTATGGCATTTGAGAATATAATTCTAACAAATCATCAAGGCTACCTAGACAGCACATTCCAAACCAATGAACATTACCATCTAGAAGGTCAAGGGCAGCAGATACATGCGAACACTAGCTGCAAGTTCTCCACCACTAGGGGTGGCATGGTGGCTCAGTGGTTAGCACTACTGCCTCACAGCGCCAGGGACCTGGGTTCAATTCCAGCCTTGGGTGACTGTCTGTGTGGAGTTTGCATGTTCTCCCTGTGTCTGCGTGGGTTCCTTCTGGGTGCTCTGGTTTCCTCCTGCAGTCCAAAGGTGTGCAGGTTAAGTGGATTGGCCATGCTAAATTGCCCATAGTGTTCAGGGAGGTGTAGATTAGGTGGGTTATAGGGGTATGGATCTGGGTGGGATGCTGTGAGGTTTGATGTGGACTTGTTGGGCTGAAGGGTATGTTTCCATTCTGTGATTCTATAACAGTGATCATTCATTGTGGAGTAATTCACCAAGGCACTTACTATCCTGACTTTGATTATATATTCCTGTTTCTTCAGTGTTGCTGGGTCAAAATCCTGGCACTCCCTCCATAATAGCATTGTTGGTTGAGAGATAGCTCACTACCACATTCTCATGGGCAGCTAGGGATAGGCAATAACCGCTAGTCCGGCCCATGATGCCCATGTGCCATGAGTGAATAACAAAAAAGTAAATTATCTCAATTGCATAAAATAATCAAGTGGTACAATAGATATTATGGTGTACTGATTAATATTCATTTCTTTCAGATGTCGGGGTGAGATCCAGCAGGATACCTGTATCCAGTGACTGCAGATGCCTGTCCACATACCCAGCCACATCCCTATTCATTGCCATCATGCAGGCTAGGGGAGCAACCTGCATTATTTAGGACTAACTTCCTATCAGCTCATAAAAAGACGACAACAGCCATATTAAGGCATGCTCACATCATTAGCATGTTAGTGTTAATTAGCCTGTGAATCCTCTTTCTGGTTCAAACGATGCTCCAAATGCAAAAAGAATGAAGATAATAACAGAGCATCAAGAAAACAGAGGCACAAGTCTACCAGATCATACTATGTGCTAACACAGTGTGGAATTGGAGGAACACAGCAGGCCAGGCAGCATCAGAGGAGCAGGAAAGCTGACGTTTTGGGTCGGGACTGTTTTTTTTTTCTGAAAAAGGGTCTAGACCTGAAACATCAGCTTTCCTGCTCCTCTGATGCTGCCTGGCCTGCTGTGTTCCTCCAACTCCACACTGTGTTATCTCAGACTCCAGCATCGGCAATTCTTACCATCACACTATGTGCTAAATGTTTCCATGCTCCGTATTACAGATCACAAAAGTTTACTTTTAAAAAATGTGAATTTCCTAATTAAAATCCAAGAGCTTCAGCAGAAAATGAAGTTTATTGATTTTAATTTATTTTAAGGCCCTTGTCAGCATTCATTTAATAATAAGATTTACACAAGAAAGCTTGCTAATTGAAAATTCAGAAGTAAGAATTAAGGGAATGTGGCATTACAACGAATAGTATTGCTAGTTAACAGCCATCTGAGGTCTTGTTAATTCAGTTGACCAGACAGCTTTTCTGTAATGTCGAATTATGCTATCAGTTTGGGTTCAATTCCTACACCCAACTGAGGTTACCAATGAAGGACTCTCCTTCTCAACTTCTCCATTAATCTGAAGTGTGGTAACCGACTACCAGCTATGTCTCTCGAATGAAAGAACAGTCCTCTGCATCAGTGACACCATGGTGACTTTATCTTTACCAGTCATAAGGTATATGGCTATAATATACCCTAGCATTGAAATTACACAAGAAAATGTTTCTGCTTTTCTCATTTATGCCCCTCCCAAGAAACAAAACTGGTTTCTTTGCAAAAGCTTCTTTGCAGATGCTGAAAATCTGAAATACAATCGGAAAGCACCAGTGATGGTAAAGAATTCCAAGGATCACTACCCTCTGACAGAAGAAATCCCTCCACAACTCAGTCGTGTCTGTGGAGAGAAGACCAGAATTAACATCCAGAATTTTGTCCCAAGAAAAAAAATTCCTGATTTTGGGAGGAAAACTCAGGACTTGGCCCTTTGGCACTGAGCAGCAGGATCTAGGCAGCTCCTCCCTCCCCCCAAGAGGTCACTGGCTAACCCTACAATGCTTACTGGATTAGTTTCCAAGGTGTCTTGAAAGCCATACTGTATTAAATTGCTAAATTGTGGTGGCTTCAGGGATAATTGGTGTCAATTGGCTTGATGATAAACCAAATTGACATCCCACCACCAACAGCTGGGAATCCAGTGTCAGCCTTTTCCACCCTCCAGCTCAATTGGAGGAAGTTTTCCTGCCATCAGGAGGCTAACGTGGAGATCCTCCAACACTATGTGAGTCTAGCTGCCATGTTACAGGTAAGATGCATTAAATCATATTCAGTGTTTACATCATCGTCTTCCTAGACCATTCGACCATAAAATATAGGAGCCAAAACAAACAATTCAGCCCATGAAGTCTGTTCTGCCATTCAGTAGGATCCTAGCTGATCTGACAATCCTCAACACCACTTCCCTGCCTTATCACCATAAGCCTAGATTTCCTTACTGATTAAATATCTGTCTTTCATGGCCTTCAAAGATTTAATGACCCAGCCTTGACAGCCAATGATGGGAAAGAATTCCATGGATCACTACCCTCTGACAGAAGAAATTCATCCACAACCCTGTCTTGAATGGGTAGCCCTTTAGTCTGAGATTATGTCCCCGGTCCTAGATTCTCCTGTAAGAGGAAGCAACCTTTGTGCTCTTATCCTGTCAAACCCCCTAAGAATTTTATGTTTCAATAACCTCTCTTCTAATTCCTCTAAATCTTAATGAGTACAAGCCCTACCTGTTCAACCTCTCCTCATAAGCCAGTCCCTCCAAACCCAGTCTCAGTTGAGTGACCTTGTCTGAACTGCCTCCAATATCAGGATATCTTTCCTGAAATGAGGAGACCAAAACTGTTCAGAATATTTGAGCTGTGGTCTGACTAACACCTTGTATAGTTTTAGAAAACCTGTCTAATTTTATATCCCATTCTGTTTGCATAAATGCCAACATTCGATTTGCCTCCCCTATTATCTGCAGAATTTGGATGCTAGTTTTCTATGATTCATGCACAAGGACTGCTCTGTGCTGCAGATATCTGCAGCTATGAGATGTGAGTATGTGGATGGGTGGAGTTGTGAGTATTACATATGAGCCATGCTTAGTAACTAGAAAAGTTACAGCACAGAAAGCACTCGTTCAACCCATCCTGCCAACGAAAACTAAACTAGCCGCCTAATCTAACCATCTTTTAGCACCTGCACCATACCATTGCAGGTTATTGCACTTTGGTGCTGATTCTGGTACCTTTTAATAGAGTAGAGGCATCCTGCCTCTACCACTAAACGAGGACATGAATCCCAGACACCCACCACCTTCTGGATGAAAATATTCTTCCTTCTCTCCCCTCTAATCCTTCAACCAATCACCTTAAATTTATGCCCCCATTAATTGATTTCTCTGCTAGGGGAGAGATATCTTCTCTGCCTGCTCCATCTAGACACCTCATCTAAGTCATCCCTTGCCTCCTCATTTCTAAGAAAAACAACCCTAATCTATTCAATTGTTCCTCATCAGTGTAATTTTCAAGCCCTGCCAACACTTGTGTGTAGTTGGTCTGGATTCATTCTAGATGAATTATGTCCTTAATATAATGTATGATCAAAATTGTGCACTAAATTATAACTCGTGTCTTAACCAGCATTTTATACAGCTCCAGTATTACATCCCTGCTTTTGTTTTCTATGTCTCATCCAATGTATTCCACTTGTTTTCTTTTCTACCTTCAAAACTGTGGACGTGCACTCCAGTGTCTTTCTCTTCCTTTACCCTTGTGAATATCGTCCCATTTGTTGTATCTTTTCTTGTTTTGTTTGTCCATCACCCCTTCCAAAATGCATTACCTCACACTCCTCCACACTCTTCCACCCACTCAACCAAGCCATTGATATCATTCCAGAGACGATAGCTATCCTTCTTCCTGTCAACTACACGGCTGATTTTGTGTCATCTGCATAATTGATTGTTGGTAGGTAAGTGAAAGGCGTGAGGTGACCTGAACAGTGTGGAATCTAATGGTCCAGTTGGATTTATATGGCATTTGAAGATGAATTCACTGAACTTGACCACTCGTGTCAGGTTGTTGAACGTTTTGCAGCACCGCATCCAGTTCTTCAGGAGTAGACTGCGCACTGACTACAAAAATTATCTGCCTTTGGAATGTATACTTGGAGGATCTCCTGACCCTCTTGGGAAGAGGACCTCATTCCTACAATCGACCTTCTGCACCAAAAGCTTCAGTGCTATTTCAGAGAACCTTAGACCATGCTCTCTTGTTTCTTGTTGTGCCAATTCTACTCATTCTTCTATTCATAAACTCTTTCCTAGCCACTTGCAATTTCTACTACAGAAACAATGCACTTTCCCATTTAATAGGTGCAGGATACTTGCAGCTCGTGCCTTTGAATTAATAGAAAGCGAATCTGCACTGTCGCAAACAGATCATATTTGTGAGAAAATTAGCTCAATTACATTCATTTTAGGATGACAGACTGTTTGAATGGAAGCAAAATTTGATGAATGTGAACAAATAAGCAGACTCTCCAAAGTTATCCCTGGCTCCTCCTGTACCTTTCTTCTTCACTGCAGCAGCCAGGTTCCTATTTTGTCTTCAGAGCCAATAGTTCTAGCCACCCAACCAATAAAATTATTTTATTACACCTGTCTGCTACACATGTTTTGTGATTCAGAGCTACTGAACAGTAGAAGAGGAGAGTTTCATGAATTAGCAGGTAGCAATATGAAAATGCTGAACTTATGTTCCAGCACCATGCCTGAGCACTTGTTAAATATAATAAAATATAATCATAATAGTTCATCGCAAATAGTATCACGTTATAATACATTAAATATATTTATACACACACACACACATATATATATACACACACATATATAATATATATATTCCTATATATTATATATATATTCATATATATAAATTTTCACATATGTGCTGCAATTTTCCAGAAGGGCCTCAGATACTTGTGTTATTCTAAGATATTTTCTAATTTCTGGACCTTCAAGTCTTATTACAGATTTTAAAACAAAATATACAATTGTATTAAATATTGGAAATACCACACATTTTTAAAAGGAAAATCTTTGAGGGTTTTAAAAAAGCTTATGAAAATTGTGATGGCAAACTAATAATGCTTTATTAAAGCTATACCAATATATAAGTAGATGAAGAGAAGACCTATATTTGCATAACATTCTATTCTATCTCTTCGGAAAAGTCCTGAAGCACTGTAAATACAATGACTTTTTTGGATTGCAGTGATCACAAAAATGCCAAGTTTAAAATTTATATTATGCTGGCTTTGAAATTTTTATTTTCTAACTTTATATATGACCAAATATGAAAATGGACATTGCTTTAGAGAAGATATGCTTACCGTTTTTGTTGGTGTGTATTTTATTTGAATTTTGTTTACATCTTTGATTTGTTAATAGTGTGGTAGAAATAATTGCACTGCAAACACAACTTTTTGGGAAGGAGATGTCAGTTGGAATCACTGGAGTAGTTGTGCACAGATCATGCAGAAGACACTGATTTTATGCTCCATGACCTATAGCTGACTCCATTTGTTGGGGATGTGACTAGTTAGTGAAGTGGAAAATGATGCTATATGCTTAATAGCCTGAAGTGGGACTCTAGAGATGCACTGTCTCAGATGAACAAGTGAACATTATATCCATTATTCTCTTCGCGACCACTTTTTTTTATTCACTGTGTATTGAGCTAATAAATGAAACACACAGCATTATCACAAAAGATTGCCTTGTTTTCACTGCTCACTGTTGCAAAATAGCGTGTTGTTATATTTGTTTTAAGAAAGCAGTGTCAATCTCCTATTAAGAGTAATCTCCTAGGATTGGTAGTTGGCTAGAACAATATAGTTCCACCCCAGGCATTTTACATGAAAGCCACTTCTGGAGTATGAAATTGGAAACACAATTCCATTTTTGTGAGGTTGCCAAAAAGTGTTGTTTGTATGATGAAATTTTATTCTTTATAAAAATTCAGAGATTTGATGTGATATTTATAATTTACGCCACCAAAAGTATTATTCAATGTTGGTTATTTTTAACTCAATGACATAGACTTTAATTGTAGGATTTTCACTGTAGTCTTAAAAGTGATGAACACAAGACATCAAAAATTCCAAAAATAAAAGGCTGTTGGCATATTTTAAAGTTACTTGGTATCGGATAAAGTATACATACTTTCTATTTACATGCTGGCCATATTGAGAGATGATGCAATGGGATTGGGGGAGATGCCAAAAGGGATTGTGAAAAGTTAAAGCTTAGGTGGAAGATTGCATGTAATGTTTCAAGAGATTTTCATGAGATTTTTAAATGTGAAGTCAATTCTAATAAAACAGAAGTCTAAGGAGAGTAATGCTATAATTTGTGAAAGCTATCGACTACTTTTAGCAAACAGAATGGTAACAGGGAAGTGGATTGGGTGGAACATAAGGAGGTGTGGAATGAGGTGTGAGAATGTCAGCATGAGACATGCATGAAATACAGACTCAGGTGCAAGTTGGAAAATTGTTAGAAAAAGTTACAACATTGAAATGGACCTTATGGCTGAATAAGTCTGACCGTTGCTTGTTGCACATGAACTCCGAAATCCAATTACACTCCTTCCTTTGTCTTCAGTGTTTCTTGCATTCAGTTTTTGATACAGCTGTTTAATGGTTGATGTAAATGATCAAGAAACTGTTTCAATAGTTGTTGTGGATGTATTCTACATTTTGTATGACTGGCAGTGGTTATGAAGGTTAAATAAAGTAAAGCAACCTTCTAAATTAGGGCAAATATTTATACCAAGTAAAAAGTGATGTTTAGGTTTATTTGCATATGTTATTGATAAGGGAGGATTATATTTGTACATAGCTGTAAACGTAATATAGGCATAATAATGCAGGATTGTATCAATGTGAAATTGGTTAATTAAACATTTGGTTAATGGCAATTAAACACCTGCTTAGATTGGTTTAGAAAGAACTGTGTATATCCTCAGTTCAGAGACAAATTGCAGTAACAGTGAAGTGCAAAATAACATAGTTTTTCTGACTTTTTCTTTTTATCTGAATAACAATTGGAATTATTGATACATTGGGTTCACTTAAATTTTAAGGTATCTGGGTTCAGCTGTTTTAATTTCACGGTAGATTACCGATATAGTGACGACAATTAAATCTAAACAAGCAGTGTACTTGCTAATATTGAATGCTTATAGTAGTTTTCCACTTACGAAAAATGCAGCAAAAGTCAGCTGATTAAAGTATGGTTAAATGTAGAAAATAACTGGAAACCAGAAATGCAGTGACGAGTATTGCATCAGACCTGTTCACACTGGGAACTGATGTTCTGAAATATTTTATTTGTTATACATGCTATTTCATTTAGCATCAAATAAGCTCACTACCCTAGAATATAAGGATTTTTAATGAAATGGTTGTCTTTTCCTTGTATCAGCTCAGTACCTTTTCAATGTTCTTTTTTGTTATGACCAGTCAACAGGAGAAGTCCCCCAATTTGTTGCAGGTCTAGACAGGATACCTGAAACCATCAAGTTCCCAGAGAGGACGGGTGAACTAGCTCCCTTTGGTCATTCACCTACCCACCTTGGCTTGGTCATAACAAGGTTAAATTTAAAAGCATCACTACCCTATGGATATCTTTCACCCCAGTCAAAACGAACTTGTATTTTTGAAAGAACCAATTTAACTAGACTTTCTTGATTAATGAAAACAGTCAGTTTATTCTTGACTGTATGTGTAAACAAATAGTAAATAAAACACACTTACTCAGATTAGAAATAAGAGGTGAGTCCAGAAGACAATATTTTCTGGAAAAAAAAGTGTATAGATCAGTCTCTGAAATGTTTCGAGATTTTTGGCATTGTAGATTGATTGAAGTACTTTTGTCCTGAATTGCAAATTAGATCCATTCTCATTTTATTACAAAGGAGATTTTTAAAAAAGAGTATAAAACAACAGATACACTCTCAAATGTTCATTCTCCTAGCATTGGTCAATATTATCCCTTCAACTCTAACTAGGTTTTTTTAAGTCTTAGACAGAGAATCGTCAATCACATTTGATTTCCTCAAAATATGGGTGAGTTTTAAGTGGTAAGGTTGAAGGAACAAACTCCAGTGGAACAAACTGGCCTTCTGAGTCTTAAACATTTCCACTTAAGTTAACACATTGTGGTCAGTTTACACTGTGGTCTCCCTGCACCCATTTCAGACATACTTCTCAAAGTTTGACAGCTAGTAATATTCCAAGAGTTTCCTTCTCTATTTTTGTTTCTGATATTTATTTCATTTGATTTAGAGGAGTAACTGAATGGTCTTAAGACAGAAGTTTAAAAGAATGTACTGCTGAAACTCTAAATTGTTTGTGAAGCGTGGATATTTTGGCCATTGTACTGAATGTTACTGGTAGGGTTGTTGTTGATAATTGAACAATCGATTCTGAGATCCTTGTCATTGTCAGTTGATTGAAACTCTTTTGGTGTGATTACTTCCAGCAGTGGCAGACTGGCAGCACTCAGAGTTAGACATTCACAGAGTCATAGGATTACACAGTGTGGAAACAGACCCTTCAGTCCGACTGGTCTGCACCCACCAGATATCCTAAACAGATCTCACCCTATTTGACAACGTATGACCTATATCCCTTCCTATTTATGTACCCATCCAGATGCCTTTTAAATGTTATAATTGTACCTGCCTCCAGCACCACCTCTGGCAGCTCGTTCCTGCCTCTGCATGAAAAATTTGCTCCTAAGGTCCCTTTTAAATCATTTCCCTCTCATGTTAAACCTATGCCGTCTCATTTTGGACTCCCCTACCCTGGGAAAGACATTTTTATTTCACTTTACCTGTGGCACAGAGGGTTGTTTAAATGACTATTTTTAGAACTGAGACCCTTAAGGCAGACTAGTCCATACACTATAATGTCAGGCCATTGACACACACAGACTAGAGTTAGAGTCACTTTTTAACCCTTTTTCTGCATACTTCTGGAAGGCCAAAACACACATATCCTGCACAACATAGTACTCTGCTGAAAGGGCAGTGGCAAGATAATCATCCCCCTCATAATCTCCTCCTGTTATGTATTTCTCTTGTATTGAAGTTTGCCTGGCACTCTACAAGTGCAACATTCTATGGGTCCCAGCAAAGAACTTTGCCAGACAAAGGCTGAATTTACATCTGCAGTCTTTTACAGCTGTAGTAGACTTCTTTAAAAAATAATAATTTGCATTTACTTCCTGCCTTTAACACAGAGAAGTATGAAAAGGTATTTCACAGAAGAATAATCAGGCAATATTAACAACAAGCTAAAGAAGGAAATAATAGGAAAGATGAGTGAAAGCTTTGCTTTGAGGAAGATCTTGAGAAGGTGGAGAGAAAGAAATGTCGAGACATTAAAAAACTTAGGATCTGGAGGTATAAATACACAATTACCAACAATGAGGCAAAAATAGTCAGCTTTACACAAGAGGTCAAAATTTTGGGAATGTAAAATTCTCGAAAGATTGCGATGGTGGAAAAAGAAATACAGATATAAGGAGAGGTGAGGCATGAGAGAATCTGAAAAGAGTGTTGAGAGATTTCAATTTGTGATGTTGGGGCACCGGAAGGACATACAGGTGAGAAAGAACAGTAATAGTGAATAAATAGGCATGGTTTAGGTTACACAGCCGAATTCTGGGTAAGCTGGAATGGGGAGGATGGCAAGCAGGTAAGAAGAACATTAGAATAGCTGAGCCTTGAGGTCACAAATACATGAATAACCGTACTGCAGATGGGCTGAGACAGGGATGGAGACAGGAAATGTACAAAACATTTATAATAGAGAGAAGAAGCTCTACTATGGGTCAAGTAGAACACTGAGATTTCAAACAGTCTGCTTTGACCTAAGATAGTGACCTGAGCAGGGTGTTGGAATCAGTAGTGAGTGTACCACATTTGTGACAGGGTTGGTCACATAAGACTTTGTCTTCAGAATGTTAAACTGAAGAAAATTCCAATCCATGTAGAAGTAAAGCCAGGAGTCACATGACACCAGGTTATAGTTCAACAGGTTTATTTAAAATCACAAGCTTTCGGAGCACTACTCCTTTATCAGGTGAAGTCAGGTAGGAATAGATCTTGAGCAAACATAGAGTCCCTTCATATTGTTCTATTGAATGCCCTCTGTAACAGGTATTGCAATGGCCAAGTGCAGATTAACATTGGACAATGATCATCAGCTCTACAAACAGCTGAATCTGATTGAGATATGATACCAAGACTGAAGACCTTAAAAAGAGGTGGTGGAGAGAGGTAATGAGAATAATGTTACTCCATTAAATCCATTTGATTCAATCAAATGCTTACTTTGGACCATTCAACCATCTGTGACGCCCACCTTTCTGTGAAAGTTTTGAGCATGTTAGTGCACACCACATGCTCCCTTTACAAGGGCACTCGAGCGTAAATGTAGCAGCGGAAGAGGGTTGGGCACTTGACCCCCTCCGCTGCCTAGACCTACTGATGGCAACTTTGGCCAGGCCCAGGAGCTTGTCCCATGAGGAGATCTTCTTTGGAGGACTTCCTAACTTTGGGCACCTAGTGCAAAGGGGAACATAAGGCTGAAGTACAACCAAAATAGCTGAACAGGGGTGTAATCTCCCACAACAAATACGTGCTTCATCCACAGACTCCCCAGAACTGCAAACTAAACAGTTGTGCTGGGAATCCATGAACTACCTGATTCTATGATTGCATGGGACTGCCACATGCAACATCCTCTACCCCAAGTTTCTGCTAGAAAGTGGGAGGACTCCCACATAGAGAGTGTGCCACTGCAGCAAAAAATCGTCAACCACAATGTATGTGGGTAATGGATAAAGAAGTGGAGTGCGTGCAGCAGCAATGTTATAAGAAACCCCTGAACACCACGCAGAAAGAATTTCAATGATGTGGTTCATGTTGTAGGGAGCAGGCTCCTGACGGAGGCTCAGATTTATATCTATTTCTAATCAATCTATTCAAATGTGTCATGACACACCTTGGAGCAGGACTTGAACCAGTGACAGGGACATTGTGCCACAACAGCCCTAGAGTTAGTTTCTTTAGATGGTCATCTCACCTGCAGGAGTTCCTCAGGGTTGTGTTCCAGACACAACCATCTTCAGCTGCTTCATCAATTACTTTCCCTCCATCATAAGGTCAGAAGTGAAGATGTTTGCTGATGATTGCGCAAAGTTCAGCACCATTTGTAACTCCTCAATTACTGAAACATTCTGTATTCAAATGCAACAAGATCTGGACAATAGCCAGGCTTGGGCTGACAACAGGCAAATAATATTACTGCCACACATATGCCAGTTGATGGCCATCACCAATAAGAGACAATCTAACTACTGCTCCTTGACATTCAATGGTGTTACCATCACTGAATCCCCACTATCAACATCCCGGGGGTTATCATTGACCAGAAACTCAACTAGACTCACCACGTAAACACAATGGCTGTAAGAGTTGGTCAGAGGCCAGGAATACTGCGGCGAGTCATTCACCACCTGATTCCCCAAAGCCTATCCAACATCCGCAAGGCACAATTCACAAGTGTAACGGAATACTCCCCACTTGCCTGAGTGAGTGTAGCTCCAAGAAGCTTGACACATTCACGACAAAGCAGCCTGCTTGATTGACACTGCATCCACTCCTTCCACCACTGTCAATAAGTAGCAGCAGTGTGTACTATCTACAAGATGCACTGCAGAAATTCACCAAAGACGCTCACATAGCACCTTGCAAACCCATGACCACTTCCATCTAGAAAGACAAGGATAGCAGACATATGAGAACACCACCACCTCCAAGTTTCCCTCCAAGCCACTCAGCGTCTGACTTGGAAATATACCGTCGTTCCTTCACTGTCACTGGGTTAAAATCATGGAATTCCCTTCCTAATGGCATTGTGGGTCAACCCGCAACAGATGGACAGCAGCAATTGAAGAAGACAGTTCACCACCGTCTTCTTTAGGGCAACTAACAACAGGCAATAAATGCTGGTTGACCAGCAATGCCCACATCCTACAAAAGAAGAAATAAGTAAATAATTTCCTTGACCTGTTCAACGATATTGTTACACAACTCTAGAGAAGGTAGGACTTGAACCAAGGTATCCTGGCTCAGCCATAGGCGTATCAGTACCATGAGAACATGTGTTTCGTAGAAATTGCTGCCGGCTACACTCCAATGTACAAACCATGATAACTGCTTGATTCATTACAGTGGATAAAGAATAGTAGAACAATGTACTTTCAACTTCCAGAACTGTTTAAAATTGAATGTAAATTAACATCGTGACTGGAAACCCATAAGACCATAAGATAAAGGGACAGAATGAGTCCATTCAGCCCATCGTGTCTGCTCTGCTATTCGATCATGGCTAATAAGTTTCTCAATCCCATTCGCCTGCCTTTTTCCTTTAACCCTTGATCCCCTTACTAATCAAGAACCTATCTAACACTGTCTTAAAGACACTCAATGAATTGGCCTCCACAGCCTTCACAGTAAAGAGTTCCACAGATTCATCACACTCTGGCTGAAGAAATTCCTCCTCATCTTGGTTGTAAAGGATCATCCCATCACTCTGAGACAGTGCCCTTAGGCCCTAGTCTCTCCTACTACTGGAAACATCTTCTCCACAACCACTCTATCTAAGCCTCAGTACTCTGTAAGTTTCAATGAGATCCCCCTCATCCTTCTAAACTCCTTCAAGTACAGACCCAGAGTCCTCAACCGCACCTCATATGACAAGCCCTTCATCCCAGGTATCATTCTTGTAAGCTTCCTCTGGACCCTCTCCAAGGCCAGCACCTGCCTCAGATAAGGGACCCAAACTGCCTACAAATTTCCAAATGTCATCTGACAACAGCCTTATGCAGCCTCAGCAGTACATCCCAGTTTTTGTATTCTAGCCCTCTCGAAGTGAATGCTAACATTGCATTTGCCTTCATTATTGCCAACTGAAACCACATGTTAACCTTTAGAGAATCCTGAACCATGTCACCTAAGTCCCTTTTTGCTACAGGTTTCCAAAGCCATTCCCTATTTAGAAAATAATCTCCACCTCTATTCTTCCAATCAAAGTGTGTAATTGTTCGCATTTCCACATTGTATTCCATCCGCCACTTCTTTGCCCACATTCCTAGCCTGTCCAAGTCCCGCCGCAGCCTCTCTGCTTCCTCAGCACTACCTGCCCTTCCACCTATCTTTGTGTTATTTGCAAATTTAGCAATAATACCCTCAGTTCATTCATCCAGATTGTTAATCTATAGTCTGATTCGTAGTCCCAACACTGACTCCTGCAGAACTCTATGATTCACTAGTTGTTATCTTGAAAAAGTCTCCTTTATCCCTACTCTCTACTTTCTGCCAATGTCAATCCTTTATATCCATGCCAGTACCTTGCCCCTAACACTATGGATTTGTCTTATTTAGCAGCCTCCTGTGTGGCACTTAGTCAAAGTCCAATTAGATCACATCCACTGGCTCTCCCCTGTCAAACATCTTTGTTACTTCATCAAAAAATTCTAGCAGATTTATCAGGCATGACCTCCCCTTGATGAAGCCATACTGAATCTGCTGTATTATACCATGCACTTCTCAGCATCAACAGCAAAGCAACAGGCTAAACAAGAGATCTTGACCTCTCTCCAGATAGACCTTCCTCTCAAGGAGATCGGGAGGTGCCAGTAGGCTCCAAACCAGAAGACAAACCATATACAGGCTCCCCAGAAGTCTCCACATAGGACCCTTCAGACAAGTCTGTGATCCCCAATCCTGTGAAAGTGAGGGTAAAGAAGGATGAGCCTACATTTGGGCAGGACACTCTCAGCATCTGTGGAACCTCCAACCACAAATACCCCTGGGGCCATCCACCTAAGCCTTCAAGGTTGATAGACTATTATAAGACAAGCTCCCTCCACCCAGGCTATGGACCCTGGGATTGCACCAAGACATAGTGAGAGGACAAGGAAAATAAAACCTTCTGGAGGCACAGGTGACACTTCATTGTAAATAGAACACCACATCTATAAATATACATACACTTTAAATCATCACCAGTCTGACTGCCTTTTTAGTTGTAGGATCAAGAATAACCTGACAGTTATCGAGAATATAGGCATCAAGACAGCTTCAAAGTACCCACCACAGACCCCTAAGCTGTGATAGTAATGATCCCGTGTGACTCAGACATTGATCAAGTGGAATTATTTCTTATCAATGATGGTTCAGACCAAAACAGCCACCTAAGAAACCTTAACTCATTCTATTGGCTGGGTAACTCCATCAACACCACCCCTAAACTATCAACTTGACCAACTGACTATACCTTCAAGCTGACTCAAATAACCCATGTATACTCCCTTTGAACACCCGAATACCCCAACCCAAACTGATTGCCCTCAGTTTTACCTGACTACCCAACCAATCTGACCTGACATCTCAACTACAATTCAATCTGACTACACCCTGACCACCCAACCACCTGACGATAGCCTAGCTAAGTTACCTACCCTTTCATGCACAGATTCATTCATTCACACATTCACCAACCCACACTCCATTTATTAAATGACTGGACTAAAAAATTACCTGAATAAGGTAGCTAGTGCTGTAAGAATGTGGCACATAATTTTATCCCGACTGCTCTCTTGCTGGACTTGGATGAAATATTCTGCACTTTCTTTTTGATGTCAGCCAAAATCTAAAGATCTTGAGGAAACGTGCAGTAGCCTTGACTAAGTAAGTAAATTATATGCAAATAGCAGCAATACATCCAAAAGAATTTAACCACTAACCTACCTGTCATGATCACAGATCATATTCCCTGATCACCTGTGGACATATTTAATTTTTAATTGCCATGTGCTTTTCTTTAAGAAAGAGCAAATACAGACACAATATGACTGCTGTTGTAAAAGTTCAGTGACTATCTGGAAAAGTATACTGGAATGTCATATTTGAAGTTGTCAAGGAAGCTTCAAAGGGAGAAATGCACTACAGCTTGAACTGTAATCTCTGTATTTTATATTGTGAATATGATGTAAGAAAAGACAACAGTGTGGGCAAGAAACATGTTTGCAATTTCCCCTTTCAAGAATATACAGGAACGAGGGTTAAAAAGGGAGTTTCAGCCCTGGTGTGTATGATGGGCTGAGGTGCTTGTTTGTGCTAGCGGGGGCTGTAGGCATGTCTGCTAGCCTGGTTTCAAGCACCAGTGTGCAACAAAGTCACTAAGTCACTTTTCCAATGATACAAAAGTTTTAATTAAGTCACTGTCGAAGACCCATCCATTAGTCTCCCCCGTGTTGCAAGTAAAGGTGTCTCTCTGAGTGCTGGAAGCCAGTCAGCAAACAAGTTCAAAAGGAAGCAGGACTTGTTGAGTGTGCATCCTCAATCGAAATTGATACATGTGTGAAAAAGAAAACAGACAGTTCATCAGATTGGGAAATGGCTGGAGATGGAGATATTTGAGAACCAGTGAAAGACCCATTCACAAGGAAGGAGTTCACATGTTAAATGATTTGCAAACTGTTTAATAGTAAGATGATCCATGAGATAATGTAAACATATGGAAAGGATATTCCACTATTTTATTTGTAATTTGGATGTTCAATATTTTGCATGTTCTTTTAGTATATAAATCCAAGTTGCTTATTCATTATCTAAGCATCAGTGCCATATGGGAAGGATTTCAGTTTCTAATAGAACATTTTTGTACCACTCTTGGTCATTCTTTCCTGTTCTTACTATAGGTCCAAGACTAA
The DNA here is from genome assembly GCA_024137785.1 of Ginglymostoma cirratum. Taxonomy (NCBI): domain Eukaryota; kingdom Metazoa; phylum Chordata; class Chondrichthyes; order Orectolobiformes; family Ginglymostomatidae; genus Ginglymostoma; species Ginglymostoma cirratum. Next base: position 13,984,723 of record JAHRHZ010000088.1, on the reverse strand, counting down.
ACACATTCCTACAGTACCTACAAAACGCCATAGAAATCTTATTAAAGAGGCATATACCAAACAATCTGGTAGGTCAATGGAGACACAATTACTGTTGGTGCCAGTGAACTGCAATTAGTTTTAAAATTTATCTCCAGTGCTTTCAAAGCGACAACATAAAAGATTGTATTTACACAATGTTTTTTATAACCTCAGGATATCCCAAGACACTTAACAGCTAATAAAGTTCTTCTGAAATGTAGACCATTATAGTAATGTGGAAAAAAATACTGCCGATACTGCTTAGCACAAAAGAACTGATGCTAGATTTTACAGAATTTCTATTTGGCTCATAGGGGGACAGTCTTAACACAAAAATAAACTGTAATACCAAGACTAATATCATAATAAGTTGCTTTTTTTGGGAAGGAAACCAAATACATTTTTAGTCTTCATTTAAAGCTTCAATACTTTATTTAACTCACAAGGTCCCAGTTAATAGATTTTGATGCAAATATCGAACCCACTAAAAAACTTTCCTGTGCTTCTAGAAAAGCTGCACAGCACAGTTGCAAAATATCTAATACCACCAACCTTGAAAGAACTAGATTGAAAGAGAAAAAAGTGCAACAATTAACCAGAGCTAAATGTTGGTTGTGAAGTCAAATCAGGCCATCAGCTCCTCTGTCAGGGGTGAAAGTAAAAAGTAAATTTATAAAGGTAAAAGGAAGTCAAAATGTAGGGGAGTCCATTTCCTGTCTTGCCCATAATTTATCTCTTGAACAACAACATTAAAACATAGCTACTTAACCATTTGTGGACCTCTTGTGCTGCTGAGTTCGTCTTCGTTACAATGACTACACTTCAGAAGTATTTAATTCGATGTGAAGCAATTTTAGATGTTCTGAGATAGAAAAGACATTACATAAATGAAAAGCTGTTTCTGATCATCCTCATTTTTGTCCAAGTAGTAAAACAGCCACCTGCTTAACTTTTCACCATGTTCCAAATATCTTGGATGTATAAAATGGGATATTTAAACACTGTGAGATTGTTCATTCAGTTTTTAAGCTACCAGAAGATCATGACAGAATAAATTATCAAAAAAAATCTCAATAGCAGCTGAAAGTTGGAAATCCACAATTCAGTTAAACCGTTGTTCCAAATGGAAAATAAGAATAAATTGGTGTAAATATATTGCCGAAGAGATAAATGGGGAAATGCAATTAAAACTGGATAAATAAATGTGATCACTGTTGGTCTCATTTGAATGCAACATAACATTGGAGGCAATATTCCAATTCATTATATAATCTGAATTTGCAATATTCATCTACCCAGAGTTCTAATAATATTACAAAGATCTCCTTTTGGTGAAATAAGTAAATGATGAAACTGGAAAAAGCTCAATCTCCATCGAATATGCAATACATTCATATTTTGCAGCTTTTTCCATCATCCTTTCTCTGTAGCTTCTATCATAATGACAAGATATACAAAATGCGACACAAAATAAGAGATTGGAATGCTATTTCATTAACAGTTTGCATCAGTTGTTTAGTGCATTTGCTGACTTCAGTTTAGATTATTTGCATTTAGTGCTTGAAAAATCAGTATCATAAAATAGATTCTGTAGTATTTAGACTATTAAAAAAAATGTTGTTTTTCAATACAACCAGCCTTTCTTACATGGCTGTTAGCATTCTTTTTGCATTCACTGTATCACTAATAGCGAAATACATTTGTAGGGTCCTCAAAACAGAGCAATTTTGTATTGCTGGAAATGTGTTTGCTATCTACTCTCATTTTCTCTTTTGTATTATCGTTGATCACAGTCATTAGAGCAAAATGATCAATCTGTCCCATCACTTACTGCATTAATTTCCATTAATCAAAGTATCTGAGAGAACCAGTCTTCCAAATCTATTATTTTTCTTGTTTTCCTTTTCTTTCACACATAGTGGAAAATGTGGAAAATGCCTTTCCTTCTCTTTGAATCTCAGCAGGGTAATAAAGCTAAAGCTGTACTGTTAATAGCTTCTAGCAGAAATACTATGGCCAATCAAGCAGTAATCACAGCAGCACTAGGTCCTTTGTTTGCTTTCAAATGTGGCTGCTGTAATGATTAGCATCATTTTCTGTGAAAGCTGATGGCTGTCTGTGCCCTAGAAACCAGGTTTATATTTTTTAATGTATAAAGTAAGAACTTTACAGCACCTTTTTACCATTATCTATCATGCTGTAGGAAGGTAACCTTTTGCACAGGCCTTGCTTTGCTTTACGGTGGCACAGCAAAGAGATAAGTACCTCCTTAATGATGAATTTGCTGATACATTTTAAAAAGGACAATTCATTATGTTGCAGCTGCAATTGATTAAACAAGTTAAAAGGCCTCATGAGTGGCCTTCTGAGCAGTAGCAATCTACATACATTTACTTTCATGATGGCTACCCCATCATAGCTGTACATAATTTGCCTTTTAAAATGCTAAGTTAAAACTGCTAGTTAAAACCATTCCTGCCGGAAGATGCTGAACTGCTACAACTGTTTCCATGCATTTCCCCTATTAGTCCATGTTGTGATAAGAAATGGGGCAGCTGTAAGAATGACCTCTTGGCAAATAGCCCTACTTTTTAAATGCCTGCTATGAACTGTGCAAATGACAGCTTTCAGAGCACAGACATAATATTTACTTCAGGCAACGAAGGTTCACATATTCTCCAGATATCTCGCTCGGACTTGGATAAATTAAATTTTGATTCCATTAGGAACAGTTTGATTTGAAAGGTCAGCATTTCAGACTAGGTTTTTTTTGAAACAAAAACAAAATAAATACATAAGTTCCATGTTTGAAAATCTTACCATTTTTCTTCTTGTAGCTAAGAACATTGAAGAGAAATATCTTGGCACTAGCCGACTCCAAATTATACATTTTACTTCAAAATGTGGAATTTGCCCCAAAGCAAGTGATATTTCTATATTTGTCCATGGGGAACAGTTACAGATTAACTGGCAGTTGAGCATGTGATAGCTGCATCTTTTGTGATTAAATGTAAATGTTTTATTATCAGATGTTAGTCCAACTCAAAGCCTGTTTTGTGGATTTACTCAGTGGGATTTGCCATCTTCTGGGATAAACATGATAAATGTAGTGATTTAACAAGAAAGGCCACAGTTGAATTAGCAATTTAGATATAATGCCTTTGGACCTATTGTTCAATCCATGACTTCCAAACCCATTCACAGGGATATTTCAGTCCAGAAATTATTTTCTTCCTTTGTTATCACATTGGACGAACAGCGAAAGAAAAATTACATAAAGCGCTGTTTGAACATTATTTTCTTCCTTCTTTAATGCTTTGCTAGGATTGGATTTCATAAGCTCAAGTTGTCCTGTTTAACTCACCTGAAAACCATTGCTCATGTTAAAGTATTAGTCATTAGGGTCGATATGCATGGAATGCATCACAGCCAAATCAATGTTGTCAGCAGCTGTATATATTATAGAAATATCACAATCTCGAGCAGGATCCCACATGAAATTCAGCATCTCTAACCTAAGGATGCCAATGACAATTCTAATGCCTCGTCAGCCATCCTCAATTCAGCTGGAAATCAACCCTGGGACTTCTGACATGACTCAGCCCTAAACTGGGCAAACTGACTGAGCTAATTGGAAGATCTACTGAAATATAGCATGATCTTTAAACACAGTAAGATGTTTCTTCATTACATTTTCCATTCATCTCTCCTAAAGTTGGGGACTAACATTTAGGCCAACTTCATAAGTGCCAGCAGCTTTCAGATCCCTGACATCGGCAAAAAAAAAGATATACCAAACTATCAACTTTGCATCATATGTGTGTTTCTTCAGGTTTTCAAGGCCTAGGAAGTATTCTATTATACTGATAGAGCAAATTGCATATGGTGTTCACTTACAGCTGCCATATAGAACAACACCAGTAGATGAAGCAGCAAAAAGAAGCAAACCAAGCATGGAGTTAATTATGTCAATACAAGTCAGGGGTTGTTTGGCCAAGGTGGCTGGACAGTTGGCCTGTAATGTAGAATGATGTTTTTAGCACAGGTTTACTTCCCATACCAGCTGAGTTTATCACAAAGATCCCATCTTGTCAAACTGATCCCTCAGCTGAGGTGTGCTAACCCTCAGATTGAGCCAGCACTGATTGTCCCTCTCTATGAGCAAATAGCTCTATGATGCTCTGAGATATTGGTAACTTTCCCTCTTCGATTAAAACAGTCACTGTTGTATTCTGATTTGTCTGTAGCTATTTCCAAGTTCTAAGAATCTTAAACGCAGCTATGACCTCAACATTGATGATGACAATGATGGAAACTAGGTAAGTATGAATATTTTTGCAGTGTTTCCTCCTGTTTGAGAGGAAGCCCCATTTTATGGTGTAGTTAATATCTCAGGCTATGGTTTGCAGATAGAAACAGTCAGATTATGTTTAATTCTACACATGCTGGTCAGAATTGACAGCAGGCAAATGTAACAGTCAAGTCTCATCACAATTGCTGATGACAATGGCACTAACTATAGCTAATATACACCCTCTTGAAAAACATCATGAGTCAACCATTGTATTACCACACTGAAAAAAAATGGTTGAGACAGTTTGAAAGAGAGATGGTAGGTTTTACAGAGGAAAAAAACTGTGAGCTTTCCATTATGAAAGAATTAAAGACATTTTTGAAACATTTCAATGGAAATAAAATTAGCAACAGCCAGTGGCAAAGGTACTAACATCTTATTTCAGGCCAAATGAAAATTCAATACATAATTGAATCAATTTTAAATATACAAAGCAACACACCACTAAGATGATCAACCTGTACAACACATGATTGAGGCTGCAAGTAAGTTTGGTGAAACTGAACAGGTTGACCAGGAAATAAAAACATAAATCACAGAATTGTCACATTGCAGAAAGAGGCTGTTTGCCTATCAAGTTTGCACCTGCTCCTTAAATGAGCACTATGACCAAGCATCGTTTTTCTGTTTTTTTCCCCATAATCTTGAACAATGTTTCTATTCAAATAACCTTAAATACTTTGATTGAATCTGCCTCTGGCACATTGCTAGGCATTGTGTTCCAGATCTGCTACTCACTGGGTGAAAAGATTTTTTTTCTCACATAACATTACTTATTTTGCAAATTTCCTTACATTACTGCCCTCTCATTCATATAAACCTAAAGTGGGTCCAGTGTCACTGGAACTAGTTGACACAAATTTATTAACAAAATTAATGAAACATAATAGCTATCTATGAAGGCTATAGAATTGCAAAACTAGAAAGATGTGTTCAAAACAGTGTCTACAAAAGCGAGTACTCACATGCTACAAGGTCTTCACAATGTCTGAAATGAGCTAACCAATGCCACAAAATCTGATCTCATGTCACATAAGGTCTTCATTGTCATTCCACAGCCATTGAGGGCCAGCCCGGTGGCTCACTGGTTAGCATTGTTGCCTCACAGTGCCAGGGACCCAGGTTTGATTCCAGCCTTGGGCCACTGTGTGGAATTTGCATGTTCTCTCTGTGTTTCCCTGAGTTTCCCCCAGGTGCTCTGGTTTCCTCCCACAGTCCAAAGATGTTCAAGTTAGGCAGATTATCAATGCTAAATTTCCCCATAGTGTCCAGAGATATGCAGTTTAGGTGGATATAGTAAATGTGTAGTTATGGGAACAGGGAGGGGGAGTGGGTCTGGGTGGGATGTTCATTGGTACAGATTCTGGGCTGAATGGCCTCTTTCCCCACTGAAGTGATTCTATGATTGTGTTGTTGACTTAGCAGATGATGGCCACCAGGAATCTGTTGAAACCAAGCAACTCCTTGGGAAAAGGTATGGTTCCCAAGGATTAATCAAATGGTAAAACACAAATCAATCTGTGTTTATCACATCAAGTAAACACAATGCCAAATCTTTATGGTCATCTGAAGATATCTGAACCACTTCCAAGGCCATGAATTGAAGTTTGTGTTGACTTTACAGACTAGCACACTGGACAATACTTCCTTGTTGTCACTGAAGACTCCATCAGATTCCCAGATGTAGACAATAGGCAGGACCTTATCGGGGCCTGAATGATATGGACTTTGCCAGGAAATGTGGCAGAATTGCATGAGAAATCCACTGGATATGTCTCAACATCAGTAGTAATGTATTGTATCTTTTGACAAAATTCTGGGTGTCAGGGCAAAGTGCTTTCCAGTCAATGATGAGTTGCCTATCGAGGGATTATTGCTTATTAACAAACTTATTAACTGCACATTTCACCTCATTAATTTGCAGTTTCCTATCCTAAGTCCCACTGCAAGCAAACAAGACATTGAGAATTTTCAACATGGAAGTAAAAATAGGTACCTGGTCACATCAGCTGACTGCAAAGTGTCTCCATGTTGGTCACCATACAGCATCATCTCAGGCCACAATTCATGGGCACCTTCCATACGTGCCCTTCATCCAGTGATATGGGCATTCAATAATTGCAATAATCTTGCGATCTACATCCCACCTCACCAAACCACTTGCAGAATATAAAGGAAGTTGGGAGCTTCATTGGATGGTAAGTCAGCAATTAGTATTGAAAGACTGCTGCAAGACCACTTTGTGCACAAGCACAGGTGCCTAGCTCACAGACTGAACCAGGCTGCATCTCAAGGCTGCTCACCTCATCTCTTAACTTTTATTCACATAGGGCCCACTCATGCCTTGCCTTGCCACACCATGCCAAGTTTGTTAGTGGGTTAGCTCTTCAGTTAGAACATAAAGACTATGAGAACTGCCTTATCGATGTGTTCTTTGCACAGACACACAGACAGGCTACTTATCATATGCTTGTCAGTAGGATTCTGCCCTGGGTTGCAGTGGGGGAACGGTGTTAGGGTTGGTGGGGAACATCTTGCTGTATGGCATAGTGAGACATCAATTTAACACCTACATGTTGTTCCAGCTGCCTCAGTAGCATACCTAACGCACATTTAAACAAATGGATGACCAAGGGTTCAAAAAGTGCATCGGTGCATCTATCCAATCAAGGGAGGATGGAGAGTACGGTTAGCTGGAGGGTCCTGATATTGTCGGTCAGGGGCACTGTCCAGGGCCTTGGCCCCATTCAGTCTTCCAATCAGGTGTTCACAGTCAGGGGCAATGTTTCTCCTCAGCTTGCATGGCTCTTCTGTATATATTTTTAGCTTAGCGTGCCGATACAGTAACATCCAACTCCACTAGTGTAGATGGACCATGGAGGTGTGTCCATTGGCAGGAAATCTCACATAGAATGTAAGTCAGGGAATATTTCCAACTACAGTCTAGGGAAAGAGCAATGTTCAGTCTTAATGAGCCATCTCCAACAGTCAGGGGAATCCTGTGTCATCAGTCAGGGAGCAGCAAAAACAATGGTCAGTGGTCTCCTGTCACAGCTAGGAGCTGTTTGCCAAAGGCTTTGGGGTGAATACAGTCCTGAGGATCTGTGAGGACTGTGCTAGGGGTGGTTGCTGGAGGGACAAATGGGTTCTTTGCAAAAAGAAGGTGCACAGTCAAGGCTGGGAATAGGAAGGAGAGTCATTGTTTGAAGTGGGCACAAGGGTAGCGACAAAGGGAAAGTCAAGATATAATAGAATATATTGAACAGCATTGGAAGGCACGGTAGTCTGTGGGAGGGAGGGTCATTCATAGTGACTACTGTATTGGCCTCCACAGGGTAAACATAGAGGACCAGGGTGTGCATCTTTGATGTGTAATGTTGGTACATAGGGAACAAGAAGGGAATTTGTGTCCTTACAAGGTTGGATGGGTATGAGTGGAAATGGGCTATTGGGGTAGTGCAAGGTTAAATGGGCCATGGGGGTACGGGAAGTACCCAATGACCAGGTAGACCCTGGTGCTGATCGTGTCCACTGTGAGCTACATTCTCTGCCATCGCCTGCTGTTCACTGGACGCCAAGTGGAACTGGGAAATGGCTGTGATAATATTCAGGGAAAACAGAGTCTGTCGGTTTGATAGGTGAAAGCATGGGATCCACATTTGCCATACCATAGGACATTAAATGGGCAAATACATGAATTGCATGCTTGTAAACTGCTGTACATTTAACTTGAAATCACATGGATGAGTTGGACCAAAGGGCCTGTTCTTGTGCTGCATGACTCAATGACTATGAGTATTTCATTATCCATTTGCAATTTATGCAGACTGAAAATGTTTAGGATTCAAATGCTGGTCAAAGGCAATTTGCACCATGCCATGGTCCTTGCAAATTGAATGTTGGCATCTGAATAATGCAGAAGGTGATGGTGATGACTTAAACAGAGGTGAATATCGACCAAAAGTGACCAATAGCTGGTGAAACCAGCAGGGGTGCTGTCAGATGGGGAAACAATTATTTCACCACGTCGTCACATAAGTATTGAACTCTACTGAATGCAATGATAAGTTTCATTGTTGATGTTGTAATAGGATGGGAAGGGGTCATCAGGCACCCTGATTTTGGTGTCACACATTGGTTACTGTGCTAGCACAGCACATTCTGAGGCTAAAGCTGAATGAATTATGCAGGCATGGCCCTCATTTATGGGAGGCTGCATGTCTCACTGTACAGAGAAGTGTGTGCATCTCTCATCTGCAGGATACGCCACCACTCTGTGTGCTTAGAGCTAAGAACCTGTTTTGCTCCTTAAGTTCCCAACATAGGTCATTACAGCAAATCATGCACCCAGCAGCTAATATAATATTGGCTACTGTGGCTGCCTTCAGGAGGATTAGAATGGACAGCAAGGCCAGGAGTGGCTACAAGCTGCCATGGACGCTGAGGAGAACCCAGCTTCTTCCCCGCTGTTATAAGACTTCTGAATGGACCTCTCAAATTTAATGTTGACCTTGCTCTTTGTGCACCTTCTCTGCAGCGGTAACATTATATTCCACACTCTGTTCTGTTACCCTTATACACTTTGTACAGTGTGATCTACCTGTTCTGCACACAACACAAAACATTTCACTGTAACTAGGTATATTTGACAATAATAAATCAAATCCAATCAAAAGAAGTTCTGGTAGAGTTTCAAACTGCAGGGCCCATCAGGAGACATCAGCTCTGGAGCAGGACCAGAGATTTTTAACACCAAGTTAATTTCCTGGGAATAAGCAGAGCTCTTGTATGTCCAAGGACACTGTAATGGAACTATGTTAGATACTAGAAGGGACCTGAGACTGCAGGAGTGGAAGGACACCCTCTCTCAAGGATGCGAAGTTCACAGCTGCATTGAATGTCTATGTGGCTGGCTCCTTCCAGGGAGCAATAAGTAATGATGTGTGGGATCTCTCAGTCACGCAACCACAAATACTTCAGGACAGTAGCTGATGCCATCTGTGCAAGAATACACCAGTTCTTCTCATTTTCTCATGATGAGGTCAGTGCTGTAGCCCAGGTAGTAGGATTCAAACACATAGCTGACTTCATCCAGGTACAGGATACTATCAACTGCAAACAGACCACATTGAGAGGGCTGTATCACAATACTACAGAATTCAATAGGCAGGAGTAATATTTAATTAATGTGCAGGCAATCACCGTTACCACCTCCTGGAGGTATATACCCAGTATCCTGACAGCTGCCAGGACTCCTACATCCTGGAGCATTCTCATGTACCTGTTGAGTTCGAGGGTCTGGGTGCCTTAAAGGCTGATGACTTGAGGACAAGGGATACCCACTGCCTTCATTGCTGAAGCGACACTATATCACAACCCTTTGACTGGAGCGGAATGCAGATACAATACCTTGACCAGGGCTTTAGTGGAGCAGATGATAGAGATCCTGAAGATGTGGTTCTGCCACTTGGATCAGACTAGGGGTCCTTGCAATATAGCTTGCAGAGAGTCTGCTGCATTTTTCTAGCAAGATGTGTTCTGCACAATTGGAACAAGCAATGAGGTGATATGTAGGATTCTGAGGAACTGGGGCATTGGGAGCAGAAGGGGACCAGAATACTGGGGAGGAGGAAGTTCTCTATGTGCAGGACAGAGCTCAGCTGTGTTGGGTGCTGCAGTCCCTTATAACATCTAACCATTGATTATGACTGGCGCAAGGATCAATGATCATTGCTAAGTATGTTTACAGATTAACAAATGGAATGCATTGCTCTTGAAAACTGTGAAAACGCCAGTTGTAATAATTGAATCCCATTCTGACATCTCAGATAAAGGCTTCTAGCTAAGTAAGACCACAGCTAAATGATATTTTCTTTGTGAGTGAAGACATCCACAATATTTAGGTGACCATGTAATGAAGTGATATTCTTTGCAGTTGGTGAACAAGTCTTTCACCCTATTGAATTTAACTAAATGCATTTGTAAAATTAACACAGGGGTTAAAACAGGAGTAAGTCAAATAGTCAAGTCATGCTTGAGTTTACTGTTTGAACATTGGAGATAAGCTATTGAAACATGCTAAGTCTCTCATTTACTAAGAAAGGGAGAGATATATTATTTTGTCATATATTCAACATTTACTTGTAGCTGTCTTATAGAACAGTAGATGGAGCAGCAAGAAGAAGCAGAAGAATCAAGGAATTAACTGTGTTAAAAGAACAGTCATGGTTATATTTCACTCTGTCTCTAGCTATTTCTAAGTCCCAAGTACCCCACACTTGACTGAGAACCTCAGAAGAAACTAAGTGTTATTATATTTTTATGTTTATTATAGTTTCAAGGTTATGTAGCCAAGAGAATCAGAATATCAGATAAGTCCTGCAAGCTGGACAAAATTCCTGAGGTGTCTATTAATTGTGTCTATTGAGAAAACCAATTAGTGTTGTAGCCCACCAGTTACATTCAAATGAACATTTCAATCATACAATCGCAGAGTCATACAGCACAGAAACAGACCCTTCAGGTCCAACCAGTCCATGCCGACCATAATTCCAAACTAAACTACTCCCATTTGCTTGCATTGGTCCATATCCCTCCAAACATTTCTTATTCATATGCTTATCCAAATGTCTTTTAAACATTGTAACTGTACCGATTTCTTCTGGCAGTTCACTCCACATATGAACCACTCCTTGTGTGGAAAAATTGTCCCCCATGTCTTTTTAAATCATTCTCCTCTCACCTTAAAAATATGCCCCCGAGTCTTGAAATCCCCCCTCCAGGGAAAAGACACCTTATTAATACCCCTCATGATTTTATAAACCTCTATAATGTCACCCCTCAACCTCTTTGGTTGTGTTATAACCATAAAGCCCATTTCACATTGGCACTCAGCATTGCTCAAATTTCTATCTCAGTATTCCTCGTAAATTATATGGGGTTTTGGTAACACAGCCATGAAGTTAATGTTGAAGCATTGGAACATTTTCAAGAGCCTAATTTTAACCCTGTCTAAGTGAAGAGGAGTTAAAACTGGGTGCTAAATAATTTCATCAGCTGCATACGTAGAAAGGTGCTCTTAAAATGGAATAATTCAGTATCATTTTGTTGATGATCTTAATAATAACCTCAAAGCTTCCCTTCTCAGTACATTCAGTATGTCACAATACTAGGAAAAAGTACCTCCTCTTTCCCTGCACCGAATCATGGAGTGTGCAGCTTTCCAATAAAGAAGGTTTAAATTAGGATGCATTATCCAGACAGAGTGCTCAATCATAAAAAAGCCACTCCAACTGATGAAAGGAAAGCATTTTCACTACCGCTGTGTCATAATGATAGAAAATGAGAGCTACTACCTTGTGATGGAAATAATTATTTTATATGCTGGGTATTATATAAAAGAAGATAGCATATGCGCACACGAGGGCTTAAACGTACAAAATATAACATGTCAGGAATTTCTCTATCAATGGAAAACAATGATGTGTTCACTTTTTACAGAATTGACACCCAACCAAATAGCAATCTTCCGATTTCATTGAATATTTCAATCGAATTGAATGAAAAAAATTAGCTGTTTTGAAGCCAAGTATAAGAACAGAACATAGAACATAGAACAGTACAGCACAGTACCGGCCCTTCGGCCCACAATGTTGTGCCAACCTATTATCCTACTAAGATCAATCTATACTGCATACCCTACATTTTACTATCCTCCATGTGCCTATCCAAGAGTCACTTAAAAGTCTCTAAAGTATCTAACTCCACTACCACTGCCGGCAGCGCATTCCACACACCCACCACTTTTTATGTGAAGAACCTAACTCTGACATCTTCCTCCAATTACCTTAAAATTATGCCCCCTCATAATAGTCATTTCTGCCCTGGGAAAAGGCCTCTGGCTATCCACTCTATCTATGCCTCTCATCATCTTGTACACCTCCATCAAGTCACCTCCCATCCTTCTTCGCTCCAACGATAATAGCTCCCTCAACCTTTCCTCATGAGACCTGCCCTTCTGTCCAGGCAGCATCCTGGTAAATCTCCTCTGCACCCTCTCTAGAGCTTCCACATCTTTCGTATAATGAGGTGACCAGAACTGAACACAATAAGGTTTTTCTTTATTCCAGAATGTATCTTGTTGAATCTTAAACAACATATCTCCAGTGGTCAGAAGGATGGTGACTACAGATTTTATAAAAACAATTACTACGGATGCTCGAATTGTGAAATAAAAATAGAAAATGCTGGGGAATTTCAGCAAGTAAGACCAAAAGACCATACAAAATCGGAACGGGAGTAGCCTTTTGGCCCCTTGAGCCTGCTCCACCATTCGATAGGATCATGACTGATTCAACACACCTCACATCCACTTCCCTGCTCTTTCTCTGTAACCCCTGATTCACCCACTGATCTTGAATCTATCTATTTCAGCCTAAAGCATATGCAAGGACTCTGCCCCATAGGTCTCTGTGCCAATGAGTTCCAAAGACACTCAAGCCTTTGGAAGAAGAAATTGCTCCTTATCTCAATTTTAAATTGGCACCCCTTAATTCTGAGACTATAGCTGTGCAATCTGTGAAGACAGAAACAGAGTTAATGTTTTGAGTCCAGTACGATTCTTCAGTGATTCCAATGATTTTGAAGAGTCATTGGACTGAAATGTTAACTCTATTTCTCTTTCCACAGGCTCTGCCAGACCTGCTGAGATTTTCCAGCATCTGTTCTGTTTTCGTTTCAAGATTTTGCACTTGAAAACTTTTATACCTCACTGAATCACTGATGGCTTGTGAAGAGAAAGGAAACCTAGTGATCCCTTCAGGTGTTTGTGATGTTTGAGAGTAGTCAAATGTGGAAGATTCCTATATCAGTGAAACATGTTAATCCATTTGTAAAAATCGTTTCAAAATTATTTTCCATTGTTGCTTGCAGAAAGGTTGCCCAATAAATGTCCAATTCGCATGTTTTTCTGTTTGTAGATATGAATCTTATTCCTATTAGCATCATGGCAAGAATGAATCTAGTTTCCCTACTAGCTGAAAAAAACATCACCAAACTATTACCAATTAATTAATGTTGTGTTTTGTAAAGTGTTTTGTGAATCCAGAAAAAAATTAAATTTGCATGAACCTTCTTACATTGGTGACATGATTGGAACTTCACAACAATGCTCAAGCCATGGAACAAATATGTCAGCAAAATGGATACATGCCATAAATGTTCAGAAGGTCAGGCAGCACCTGTAAAGAGAGAAACTACACTAAGGTAAAGATTTTGTCCAAATAAGGTGAGTTCAGGGATAGGTGGGTGCAATGTTTTATACTATTGGTCAGCGTACCAGTCTGCCAGTGCCAATTCATCCCAAGGCCATTTTTCCAAAAAGAGAATGGGAGTCAGCAAGGCTATCTGCCCGCACTGCAGTCAGTTAAAGGGGGGAATGGCAATTTAAGGCTGATATTCATAGGTTGACTGTAATTTTTCAGTTATCCTTTGGAGCCCCTGAGGTATCAGGGGACTAGGCAAGCTGCCCAGCACTGGCCTCCAGCTGTAATCAGGGGTGAAGTGCTCCAAGGGGTTCCCTTCTGCTGATCCTTATCTTGTATTTTAAAGTTTAAAATGTTGTAGAGAGGGCACCTCAAGCTGGGAGCAATCTCACTTTTACCGGAAAAGGCAGGCTGCAGGTGATTGTAAACCGGAGGGCCAACCCTGTGTTAATATTTTGGCTTTGAGAACTTACCCACTACCTTTTATTGGACAGCAAATCTGCCACTGGCCATTAATTGAGCAAATTGGTGAAAAGTAGCTTCTGTGATTGTTACTCACACAGTGCAGGTTGCCAAACCCCATTTGAGCTTGACATTGGGATCCCAACCCAAAACCCCACTGATTAGCATAAATGAAGTTTCAGAGACCTGGAAAATGGTTAGGTATGTAATGGGCTTTAAGCAAGTAGAAAGGTAAGGAAGGCAAAATGGGAACAGCTGGCTGAGGATGGAAGGAAGGAAAAATTAAATGACAAAAGAGACAATCATATCATTATAAAATGGTTACAGCACAAAAAAGAGGCCATTCAGCATGTTTTGACCATGCTGGCACTCTGCAAGAGCTATTCAACAAATCCCAATGGCTGCCTTTTCCCTATAGCCCTGTAAAGCTTTCCTCTTCAGTTGCTTATCTTATTCCCTTTTGAAAGCCATGATCGAATCTGCCTCTACCATTCTCTCAGACTATTCCAGATTCTAACCATTCACTTATGTATAAAAATGATTTTTCCCCATGTTGGCTATTTGAACGACCAACACAAATTGGTGTTTTCCAGTTTTAGATTCATCCACCAATGGGAACAATTTCTCTCAATCTACTCCGGCAAAATCCTGCATGATTTTGAACACTGCTGTTGAATCTCCTTCTGCTGTTCTCTATTTAGAGGAAATAAATGCAGTTTCTCCGATCGATCTGCATTGTCAGAGTCAGTCCTCATTGGAAACGTTCTCATAAATATTTTCTACACAACTCTTGTATTCTATGCATTTCACTAAACACCCGAAAACTAACCAATCAGCTCCTGTGGCACAGGACATTGTCTCATTGATTATGATCGATGGTATAATCTCGGAAATTTTTCAAAAACTTGATGAAGAGAGCTATAAAGCATGAAAATCATTGTTGTTACCGATATGCGAACTCCCCCACTGGCTGACTCAGGACAAAAATATTTTGAGACCAAGAATTCAACTCAAGACTAAGGTCTCATATGCTTACTATTCCTTTGATTGATACTTTGAAAGGTCTGCATGATTGACACTTCTATTGCCCTATAATAAATTTATTAACAAAACAATAAAAATTTCTTAACATATTGAATAATTATGAATAAATGGCTGCTTTTTAAAAAAAATTTCTTTAAACGTTCTATTGTTACTGTAGGGTCTTATATTGTATAATGGGTCAATGGAAGTGCCATAGTTTGATACAGGCTGTAGATTGGGTGGAGAAAAATAACGTGGCATGGCATGGCTGTGAGGAGCCATGAGGGTCAGGTGGATAAGCAAAGCCTGCTATAGGTGCATGAGGTGTTGTGGAGGTGTAGAGAGACAGGAAGAGGTATAGAGAGTGTGTTGGGGCTAAGGGGATGTGAGAAGTGAGGGTTAAATGACTGTAAAATTTTCATTATGACTGGAATAAAGCCTCAGGCACTGAAGCAGCCCATTAAACTGGCCATTTCATCATCTGGCAGCCCTTGAGGCCTTTGACCGATCTCTCAGGTCCAATTTCTGTCTTCACCACTTTGCCCATCCCACTCAGTGATGGAGATCCTGTCCTTGTCGTCACTTTGTCTCGAGGTGGGTATGCAAGGTCAGAATTTTCCAAACTCCTGCTACACTCCTCAAAGTTGAAAATCAATGCCATAGAGTCATAACGGCACTAAAAGAGGCTGTTCAGCCCATCAAATTCATACAGGCTCTCTCTGGTAAAATCCAGTCAGTTGAATTCTCTTGGTATTTCCCACGTTGTTCGTGTTTTGGACACAAACCAGATCATGAATTAAAAATACTTTACCCAAATGGTCTTGTCAACAAGGTGAACAAAGAGACATAGAACTTCCTTTGTGGTTCTACTCGATTTTATTAACAGAAATGTATATTACCAAAACACTGTATGAGCATTTCCCAAATTCCCACAATATTTACTCTCTATCTCTCTCTATCCATCTGAGAAAGAATATTACCTGCAATAATCTACATGTTTGACCTGGGCCATTAGAATCACTTCCCTTACTGATGTAGCGCTGGCTGTCTTCCCTAAAAGAGGTGTCTCAGGTCAAGGCACATCTTCTTCTTGGTCTTCTTGGGTTGCCACACAGTCTTCTGCTGCGGGACTGGCTGCAAATTTTCCCTGAGTGTCTTCGCTGAGTCTTCACTACATCTTCACTGAGGGGCTGGCTTCCAAGTCTGTGTGTTTTCACCCACCACACACCAGACCTTCCAGAATGTTCTGTGGCCTTTGGCCAGTGGGGGTCATGAACTGGATTCAGGTCATCCAATGGGGTCGTGCCAGTACTGTTCACTGTTGCCATGTCGGGGAGTTATAAAGTGCACATACTCAGGTAGTCAAGATGCCAGAACATCTGGTTGACGCTTTTCCAATACATAATTCTTTGGCTGGTTGAACTGATTCCCCTTCATCTTGGCTTCCACTGTTCCCTGTGGCTGCTGGTCACTATTCAATTTAGCTTGGCCAATTTTCCATTAGACCTGATTTTTCTGGTTGTGAATCAATTTAGAACATTTAGTTTTGGTCTGTGATCATTTGACCAGACCCATAACTGACAAAATAATTGTCATCAAGTGTTCAATCAATTTCCTTTTCAAATCATTGGTTGTCTCTGATTCTATCACCACTATAGGCCAAATATTCCAAGTTATTGCCATTAGTTTCATAAAATGTCCTTCTCCACAATCACCATGCTCCCCCACCACCGCCCCCCCCACCCCGCACTCCATCCAATCTCTCAAACAGAAAACCATGTGCTTTAGTCCTAATACCGTCAGCTGTTGGGAACAACATTTTCTTATCTAAACCTGCCATAACCTAGTACATCTTTAACGATCTTTCTTCAATCTCTTTTTTTCCTAAGGAGATCTCAGTTTCTCTACCTTAACCCCATTTTTTAAAGTCCCTCATTCCTAAAACCATTCTGATAAATCTTCTCTGCATCCTCTCCGGGGACCTTACATGTTTCCTAAAATGTGCAACCAGAACTGGACACAACCCTTGAATTATGGCCTACTCAGAACTTTCTAAAGCTTCAGTATAATTTCCATACTTTTGTACTCAGTACCTCTATTCATGAAGCTCAAGATCTGAAATGCATTGCTAACTATTGTCTCAATATGGCCTACAACCTTTGTTCTTGTAATAATGGAAAACCTATGGATCTTTGACTTACTGATCAAATTATTAAACTCCTTTGATAGAATCATTACATGGAAAATCCAACACAGTAAATTTTAGAAACCTTGCATCATTGCTGCTGAACGTGTTATTAGTGTGGCCAAGCAGTCATCAGTTAGTAAAAACAAGTCAATTCAATCTCAAGTCAAATGTTCTGCAGTTCTTTATGCCAAAGCTTGAACTTGATGCACAACCTCAGGCAAGAAATGTTCAATGGAATAAGGTCATCTTGTGGGCTGATAAAGCAACAGTCTAAAACAAACATTATTATTCAGAATGACTTTCATCATGTTCCATTATTTACAAGAAAAGAAAAGATTTTTACTACATTGCCCTTACAAATAATTGATCCCAAAGTAAGGAGAAAATTCAATTACTCTAGTACATTCAGAATATAAAGTTGAAATCTATTTCACCTTCTGGATGATATTACAATCTCTATTATACAGAGTTGTAAGCTCCAGGCAATTGATCATACTGTTTTTTCTTACACTGACTGTGCTTTGAACTGACTTTAAACAGCATACACCAGATTGACAAGCAAGATGATGATTGACTTGGTGCCAAAGATAATGTTTCCCACAGCAAGCAAGTTGTTGTCCACTAAATTAGGTGAAACATTGATTGTTGTAGAAATGAGACTAAAACCTCCATTCATGCAGTTTTATTAATTTAGAACATACTAAGTATCACTTAGTATGATTAAAGTTTCAGGTGGACTAGTGACAAAATATAAAGCCAAACGTTTAACTGGACTTTTGAGAGTTAAGACTTTAAACATAAAGTGTAATGAGACTCTCAAAAATATAACATAGGTTTTGAACAGAATACGAAGGGAAATTTTCTCAACTTTGCTTTTAAGTGAAATCATTTTACCTTTCTTTAGGATAAAGTTTGATTAATTTAGTATTGTAGAAAAAATGGAAAGTTGAAAGGTTCACAAGTTAATTATTCTATATTTTTTTCTCGCTAAGCCTTAAAAGTTTCTGTCATTTCAATGGTCTTTCATTGTAATCCTCAATGTAGGCTCCACTATGCAATCTACAATATGGATCTAGTTAATTAGAGCACCACAACCAATCTGAATTGACAGTAAAATAATAGGGGTCCTCTAAATATCTCAGAATGCAAATGTGTAATGTACTGAATTAGGAAGGGAAGATCCTTGATTCACATTAAGATGGTGCACATCTATTGAGGTAAGAGATGCTGCCTTGATCACAAATGTTTCCCAAGCAAATTTTGGTGATTCTGGTGGTAATAGTACGAG
This sequence comes from Ginglymostoma cirratum, assembly GCA_024137785.1. Classification (NCBI taxonomy): domain Eukaryota; kingdom Metazoa; phylum Chordata; class Chondrichthyes; order Orectolobiformes; family Ginglymostomatidae; genus Ginglymostoma; species Ginglymostoma cirratum. The sequence continues at coordinate 13,966,124 of JAHRHZ010000088.1, read as the reverse complement.
AAAGTGATGGATAATTATAAATTAATCAAAGTATCTCTGCAAGTCAATATCAAATCAGTTCTAATTGTGAAAGTTGAAGAATTACAAACTTGCTTTAAAATATGTAACAGCAGAACGTAATTGCATTAAATATAAATCTTACTAAGTTATACAATTCGTGCAAAGTTACTGCAGTGTTTCAAATGTTTATCAGAAAAACAACTGTATTTTTTAGAAAGTGAAAAGCTTATCACTTAAAATTTTAACTGAATTTTAACTGAAAATTACTCATTTGTTCTTCAAAATGTGGTCATGTTTGAAAAATGGCTTGTACTTTCAGAATTTTCAACAGAAGGCCCAAAACAGAGAAACATTAAAGGTCACTATCAATAGGGTTGCCAACTCCAAATCAAACATCATGTCCTGAGGTACAGGCCATGACAATTTGGATGTCACAATACTTTCAAAAAGCTGTTATTACAGCTACAGGCTATTGGAGATAAGTTTAGGCTTTCCAATCAGGATGATTGTAGGTTTAAATTATTGGGTTGTCTGTTGCTGAGATCTGCCAGGCCCAGTTGTGACGCACTGGCCAGGTGACATGACTGGCAAAGCTCCACACCCCAAAGATAAAGTATTCACAATCAATCATAAAAGCATAATCCCTTGCATTTCAATCAGATTAATGGAAGTCTAGAGTTGCACTGCCTCAAGTTTTAATGTTAAGGGCGCTTTGAACAGGTGATTTGAGAAAAATAATTGAAAAACATCTTGTCTGTTAGAGAATGCTACAATTGTGGAATTAAAACTACTCACAGCCTTTACTTTCTTAGGCAATCTCTAGGGACTGAAGATGACTTGCTTCTACCCCAGTTTGATGGGTTCTGAGATGCTTGATCAGCAGATCAGCCACATGTGGAGCTGGTGATACTTCAAGGGCTGGGTAGCTGAGATAACTGCAGTTTTGTGAGGTCCCTCCGATGCCTCACTGTCACCTCTGCATGCTCCCAACAAAGTCTCTACACGTTTTTGGTGCGTTCCCAAGTGAGCCTTCACCATTGTGTCAGCTACAAACTAGATTGTCCCATGAGTCTTCAGGTATGTTTGCTCTCTTGGGGATGCTTCAAGAATGTTGTTAAAGCATTTCCAACTGCCCTCTTGGGTGTCTCCTGCAGCAACCAAGTTCCAAGTAGAGCGATTGTTATGGAAATCTGGTGTTGGCATATAAAAAACATGTCAGCCCAATGGAGCTGGTTTTAAGTGACTAGCACCTCCAATGGTGGGCTTGGGAGACGACATTGCTTTGGACTGCTTTTTGTACCAGCAGATTGAGGATTTTAAGAATGCCTTGCTGATGGTAGTTCTCAGTTTTCTCAATGACTTTACATGCATTTATTAAGTGCCCATAATGTAAACAACATTTCAAGGCACCTCACAAGGATATTAAGAAGAAAAAGGAGAACCAGCTTAAGTGGCTTTTTGGAGAGGTTAAAGATCAGAAAAGTGAAGACTTTTGAGGACAGTGTTTCATAATGGAGAGTGGTGGACAAATAGAGTTTGAGGAGTGACTTTCTGTATGTGAATACTAAGCAAGTGATGGAGCAGTACCAAGGGAGTTCTAAGGGAGCCAAAGACGCAACATGATGCCGGAGTCCTAGGAACAATCTGCTCAGGTAGGGTTTATTGTAACACTGGAGGAAATTTTAAAAAAGATTGGATGGGACAAAGCCATGCAGATATTTAAACAAAAGTATAAGAACTGAACATTTAAGGTGTTGAGAAACCAGAAATCAGCTGTGGTCAGCAAGGACAATGTGATAGAAGTGTTGTTAAGACAAAGAGACAGTCAAACCAAATCAACCTTTCTACCTCTGTATTTGCAACACCATAAGATTAACACCATTGAAGACCCTCAATAATCACTACAGTGGTTCCTAACCAAATTTTGGATAACCAATCCCAGACTTTACGAATAATTAATTCAAGATATTGGTTTTGTATCTTACACAAAAGACTTAACAATTAGCAAATACACAATAACTTTAGCAGAGAAAAAAGAAACAATAAGGTAATCTAATTAATGTATGTGCTTTAAACCTGAAACATTTATTATCAGTCCTCATTCACACAAAAGGCAGAAAGACAAACACAGTTAAGGATGAATAAAAGAAAATAACAAAACTGACGAGATTACGTCAATGGTGCCCAGGATGCATTGTTTGTGGACAGGCATTGTGTGGACTCCTTGGTTGCTTTTCAGGGTCACGTTTTCAGTTCACCCAGATAAACTATTTCCAACACAACTTTCTACTCTTTGGGTTTCTCAGAAGCTCCTGTGGGAGATTAGGCAGGGAGCTTTCAAATCTTCTTGTTGTGTCACCAGCAGCTAAATGCATCTCCCCAGAAAATACAGTTTAAAACAAACAACTTCAACTCTGGTTCTGCTCTGATTGACGTTTCAAGGCACTTCACAAGTATATTAAGAAGAAAAAGGAGACCCAGCTAAAGGAGCTTTTTGGAGAGGTCAAAGATCAGAAAAGTGAAGTGTTTCAAGGACAGTCTTTCATAAGAGAGAGTGGTGGACAAGAAGAGAGTATGAGGAGAGAGAGTACTGAGCAAGTGAAGGAGCAGTACCAAGGGAGCTCTAAGGGAGTCAAGGGTGCAACATGATGCCAGAGTCCTAGGAACAATCTGCTCAAGTGGGGCTTATTGTAACACTAGTGGAGATTTAAAAAAAGATTGGATGGGACAAAGCCTTTTCCTGAGGCCTCAATTACCATTCAGCATTTGCCATCTGCTTGAACATAGCTTCCCTTCTAAACTCGCTGGAATCAATTTCCAGGCACTGATCTCACTAATAGTCAACTTCTGCTATCTGTTTAAACACAATTCTCTTCCTGGTGTTGCCGTGTCTGTAGGAATACTTGAAATCAAGAATCAACCTCCATGCCTGTCCTCACAAACAAACAAAAGCTTTCTTGGGCTATTCATTTCCTTCTACCACAAGCTGTTTCACAAAATCTGAAGTTGTCTTCAGCCCACAATTTCCAGGTCACAGCTCCAAACCAAAATTGACAAGAAAAAACAAATTAAAAGCAATGAAAAATGAATAAGGGTTCTAACAGTATCCTAAGAATTGACCTACAAGTGTCTGCAGAATGGATTTAGTATTGAAATGGAAGCTAGAAAGAGAAAAATTGTAATTAAACCATACTATTTGTTTTGTTAGGACTTGCGCGTGACCATTTTGTTCACAATTAGTGTGTGGGTTTTAGTTTTGCAAAGAATAAGGAACATCTTCTTATCCAAATTGCTTGCCTAGTAAGTAATGTATAGTCTATGTTAATTTTAATGTGATGCAGTAAAAAATGTCAAACATGAAATCTTGTCCAATGATCCTTTGGGTTTCTCATTGAGAACTCCGTACATCCTTTGAAAAGTCTCTATGGGGATTGTAACATCTCCCCGTTTTTGTTTTCTTCCCACAAGTGTACAGCCACATCTCTCCATTGTGTATCCCCAGAAATATTTTAGATTCGCTAGCAAGACTTACCACCTTCCCAAAAAAGTATGTTTAAAATGCAGGTTTCTAAATTAAAATCTTTGCAATCTTTTAAACTTGGAACTTTATGTGCAGGAATTTGAGGGATCAAGGAGAATGAAACTCTCTTTGTCTTGCTAAATTTATTTCTACATTTCCACTTTATAGTAACAGTAAAAGTGTTTTTGAACAGATTTGATACCAACTTAAAATGCATTGCAAACAATAAAACAAATTCATGGCTCTAAAGACACAACTCCTCTGAGATTGTTTTCACAGGAATTTCATTATTACAGTACATTTACAGTGGCGCAGCAAGGAATAGATATGGTCAATTGGCCAGGCATGTACAGCTGGGAGTAGAATGGGGTTTGTTTGCTTGCAGATGGCAGAATGCTGTCTGGCACAAGTCCAAGTCAGTCCACTCACTGAGTATCAGCTGCTGCAGAAGATTCAAGTGCTATTTTCAGCCTCAGTAGGGGCTAAGAGAAATAGCTGAGGGAAGGTTGTGTGTTTTTTTTAAAACAATGTTAAAATTTAATGATTACAAAATGAAACACAATACAGTGTCAACCTTAAAAGCACTTGAGGTGATATCCATTACAATTTCTAATGCATTATGAAACCAATAACAGATAATTAAAGTAACAGCTTTGGAGAAAAAAAAAGCAGTATGATACAATTTACAAAACTGCAAGCTGCAGTCAATCAACACTGGCACAGTAACTGCAAATACCAAAACACTAATTGCATATTCCCAATTCCAACACAAGATGCTACATAGTTACTATCCACCTTTCGAAGTAGGCAGAATTACAGCCTGTCTTGTCTAAGTACATATTTTAGGGAAATTCTTTCTCTTTCCATCTTGAAGCAAGCTCCTTTTCTGTCTTCTGAAAATAAAAGCTTTGCAAATCCAGAACAGATATCTGCCTTTGTTGCAAGCAATAATGCATTTGAGATGACTTGCATATTTATGAAATTGAATCTTATGGTGCAGACAAAGCCTATTCAGTCCATCACCCCTGTGCCTCAGGCTGAAAAAGCTATCCATTTTTTTCTCTTTCTCCATTTCCTTCTAAGCTTTTCTTGACATTGCAAAGATTGGAAGAATATTTGGAATGCCTTATTTCCTAAAATTCTAATGAATGAAATCTGTATGCTGAAGAGCAAACAATTTAATGATTGCTTTATACAGTCATGCTTTACACAGATTTTACCAATTAATTTGACCAACTAAATTAGTCCAAACAACTTGTTTGAAACAAAAAAAATCACCAAGGTGAACATTCAAACATAGAAACGAAAATAACATGATCAGTAGAATATGGGAGAGTATCCATGATTGCATTAATGTTATATTCATTTAGCATCTAACAATGCCAGTTAGAAGTTAGTTCCATATAATCTGGTATTTGGATTAAAAGTGGCAAACTAATCACACCAAAGAAAGAAATAGCAGAAGTACTTAAAATGTAACATTGATGTACAGTTGCGTTAGAAATGTTAGTAACTAGTAAGTTCCATTTAAATTTGTTGAGCAAATCTTATAATGTGGAAACGATATTGGTGTGAGTGTCAATTTCGGACAGTCTCATTGGAAGATTTCCCTCTGTGAGTTCTGGCAATTTATCTAACACAATTCTCCCCTGCTTACTACATTCATTTTGCATTTGACCTTCACAGCATTGCTTTTACACAACCACGCAGTCAGCAGAGGTGAAAGTGCTCATTTGTGCAAGAACCTTTCAGCATACGTGTTGCAGGCACCATATTTAAATACCAGCTGTGCACCATTTCAAACACTGCAAAACAGCAATGAATCGTATTGACACTGCTGATTTTGGGTGGGCTGGCAGCTATTTTTCATGTTTATTGCAGTTAGGATTCAGTTTACAATGCAAGGCTTTCCAAACTGAGCTTCAGAGAGTGGCGTCTAGGCTTCATCTTTTATTCTAAGTGCTCCTACCCCCAATAATCTTCATGTTTCAAACTGCACTGCAATCCCTGTCAATGCCTCAGCTTTCAGTCTCTCCAAATTCCAATCCAAACCATTTACTTAACTGCTAAGATCCTCAATTTTCCCTTGAGTCCCAGACCTACTATATAGCCATGCCCAACACTGTTATCCACTGCTTACCCCCATCAAAGCCAAAGTGATGTTGACTACCAGGAACAGAGTCTCCTCATGCTATACTGGCTGTGCCCTTATAATTAGAGTTGCTCCCTTCATAGTGATTGTCATCCCAGACTACCAGCTCCAATTCCTACACTTGACTTCCTTATTTTTTACATCACATCACTGCCCCCGAATATGCACCTTGACATTTAAGGCCCAAAACACAGGACTGACAATGGCCCAACCCCCGACACTGACTTGGGAAGGCAGCCTGACTAATCCCATGACTGATTTCTACACAGCTCCCCATCTGAGAACCACTAATCCCTTGATTGGTTGGACTTGAATTGCAGGAATGACCATGGCTCAATCCCTGGACGATAAGGACATTGATCCCCAAACCTCACTAAGTGCCCCCTAGACTCAGATTTGATAATATCCTTGACTGGTTGTGAAGGCATTCCCTGACTGACCATAATCCCCCATGACTGGACTGAAGACTCCTGCCCTTAGCTTTGTAGAGATGTCCTTATGCTTGAAGCAAATGCAGTGTGTATACCCCATAAGCTGCAGTAGGTGTGATGTTGACATGGCATTGGGACTGTACATCAGCATGTGCACTCCCTTAACTGGCAAACATGATAAGATGTCTAGCTTATGTTCCGCATTAAAAGACAAGATGGCAAGACAGAGACGCTGTGAGAATCTAAGTCAGTACAAAATGGGTGAGCACACTATTCCGATGAATGCCCTTTTTTGGAAGAAATAAGCTGAAACTTAATCAAGGATTGACTTAATTATTTTGCTATTTAATGACAGACTACTGTTTGTTCCTGGCTGTACCTATATTTATTTGGCACATAGCAGTACGGCTTAATTGCAGCATTAAATCAACATTTGACTAGTTAGCAGGAAACTCTAGTGAGCAAAATGGGATTGCCTTTATGTTTATATGATCTTTGGTTGCCCAACAGTACTGCATGAGATTGATCATGGCTGTATATATCTTGACAGGTCTTCTGTATATATAAGGTTAGACATCTTTAAAATCTTATGTTCGAATCACCAAGACAGAAAGGCTACTGGCAATGCTGAATTATCAGAATAGATTCAAGGAGTAAGTAAAGAGTCAGGGAAGACCCTAACAATTAAATGTACTTGATCCTGATCAGGCATACTCTGCATCAAATGATGCAGAGCTGAAGGTTGCAACTGTTGATTAAGACAGGGCTGATTCTTCATTCTCCATTTTCCTTTGCTACATATGAGGGATAAAACAGAATGTCTAATGTGGTACTAGTATCCCTCAAACGCTTGACTTTTTTGGTTTGATGTTTTATATGTGAAAATAGAAGGGGCAATTTAGTCACCCACAGGTGGAAGCTTTACCAAGACACAGTAACTAATATAAATATTAGTTTATTTATACAGTATATACACACGCAGGCATTCTCAATTTTTCTTGCTTCTGAGAACACCTTTCATGATTATTACAATTTCACATTCATCCTGTAACCCAAGTATACCTTATAAGAGCGGCTCCTATCCTGTAGTTAAAAAACAATAGCAATTTTTATACAACAAGACCCTATACAGAGGACAAAAGTTGTGATGTCCAATTGAGATCAAGCTCATTCCCCAATTTAAAAAAAACATCAATTTCTATAGCTTCCTGCACTTCACATGAACGCTGGCCCAGGATGTGGACCTGAGAGTATGAGCTGCCCAGGGCTGTGGGTTGATTGATCAGCCATACGTGTTGTGTCCAGTTCTGTAAGCAGCAGCCAGGAACAAACACAGTCTCTCAATTAGATAGCAATATAATTAAGTCACTCCCTGATTATGTCTCTTCATCAAGTTTCTCTCAACAAACCTAAATTAAAAACCACCAATCCATTGTTCTACTGACCAATTTTAAATATAGTGGCAGGGGATTGAAGGCTCCAAAACAAAGCAGGAGCAGAATCTGCTGCTAACTGTCACTCATAGATCTGGGGGAGGAAAATGGAACAGTTTCCTCCACTCCAATATCACAACAGTCACGCCACTAATACAACCAATTTTATTAAACTCTGTTGTGGAAATGGAATAAAATATATAGACTCATAGATGTTAACAGCCTAGAATGATGCCATTTGGCACATCATTTTAGAGCTGGTCAACAGAGATCTGACTACAGAAATCAAATTTTCCAGTTCTTGGCCCATACCCCTGAAAGCTATGGCACATAAGTGAATATCTAAATACTGTTTAAATATTACAAGAATTTCTTACTAAACCACCCTACAAGTAGTGCCATCCAGACTCTCACTACCCTCTAGATGAAAAGCTTACTCCTCATCTTAACTCTTAACCTTCAACCTCTTACCTTAAGTGCATCCCCTGGTTTTTGACCCCTCCACTAATGAATAAAGTATTCCTATTTACCTTGTCTCTGCCCCTCATAATCTTATATGCCTCCATGAGGTCCCCTCTTGGTCTTTGCTCCTTTAAGATAAACAACCCCAGCCTAATCAATCTTTCTTTGTGGCTCAGAACCTTGAGCACTAACATTACATTACTGATTAATTAATTGCAGGGAACCAGGAAGTAGTGTGTCAGGTTTTAAGTGCAACTTGATCCTAAACCTTCTGACCCACAGACCAGAATCAGTGAGGATAGGTACCTGCACCTCCTCCATAACAACACTCAACACTGGAGTCCCCCAGGGTTGCGCCCTTAACCCCCTACAGTACTCACTGTGCACTCATGACTGTGTTGCCAAATTCCAAATGAATGCCATCTACAAGTTTGCTGATGACACCACCATAGTAGGACGATTATCTAACAATGATGAATCAAAAAATAGAAGGGAGATAGAGGGCTTGGGGGACATGGTGCAATGAGAATAACCTCTCTCTCAAAGTTGGCAAAACTAAAGCACCAATCATTGACTTCAGAAAGGAAGGAGAAGAACATGACCCCATCGACATCAATGGAACTGAGGTTGAGAGGGAGGCGAGCATCAAGTTCCTTAGAGTGAAGATAACTAACAACCTGTCCTGGACTTCTCACATAGATGCAACAGTCAAGAAGGCACTTCTTCCTCAGGTAGCTCAGGAAATTTGGCATGTCCATAAGGAACTTCACCAACTTCTACAGATGCACCATTGAAAGTATAGTGTCTGGGTGCATAACAGCCTGGTACGGCAACTGCTGTCCCCAGGACTGCAAGAAATTACAGAATGTGGTGTGCACATCCCAGACCATCTTGGAAGCCAACCTTCCATCTATGGACTCCATTTACATAGCTTGCTGCCACGGAAAGGCTGCCAACATCATCAAAAACCCATCACACCCTGGTAATGATCTCTTACAACCTCTTCCATCAGGCAGAAGATACAGAAGCCTGAACATATTCACCAGCAGGTTCGAAACAGCTTCTTCCCGGCCATTATTAGACTGACGAATGGACTCTCTACCCTCCAATAACGCTGATCTTACTAAAGTTGATCTCGCCTAGTGCATGCCCTGTGCAATGTAACCTGTATGCCTCTAAGTCTTTTGATCTGTACATCCTTGCTTACTATGATCTGTTTGTAATACGTGTAAACAAAGCTTTTCATTGTACTTCAGTACACATGACAATAAATCATCAATCAATCAATTAAGTCCAGCATTCAAATCTGATCCAGTTTCATGAATGGAGATTTTTACTGTGCAAGCTTCAAAATGAGACAGAAATAGTTTCTAGGGGATATAGATTTACAAACCCCTACAAGAAAATAGACCACACATGAAATAGGGATATACTTTTGTCAATGCAGTACTTTGGAGACTCTTAATTAAAAAGGTTAACCTGTACTCTCCTCAACCTAATTACCAAAGGGCTTTAGAAGTTTGAGGTTCTGCGTCCCAGGCACTCCATGAGAAATTTTCATGAGATCTGTCAAATCAAAATGTTTATTTCCATAAATTCCATTGTACAGGGAAAGTCAACAAAAAAAAAGACTATTCACCAACAGTGTTCCTGGGGGTATCCCACTTACCACTAAAAATAAAACCTCTAATTCAGCTATTTTGGTTTAATGTGGATACTGAACCGAAAATTGATTTATTAAGGTCATAAATACAGCTTAAAAACTTTACATAATTAACTTTTTTTTAGAACTTCAAAACTAAGTTTCTTTCTTTCTTGTTAGAGTTAAGGTGTTTTCATCATTTGTCTGCCATAAACATCACTGGGGAAGATAATATTTGTGATGCTTCCTCCTCCTGTTGGTTCTTTAAATATCTACCATCATTTATCTCTGCATGTGGCAGGAGATCACATGATGGAGGAGCTCAGCACTTTAGTACAAAAGACAAGGCTGCACTATTTGCATCCATCTTCTGTCAGAATTGCCAAATAGATGATCCATCTCGGTCTCCTGCTCCTCGATGACCCCAGTGTCACAGATGCTAGTCATCAACCACTTCAACCAGGTCCCCACAAGGGAATGGAACCTTTTTAAATTAGCCTTGTTGCAACCATCCAAGGGGATGATTGAATAAAGGGGTGCCAGTTCTTAGCAGGAGCTATACCGCTTGGATCTTGTTTTGGAGCTTCACCAGGTTAACACCTCATTTTTATGTCTGCCTAGTGCTGCACCCACCACGACCTTCTGCACTCTTTATTGAGCCTTGCATGATTTAAATGGTTCAGTGGGGATATGTTAGGCTATGATGTTATAGATTGTGGGTGAATATATTTGCTGCTGATGGCTCAATTCAAAACAATACCAAAATGTTCATATCAATTTGCTTCTGCAAATGTGGAACTCAGAAACAGATAGCATGGTGGTTCTTTGGACTTGAATTATTTTGTATATTCAACATATTCCATTTTCTTTGAACATTACGCCAATGGCAGGAAGAAATATTACATTTCTTTTCGCCAAGTCAGATTACATTTTACCACAGTCAACAGTATGGTAGTCAGTGTCAGCAAGATTGAATTTTTTTTAGCAATGGGAACAATTTTGAATAGTTTGCTATATATCATTGAACCACTATAAAACATGTATGCATATCTCTGGGTCAAACATGATAATTGTTCTTGACATTATGTCACTTCTGCGTCTGGGTGTTTCTATTGGATAAACTATTCTTGTAGTGCATTATTGCTATCTTTTCAAGTTTAGCAACAGAATGATTGTGTGACACATAAATACAAATTAGAACAGCCAGTTCAAAATATACTTCTTTTTCTACATTTCAACTGGTCGGTATTGCTGACAAACCTTTTTATCAGTCGACATTGGACACCAACTACACTAAATATTTTGTGAATCCATCTTCATTTCTCACGAGTTTTTGATATTCAAATCCCTGGAGAGAGGTAGAAATAGGCACAATAAAGCTGAAAATGAAATGCATCAACAGGTGAACTCATTACACGGAAATAATAAAAAGCCAGCTTTTGATTTAATTGTGGAAAGGTTCTTCTGAGCTAAAATAAACCTTTTGAAATTACCTACGAACTGGTTGCTGATTTTGTTAAACTGTATTGGTCAATACACTATGCTCTTAATTTCATTCTTGCTTGAATATAGAAATTGAGAATGATGGAAAATAGGTACTGCAACTTGATGTGCAAGGATACATTGAGCTTAATAGGTATACCCATGTATACAGCTAACTTCAAAACAATTAACATATTGGAAGTTTAGCATATTTCTTTGAAGAAAATAAACCAATGGCCACATATCTACGTCGTAATATTTTATGGGGAGGCAATGTGGTATCATTGCTAGACTATTAATCCCGCAACTCAACTAATATTCTGGGAACTGAGGTTCGAAATCCACCGTGGTAGATGGTAGAATCTGAATTCAATTTATAAAATGGAATTACAGATCTACTGATGGACATGAAACCATTATCAATTGTTGCAAAAATCTATCTGGCTCATTCTTGTCCTTGAGGAATGGAAACCTGCCATCGACACCTACTCTCACCTACATATGACTGCAGACCCAATGTGGTTGACTTTCAAACTGCTCTCTGAAATGGCCTAGCAAGCCATTCTGTTGTATCAATCACTAGGACATCTCAACAAAGAAATGAAACTGGGCAGACCACTGGCATTAACCTCGGCACTGGAAAAGCCAAAGGTACAAACAGCCTGTTGACCCTGCAAAGTCCTTCTTATTAACATCTGGGGTCTAGTGCCAAAATCAGGAGAGCTGTCTCACAGACTAGTCAAGCAATGGCCTGACATAGTCACACTCACAGAATCATACCCCACAGATATTGTCGCAGATACCAGAATCACTAGTTCTGAGGAAGGATCACTGAACCCAAAACATTAACTCTGGTTTTTTTTTCACAGATGCTGCCAGACCTGCTGAGTTTTTCCAGCAACTTCTGTTTTGTACCAGAATCACTATCCCTTGTTATATTCCATCCCACCAGCAGGACAGATCCAGTAGAGGTGGTGGTACAGTGGTATATTGTTAGGAGGGAGTTGCTGTGGGACCATGACGTGCCATGGCTTCAGGCTAAACATGGGCAAAAAAAACCCTCCTGCCAATTACTACATATCATCATCCCTCAGCAGATGAATCAGTACTCCTCCATGTTGAGCTACACTTGGAAGAAGCAAAGGTGCAAAATGTACACTGGGTGAGGGTTTTTAATGTCCACCACCAACAGTGGCTCAGCAGCAGCACTACTGATGGAACTGGTCAGTTCCTAAAGCACATAGCTGCTGGAATGGGTCTGTGGCAGGTGGTAAGGAAAAACATACTTGACATCATCCTTTAAAATCTGCGGCTGCTGATGCGCTGTCCATGACATTATCAGTGAGAATGACCACTGCAGAGACTTTAGAGGGGCAAAGTCCTGCCCTCACATAGAGAATACCCTCCATCGTGTTATGTGGCACTATCATTGTGCTAAATAGGGCAGACTTTGAACAGAACTAGCAACTCAAGACTGGGCATCCATGAGGCGCTAGTAAAATTAGAATCAATAGGTATCGGGGCAAAATCTTCACTGGTTAGAGTCATACCTGCCACATAGGAAGATGGTTGTGGTTGTTGGAGGTTAGTCATCTTAGCTCCAGGTCATCTCTGCAGGAGTTCCTCAGGGTAGTGTCATCAATGACATGCCCTCCATGGAGGATGATCACCAATGATTGCACAATGTTCAGCTCCATTCTCAACTCCACAGATACCAAAGCAGTCCATATTCAAATGAAACCAGATCTGCACAATACCCAGGCTTGGGTTGACAAGTGGCAAATAGCATTCCAGGCAATGACCATCTCCAATAAGAGACAATCTAACCACTGCTCCTTGACATTCAATTATGTTATCATCGCTGAATACCCCACCGTCAAAATCCTGGGGGAAACCTAACTGTGCTCACTACATAAACACAGATGCTACAAGCTGTCACCAGCTTATGCCCATCAGCCATGATTAAATGGCGGAGTGGACTCGATGGGCCGAATGGCCTTACTTCCACTCCTATGTCTTGTGGTCTTACCACAGGCTGTGGCAGGTCAGAAGCTAGGTATACTGCAGCGAGTAACTCAAATCTTGATACCCCCAAAACCTCAACATCTAAACGGTAAAAGTCAGATGTGTGATGGATAGGTCCCCATTTGCTAGGATGGGTGTAACTCTAACAACACTCAAGAAGCTTGATACCATACAGGACAAAGCAGCTCACCTGACTAGCACCACATTCACAAGTATCCACTCCCTCCATCACCAATGCTCAGTAGCAGTGGTGCATACGATTCACTAGATGCACTGCAGAAATTTACCACAGATCCTTAGACAGCACCTTCCAAATCCGTAACTATTCCATCTGGAAGAACAAACGCAGCAATTACATAGGGTCGCCACCACCTGCAAGTTCCCCTCCAAGTCACTCACCATCCTGACTTTGGAATATACAACCATTCCTTCCCTGGGTCAAAATCCTGGAATTCCATCACTAACGGCATTGTGCGTCAACATACAGCACATGGACTGCAGCAATTCTCGAAGGCAGCTCATCACCACCACCTCAAGGGCAACTAGGGGTGAGTAATAAACGCTGGCCAGTTGATGACACTCATGTCCCATGAGTGAATAAAAAATAACTGAATGGTGGGCCCTTGCTGATTTTCATTATTTTTATTTCATTCTTGTGTCAATTTTGATTTGAAGCTGTGAACTGGAAACTGTGAGCTGAAGGGGACTTTTGGACTATGGATCACAGCTTGTATTAAAAAGAAACAGACCAAACAAGCTTTAGTTTATTGGTGAGCTAGGCCTGAAGTTAATTGTAGGTTGGTTTCTGATCAAAAGGTTCTGCAGATGCTTCATTACCAGTAGGAGCATTACATTTCAACAGATAGCAGAAGGTGGCTACAAACAAAGCCAGTACATGGGAATTAGTTCCAGCAAGTCTGGAAAGCCCTTATAGTCAAACAGATGGCAGTTGTTGAATAGTAACTGAGACCTCATGGAGAAGATGGCAGACTGTCAGGGAATGGTCAGTGTTTGAATTGGGTTTTGGACTGTGTTTTCTGTGAGTAGCAATTGGGCTGTTAATGTTACAGTATGAAGATTTGAAAACTCCCTGCCTAACCTCTCATACACAGCTCTTGGAAGCTCAAAGAATAGAAAACTAAGCTACAAGTATTTTATCCGATGTGATCCAGAATGACATCTTCAGAAAATCAAACAACAAACCATCACCTATGCCTGTGGAATAATGCATCGTGAAATCACTTAAGTAATCTGGAAAATTTTATTATTTTCTATCCCTCACCTGTGTTTGTTTGTCAATCTTTTGTGTGAAATGGGGTTGAGATCAAAGGTTTTTGGGTTTCAAGCATTGACCAATTAGATTAAGTTGTTGTTTAATATTATTCGGCTAAAGTTAATGTATCATAAATAAGTTGCTAAGTCTTTTGTTTAAGATACAAACCAGCATCTAGAATTGATTATTTTCAGAATCTGGGTTTGGTTGTTCAAAAGAGATAGCAAGAACTGCAGATGCTGGAAATTTCTGAAGAAGGATCCTGACCCGAAATGTCAGCTCCCCTGCTCCTCTGATGCTGCCTGGCCTGCTGTGTTTCTCCAGCTCCACACTGTGTTATCTTGGTTATCAAAAGTCAGCTTAGGAACAATTTGCATTAATTTTCAGGTCTTGAGGGTTTTCATTTTACTGTGTTGTGAATATAAGGGTAGAAAGGCTGTATGGCTATAAACTCGATTGTCTGTTTCTTTATAAGGGATTAAGTACCTTCGGGATATGATGGGCTTTTTTATCAGTGATAGTTTATTTTTAATTATAGAGATATCCTTAATCAATAATTATAATTTTATTTAATTTCAGCATAGCTCCTTAAGACAGCCCATGATGGATACTGGGGAAGTTGATACAAAGTATGAGGGCAAAATGTGGTAACTGGGGGAATATACTGGTACATGTTGGCACTAATTTAGAATAGGGGCTAGGAAGGGCTCATGGAAGAGTAGGGACATTGAGCTGGTGTAAAGGTAATGAGGAGCAATGAGGTTGGGTAAGAGGCATGGTGGGTTTGACTGCCAAGGTGATGCAGTAGCATACATAGGCCTAGATAGGTCATATGGAGTGGGCAAAGATGAGGAGGCTTTCGCAATGTGGACTAGAAGGCTTTTTTTTAACGCTTTACTGTTTTTATCACAACTGGGATGTAATACCAGAAAACCAAAACAAGCCTTTTAACTAGACCCAGCAGCATTCAGGCTGACCCCGCGCTGTCTCCATCTTCTTTCCTGGACAACTCACCCTCTGGGTGATAAATCAGACCAGTCAGGGAGGATTCTCCCAACTTGGGTTTTGGGAGTCAGGAATTCCTGACTCTGGATACAAAAGTCGAATAAAAATTCATCCTTTAATCCCTGGTCAAATGGTAGAATGATACACCAAGGTTATATATTCCTTCCCCACCCTTATCTGCCTTCCGGAGGGACCGTTCTCTCCATGACCCCCTCGTCCACTCCACACTCCCCACTAGCCCCACCACCCCCAGCACTTTTCCCTGCAACTGCAGGAAGTGCTACACCTGCCCCTACACCTCCCCCCACACCTCCATCGCAGGACCCAAGAAAACCTTCCACATTAAACAGATGTTCACCTGAACATCTGCTAATGTGATATATTGTATCCGCTGTTCCCAATGTGGCCTCGTCTACATCAGGGAAACCAAGCGGAGGCTTGGAGACCACTTTGTGGAGCACCTATGCTCGGTTCATGACAAACGACAACACCTCCCAGTCGCAAACCACATCGACTCCCCCTCCCATTCCTTGGATGACATGTCCATCCTGGGTATCCTCCAGTGCCACAACGATACCATATGAAGGCTAGAGGAACAGCACCTCATATTCCACTTGGGAACCCTGCAGCCCAATGGTCTCAATGTGGACTTCACAAGCTTCAAAATCTCCCCACCCCCAACCTCATCCCAAGACCAGCCCATCTCATCCCTGCCTCCTTGAACTGTCCGTCTTTTCTCCCACCTATCTGCTCCTCACATCTCACTGGCCAACGCCCACTCCCACTTCCTACCTACTAGCCTCATCCCAGCCTCCTTGACCTGTCCGTCTTTCCTCCCACCTACCCACCCCTCCCTCCTCACTGACCAACTCCCATCCCAACTCCCTACCTACACTCACCTTTAATGGCTTCATCCCCACCTCCTTGACCTGTCCATCTTCTCTCCACCTGTCTGCTCCTCTATCCACCTTCTATCACTGCCTCCCCTTCTCTCTATTTATTTCAGTGCCCCCTTCCCCTCCCCCATTTCTGAAGAAAGGTCCAGACCCGAAACGTCAGCTTTCCTGTTCCTCTGATGCTGCTTGGCCTGCTGTGTCCATCCAACTGTACACCTTGTTATCTCAGACTCCAGGATCAGCAGTTCCTACTATCTCAGGCAGAATGATTTGTTGGTCAAGAACCTAAATGGTGAAGGAGCATACTTTAACAAAGCTATTTAACTGAGCCAGGGCATGAGGATCCTACCTCCCTATCTAAAAGTTCCCTATCCAATCAAGGAGAGCAAACAAGATGATTCCTGAATCTAAGAAATGTAGGATTGAAACTGAAGAAATCATGACATTGGTTACAAGGACTCACCAGCACTGCAGGAACAATAGCAATGGAGAGAAGACCTAGGAATCTGGTGCCCACATCTCTCACTTGTACCTGGATGTGATGCCACAAGATCTGAAGGATTGCAGTAAGTTGTTCTTTTTTTCCCAAGTATGGGAGGAAGAGGAGAACCCCCGCCCCCAACCAAGCAGGAATGGATACAGATGGCTGTGATTTCTCCAACCTAGGAATATTATGCCAGTATGACCCAGGACCTTACCACTGGGTCAGTAAGTTGCTGTAAGTCTCCTAAAAGCCCATCTGGTTTATTAATGGCCATCCTTGCCTAGTCTGTCTGACACAGGACTCCAGATTCTTTTCACTGGGTAGCTTTTCACTGCCCTGTGAAGCAAGGCACTCAATTGTATTAAATCACTATGAGAAATGAGAGGAGATATGGGACACGGACTACAATGGTTCCAAATGACATTGGAGACAGTTCAGAGAAGGTTCACTAAGCTGATTCCTGGCATGAATGAGTTGTCATATGAGAGCTGACATATGTATCATTTTCAAGTTAACAGGATGTGACTTGTCGAGTACAAGCAAAATTAGTGCTGGAGCTTCAATTATTTACAATCTATATCATGACTTAAATAAAGAAAAAGGGCAAAGTATCTAAATTTGTTAATGATATGAAGCTAGGTGAAAATTCAAGCTGTGACTGGATACAAAGAGATTGTAAAGGGATATCAATAGTTTCAATGAGTGATGTGAGGGAATGTGAGGCCATTCAATTTAGTCATAAAAGTAGAAAAGCAGCCCTTTTTTTAAAGATGATAAATTTGTAAGCATTAGTGTTCAGAGGGACTTGGTGCATAGAAACAAGGAACACAATTAGGTCTCTCAAGGAAGTAAATAGAATGTTGGCCATTATTGCAAGGGAACTGTAGCACAAAAATAAATGTTACAAGAATACAATTGTACAGGGTTTTGAGACCACACTTGGAGTTCTGTACTCAATTTTGGGCTCCATGTTTAAGGAGGGATAAACTTACATGAGTGATGGCACAGCAGTGTTTCATGAGATTTGTTCCTGAGGTGAGAGGGTCATCATATGATGGGGGTTAGAGTACATTGGGCCTATAGTGTCTGAGTTTGAAGCATTAGAGATGATGTATTTGAAATATAAATACAAGAGTCTGAAAGCGTATGATAGGCAGACAAAGACGTTGTTTTCCTGGCTGTGAAAACTATAACACAAGGCATAAGCTCAAAGTAAGGAGTTGATTATTTAGCATTGAGATGAGGAGACATCTCTTCCCCCAAGAGGATATATAGCTTTAGTATTCTTACTCCAGAGGGTTGTGGATAATCCATGAATGAATAAAGCTGAGTTTGACAGATTTTTGGTCTCTCAGGGAATTTAGAATTATGGAGAGCCATTAAGCAAATGCGTTTGAAGCCAATGATCAGCCGTGATATTATTGAATAAGGAGGCAGGCTTGACTGGTCTCGTCCTAATTTTATTTCATATGTGGCTCACTGCTATCTTCTCAATGAAAATTAGGGATGGGTGATAAATGCTGAACTTGACACCAATGCTCATAACCCAACTACAACTAACGAAGTTAAGTGGCTTAACCTTTCAGATGTCAAGCCAACAGTCTGCTTTTCACAAGATTCTGCTTCATCACACTACTTGTGTCAGCACACTTTACAACTAGACTCATTCCTGTCTTTCCAGGCATCTCATATCTTCACCTGAGCAGTTAAAACTCAATATCATCCTTAGCCTGTTGCTCTCTCACACCCATGCCTCACAATCACCCTCAACAAACATTGCCATCCTCATGCAATCATCACTGGGACTCACAGCTTTTTTTTCATTTGCTTGTAGGAGGAGAAAGCACACAACTTTGGCAAAAGGCAGACAGACCAAGGGGAGAGGAGGGAGTGCCCACTTCTCCCCCCCACCCTCACTACAAAGATAGATAACTTATTGACCATTGAAAATGTCTGCCCACCTGCTCCACTGGGAAGGAAGTCTTGTTTCTTGAACCTTCAGATGTCAGCAACTTGCCTTGACACCAATGCCCCTTCATGTGCTGGTGTTCAGACAAGCCTCTTCCTATATCCCTATGCTGAGAATGTTTTATCCTTCCAGCTGCATCCATGTGTCCATTATTTCTGGATGGGCTTGTGATTGAAATGATTCAATAAATGGGGCTGGTGTTGCTCCTGCTGGTGCTGCCACTCCTTTTGCCCTCCAAGGATGTAACTTATGGTAGCATCAACTGTTCTTATGGTGTGGTGTAAGCTGGTAGCATGAAAGTACGAGTGAGGGTGAATTACATGTTAGACAGGTCAACCTCCTTCAGTGAAGTAAAGCATCAATCAAGCAATAAACAAATCCTCAGAAGAGAAGTGCAATGAACAATACCCTTTAACTAGACCATGGCTGTAGCACTTCTGTTTCACTGATCAAAGCATTCCCTATTTGCCAGTTTCACAGAAGCTCTAATTGCTATGCATTCACCTCAGTGATGTTGGTGGGTTGCTGACAGGTCAGTGAGTAGATGCTATGGTTGTTAAATCCAGAATTGAGGGTTAAAGCAGTACTTTATTCATCCATTTGAATGCTGTGATTACTTACCCAACAACAATACACACGCTCCCCACTCAACATCAAGGTCAACTCTGTGATCCCATTCAAACATTACTTTGAGGAAGTACAACCCACTGCAAGGAACCCCACTTACTCCCTTGTTTGGGAAAATTACACCATAGGTGAGAGTTTTGCCAAATAAAAACAGAAAGAACTGCAGATGCCGTAAATCCAAGACAAATTGTTGGAAAAGCTCAACAGGTCTGGCAGCATCTGCGGAGAGAAATCAGAGTTATCGTTTTGGGTCAAGTAACTCTTCCTCAGGTGAGAGTTTTGCATTTTTTAAAAATTCCAGTTGTATGCCATGTTTTGTACCATTGCACAGATTTGAAATGTTGTTTGTTTATGTTTTTCTTGTTAAAGCAGTCTATTTCAGGATACAACAAGTTCTTGATATCAGCCTAGGGCTGATAATGGCAAGCATCATTCATGCTACACAATGACCAACATTGACTAGTGCCAACATACAACAGCCTAACCTCTTCCCTGTGATATTCAATGGCATTACTATTACCAAATGCCCCAGTGTCAACATTTTGGGGTCATCATTGATTAGAAACTCAACGCCCACATAAATACTGCGTCTGTGAAAGTAGTTTAAAGTCTCTGCATGTTGCTCACCTCCTGAAACCCAAAGATCTGTTTTTTGCCTGTAAGGTATAAGTCAGGTGTGTGATGAAATACTCTTCACTTACCCAGAGGGGGCAGCCACAACAATACACAAGGGTCTTGGTATCATTGAAAACAAAGCAGTCTTGTGACTGTGCTGGTGACAGGCACCTTTTGAGTTCCTGCTGGGGCCAATGAGTAAAATGCTTTGTTTCTGTTGCTATAACATTTAATGGTCAAACTTCAGAAGAGAAAACATCTGCTTCCGTAATCACAGATAAAAGGTACTGCAGATGCTGGAGAATCCGAGATAACAAGCATGGGGCTGGATGAACACAGCAGGTCAAGCAGCATCATAGGAGCAGGAAAACTTGACGTTTCCACACTGACTTTACAAGACAGCCACAATCTTTCCTACAGCAGTAATTTAAAAGTGTTGAAAATATCTGTCAGTTTTTAAAGGATTTTTAAAAGTTTACAGGAATCTTGCAGTGCAACATCGACATTAATATTGCTGACAGGATGAAGTTTGATTTTCTGAGTCATCTATATATCAACCAGAAATATATCATTTAAAATTACAATTTAAATTCTTCACACAAAGATTATATTTTTTATTAGACAAGTATAAGAATAAAGAGCATATCTATTTTATAAGAGACAGGTTGCTTTACTTTGATATAATAAACAGAATGGAATGGCAAGCATTACTTATGCATATAACCAGTGAAATTAAGCACAGATATTTATCAGCAAGCAGAAAAGGCAGTGAGTACACACAGTGGCATCTCACCCTGAGCCTTTTTGATGTACATCCATTTCAATTACTTTCAAAATAATTTTAAAGCTCAATGGTTAGTTGCATAAATCTAATTAAGTGTATAGGTGGGAGTAAGTGGGAATATTTTACTGAATTCTGTCCAAAATCCAAGGGAACAGCAGCTGATTAGGTTGGATTATTATATCTTTCACTTTATTGATGATAATAAAACATATTTTTTTGTCGTTAACCAGAAAGGAGGTGCATAAACTATTTAAGGTAAAATTTAATGTACAGTATTCACATGTTCCTTCACATAAAAGCTTTATCTAAAAGCAAATACAATTACAAAAAAATGAAATGACTTTTATCATTCAAATGGTACAGCTAAATATCTGTTTGGAATTTAATATTAGGAACAAATGTATGACTGGACTAAATGTACATTGAATCAAACTAAATCATGACTCAGTAGGTGCTCCTGCCTCTGCAGGTTATGGGTTCAAATTCCACTCCATGCCTTAAGCAAAGAAATCAAGGTGGATATGTGAGCAGAGTACTGAGAGAATGTTGAATTAATGGAGATGCTACCTTTTGGAAGAGTCAGTAAACTGAGGACCCAACTTCCCTTTCATGAAAAATCTCAGTGCAGAACTTCAGATTTGAAAGGCTGTCATTTTAGCAACCTTGAAAGATGCACCATGCAACCCCTTTGAACCAGTAAGAAACCTATAACTAACCCCTTTGAACTCCTCATTGAGTCACAGAGTCATAGAGTCCTACAGCGTGGAAACAGGCCCTTCGGCCCAAACTGGTCCATGCAGACCAAAATATCCATCCAATCTAACCCCATTTCCCTGCGTTTAGCCTAATCCTTTCCTATCCAAGTGTTTGTCCGAATGCGTTTGGAATGTTGTTAATGTACCCACCTCAACCACTTCCACTGGCAGCTCATTCCAAATATGTACAACACTTTTTGTAAAAAAATTGCCCCTCAGGTTCCCTTGTATTCTATCCCTCTTACCTTAAACTGATGCCCTTGACTCCTCAATTCCCCGCCTTTGGGAAAAAGACTGAGTTCATTCGCACTATCCATGTCCCTCATGATCTTATGCACTTCTATAAGATCCCTCCTCAGTCTCCTACACTCTGGAGAAAAATGTCATGGCTTGTCCAACCTTTCCCTATAACTCAATCCCTTGAGTCCTGGCAACATTCTTGTAAATTTCTTCTGCACTCTTTCCAGTTTAATAACATCCTTCCAGCAGCAAGGTGACCAAAACTGAACACAATACTCCAAGTGTGGCCTCTACAATGTCCAGTACAGCTGCAAATTAACTTCTCAACTTCAATACTCAATGTCCTGACTGATGAAGGCCAGTGTGCCAAAAGGCTTCTTCACTGCCCTGTCTACCTACGGCTCCACTTTCAGAGAACTGAGCACCTGAACTCCAAGGTCCCTCTGTTCCACTACACTCCTCAAAGCCCTACCATTCACCATGAAACTCTGACCTTGATTTGACGTTCCAAAATGCAACACCTCCCATTTATCTGTAATAAACTCCATTTGCCATTTCTTGGCCCACTTCCCCACTGATCAAGATCCTGCTGCAATTTCTGATAACCTTCCTTACTGTCCACAATACCACCTATTTTAGTGTAATCTGCAAACTTACTAATCATGCCTTGTACATTCTTCTCCAAATCATTGATATAGACAACAAACAGCAATGGGCCCAGCACCGACCCCTGAGGCACACCACTAGTCACAAGCCTCCAGTCAGACAAGTATCTTTCCACTATTACTTGCTGCTTCCTACCATCAAGTCAATTGTGTATCCAATTTGCCAGATCTCCCTGGATTCCATGCGATCTAACCCTCCAGAGCAGCCTATCATTTGGAAACTTATCAAAGGCCTTACTGAAATCCATATAGACTACATCTACTGCCCTATCCTCATCAACCTTCCTGGTCACTTCATCACAGAACTTTAACAAATTTGTGAGGCATGATCTTCCCTGAACGAAACCATGCTAACTACTCCTAATCAAACACTGTCTTTCTCAAGCCCTGTTTTTCCTCTCACCTATCCCCTCCTCCCACCTCAAGCCACACCCCCATCTCCTATCTACTAACATCATCCCGCCCCCTTGACCTGTCCGTCCTCCCTGGACTGACCTATCTCCTCCCTACCCCCCTACCTACACTCACCTTTACTGGCTCCATCCCCATCTCTTCGACTT
Organism: Ginglymostoma cirratum; assembly: GCA_024137785.1. Lineage (NCBI taxonomy): Eukaryota > Metazoa > Chordata > Chondrichthyes > Orectolobiformes > Ginglymostomatidae > Ginglymostoma > Ginglymostoma cirratum. The sequence continues at coordinate 13,943,104 of JAHRHZ010000088.1, read as the reverse complement.
GTCTGCCTCCTCTCCACCTATCCGCTCCTCTATCCATCCTCTATCCGCCTCCCCCTCTCTCCCTATTTATTTCAGAACCCTCTTCCCCTCCCCCATTTCTGATGAAGGGTTTAGGCCCGAAACATCAAGTTTTCCCGCTCCTATGATGCTGCTTGACCTGCTGTGTTCATCCAGCCCCATGCTTGTTATCTCGAATTCTCCAGCATCTGCAGTACCTTTTATCACTGTCTTTCCAAATGCAGGTGTAGCTTATCCCTCAGAATCTTCTCAAATAACTTACCTACTACAGATGTTAGGCTTACTGGTCTATAATTCCCAGGTTTTACTTTGTAAACCTTCTAGAATTAGGGCACAACATCGCTATCCTCCAGTCTTCTGGAACCTCATCCGTCGCCAGCAATGATGCAAATATATCAGCCAGGGCCCCACAATTTCCTCACTAGTCTCTTGCAGGGTTCTTGAATATACCTGGTCGGGACCAGATTTATCCACCTTCATACATTCTAATATTTCCAACAGCTCTTCTACTGTGATATGGACTGTTGCAAGACATCAGCACCAAGTCCCCTCAGTTCCCAAATCTTCATGTCTTTCTCTACAGTAAGCACAGAGGAAAAATATTCATTGAGGACCTCGCCCATCTCCTGCGGTTCCACACATACATGTCCACTTTGGTCCTTGACAGGTCCTATTCTCTCTCCAGTTATTCTTTTTCCTTTAATATACTTAAATAATCGCTTTGGATTCACCCTGATCTTCTCAGACAAATCTATCTGGTGCCCCTTTTTGCCCTTCTGATTTCCTCCTTTAGTAAACTCCTGTATCCCCAATATTCCTCCAGGGATTCCCTTGATCTCAGTTGCCTGGACCTGAGCCATGCCTCCTTCTTTTTTCTGGTCAAAGCCTCAATATCTCTTGTCATCCAAGATTCCCTACTCCTGCCAACCTTGCCCTTTACTGTCATAGGAACATACAGATCTTGAACTGTAGCTATCACACTTTTAAAGGCCTCCTAATTGCCAGAGGTCCCTTTGCCTGCAAGCAAACTACTCCAATCAACCCCTGCAAGCTCCTGTCTAATTCCATCAAAATTCATCTTGCCCCAGTTTAGAACTTGAACCTATGGACCAGTTTTGTCCCTCTCCATAACTATTTTAAAATTATTGGAACTATGGTCCCTGGTCCCAAAGTGCTCCCCCACTGTCACCTCAATCACCTGTCTTGCCCTATTTCCCAAGAGTAGGGTGAGTTTTGTCCCTTCCCAAGTACAACCCTCTATGTACTGCTTGAGGAAACCTTCCTGAACACATTTAACAAATTCCACCCCATCTAAGCCCTTAACACTATGGCAGCCCCAGTTTATGTTAGGAAAATTAAAATCCCCTACTATGACAACCCTATTGCACCTCCAAGTCTCCCCAACCTTGTTCCTCTAATTCCCATCGACTATTTTGGGGCCTATAGTACAACCCAATAACGTCACCATCCCTTCTTATTTCTTAGCTCCACCCACAAAGTCTCACTGGATGATCCCTCAGTTATTTCATCTGTCATAACTGCTGTGATACTCCCCTTAATCAAAACTGCAACACCCCCTCCCCTCTTTCCTCCACCTCTGCCCTGCCTAATGCACCTTTACCCTGGCACAATAAGCTGCCAGTCCTGTCCCTCCCTTAGCCATGTTTCTGTAACGGCTATAATACCCTAGTCCCACATACCTATCCCCGCCCTGTGGATAGTTCCAGGATTGTTGATACACCTCATGCTGTACCAACTATCCTGGAATTCTAAAGAGTAAGTACCTTGAACCTGGATCCCTCTGGCTCTACAGTTCAAAGGTAGACTCACAAATTTCAGATGGCTCTGACTCATTTACCTGAATGGTTGCCCTGGTAAAGTTAGAGAAATTAAAACCCGCTCTAACTCCTGAATAACTACAAAACTGAAACAAAAACAGAAATTTCAGCAGGTCTTGCAGCATCTGTAGACAGAAATCAGAGTTAATGTTTTGGGTCCAGTGACACTTCTTCAGAACTGAAGCCCATCAACTCACCATTGTCATCCCAATTTCCTCTGTTCACACCTAGATAACCTTGCAATGAATTTTCTGACACACACTGGCTTGGAAAAGCACCTGCACTGACCCAACCTGATCCCACTCCACCTAATCCCAACTCAGCATGCCTTATTTGAATCATTCTGACTGAACCTTACTGAATCAACAACATGCTTGACCTGACACCTCCTGTGATCAGTGCCCCACTAGCTCGACACGTGCCCCAACCTGACACTCTGACCAACACAAACCCCTGAACCAATACCCTCTCAATATAACACCTGCTTGACTCATTCTACCTGCTCCTCCGTCCACTTACCACCCTGTCTCTTTACTCATCCGCCGTCCCCACACTAATATCCGCCAAATCACTCCTCACAAATCTGCTTGACAGCCTCCTTCCTGAACCATCTGACATTCTACCCTCCCACCCATTTACCTACAACCCTATCTAGCTACCTGCCACCCTATACCTCACCCACCCCATGTCATCATTGAGCTACCATCCAGACCCTTCGCCCATTTATCCATCTACTGGCCACCTTATCAGTTACCATAACTCCTCACCCACTCACCTGCCACCTACACCCCCACTCACCAATCTGCCAACCTGCATCCTCACCCACTTACTCGCCAGTTTACCCCTTACCTCTTCCCACTATATCCCCTGACCCACTCACTACCCTAGCTGCTTACCCACCTGGCATCCTACACCTTTACTATTTTTACCCCATCCCTCACCCACTTACTTTCTACACTTATTTTTATTGCTGTAGCATGTCACAGTGTCTTTGGGATTTTGAAACCCCAGAGCATGATGGTTACTGATGTAGAAAGGGGAGATTGTGTGGTCTCTGATGTTGATTCTGCTTGTGCTTGAAGGGTCCCATATCAGGTACCCGCCACAGTTCTCAAGCAACTTGATTTGGAAGTCCAGGTGAGATATATGGAACTCTCTGGAAGAAGAAAAGAAATAAAGCAGAGTAGCAGTGTGACATTAATTATCACCCCTTTTGCTCCCCATGGAAATATTTAACAAAAAACAGTAGGAGAATCTTTCCCAATGTCCTTACTATTTTTAAATTACTCTATTAACATTCTTACTGCTCTTTAGGGATTGGTGTTCTTACCTGGTCTAGCCTACATGTGATTCCAGTCAATGTGGTTACCGTTGATTGCTTTCTGAATTGGTCTAGCAAGCCATTCAATTCAAGGGCAATTAGGGACCGGTAGTAAATGGAGGGTTGCCAGGGACACACATAACCCATCAATGATGAAAAAGAAAACCTAATTAATGGGCTGAAATTTATACCCTAGAAATTTTGAGGACACAGGCTTTAAATTAGTTTGACGTAATGCTGGAAAGGGTAAAGGACTGATGCACAAAGAATCGAGGAGAGCACAGATTAAGAAACCATAGAGAATGGACAGCGGGGCCACAAAAAGATCCCGATTTTAATCAACAAAGCCTGGAAGCTGGCATCACGTTCTGCAGAGAATAAGTGCATGTATAAATTATTTTGATGATCTATTCAAGACAGGAAAGGAACACATTATTCCAGATCATTACCTTGTATTATCAACTATGTGCAAAATCTCAGGGGGAACTTCTCTCAGCAGAAAACATCAATAAACACAGATGAGAAATACCTTCCAATCTAAGTATTATTTGAAGGAAAATATTAATTAAAAATGAAAATGGTTTTCATTAGCCCTAAATACAACTGCAAGTAAATTCACATTTAGAGCTGATTGTCAAGTTGATTGTCCACTGTTCTCCAAGGAATACCTCCAGTCACATGCTTGCAATCTCTTTCCACATTGACACATAATAAAGAGCCAATTACAATGTTAATTTATTGAGATAATGTGCTACCGGGAGAAGAAAGTGAAGACAAAGTATGTAGTATAATGAAATCAGGAAGTCAGTTTAAGTTAATAGCTTAGAGCTCTGAGGAGGCTCTTTGCCAGAACAGGCAAATTGTTTCTTATCAGCTTTGGCACAGAAAATGAGGCTCTGTAATCCCAACAGGACATAGGAGCGAGAAAATCTTACTCAGGAAAGGAAGCGTAGGGTGACTCAGACCAAAATGTTCCTTTTTAAATCTAGTAATTGAATTGTATATTAGAAAGCATCTGCAGGTGGAATTTTATTTTCAGCAAATAGAATGTGTGCTTATAACATTCCACCTCAACTGACTCATGTTCTGGAATTATTATGTCAATCTAATGTAGTGAATTAAAAAAACCTTCACAGGCCATTAAGTAGGTACCTGGAAAGCACTCAAAAGAATGTTTCACTCTTATCAAAAGCAGTCAGAGAAATTAATCAATGTAACAGCACAGTGGCTTAGTTAGCACTGCTGCCTCACAGCACCAGGGGCCTGGGTTCGAACCCCCCTTGGGCAACAGTCTGTGTGGAGTTTGCATGTTCTCCCTGTGTATGCGGGGACTTCCTCTGGGTGCTCCGATTTCCTCCCACAGTCCAAAGGTGTGCAGGCTAGGCAGATTGGTCATGCGAAATTGCCCATAGTGTTCATGTATATGTTTGGGGAATGGGTCTGGGTGGGATGCTCTGAGGGTTGGTGTGGACTTGTTGGGCCAAAGGGCCTGTTTCCACATTGTAGGGATTCGATTCTATTCTAACCGCAAAAACACAATGCCATTGATAACTAAAAATAACACAAGATAAATTATATTAACATATCTCTTAGGGCAACATGGAATTTAGACTTTATGGGTGGAATCTTACTTTAGTTTGGCAAAGTGTGAGTTGTGTTGAGTTTAAAGGAGTGATTTTTGCCGCAAGACCCAATGAATTGTCTTGCCGTTTGAGCCCTTGAAACAAGAATCACATCCAATTTCTGCTCCATCTCATCACATGCTGTTCCCAGAGAAACAGGCCAGTCGGAAGAGGCTCTCCTTAGAGTCAGCCTTCCTTGTAGCTGTGCTGTTTCCCAAAGTCCAGTGCACACCTCCAGAAGTGCTGCCGTCCTGAAGCTGTGCTGTTCGGCTGTGGAAGGAGTGACGAAAGATGGCATCATGCTTCTATGAGACGGACTTGGAGGTCTATCTGGTGGTGGAGACGAGGCAAGTCCTCTTCCTGGAGGATCAGTAGAGGAGGCCACGCCACTATATCACTGTGGAGTTTTGTAAAAACCCATCTGCTTCACTGTTGTCCTTTAGAGAATGAAATCTGCAATTCTTACCCTGGTCTGCATACACATTACTTGAGACCTACTGCAATGTGGTTGATTCTTAACTGCCATCTAGGCACTCAGTGATGGACAATAAACATTGATGTAGCCAGCAGTGCTTAATTTCCATGAATGAATGAATTTTTTAAAAAATTATCTACCTTTCCTTAAAAATGTTCAAGGATTGCTTTCACCTGCTTTCTATGAAGAGTACAAGTTGATGAGAGGCATAGATAGAGTGGATAATCAAAGATTTTTTCCCAGTGCGGAAATGACTATTGCAAGGGGGCATAATTTTAAGGTGCTTGGAGGAAGGTAAAGGGGAGATGTCAGAGGTAGGTTCTTCACACAGAGAGTGGTGGGTGTGTGGAATGCGCTGCCGGCAGTGGTAGTGGAGTCGGATACTTTAGAGACTTTTAAGCAACTCTTGGATAGGCACATGGAGGATAGTAAAATGTAGGGTATGCAGGGTAGATTGATCTTAGTAAGATAACAGGTCGGCACAACAGCATACTGTGCTGTACTGTTCTAGAGTTCCAAAAATTCATAACCTTCTGAGGGAGTTATGATCCCAACTGATATTCCTACAGGACAAGTCCAATCCCAGAAAAAAACCCTGGCTTGATAGATCTGTTTATTTTTAATATGGGAATCTTTCACTGAAACATACGCATATAAAGCTGCAGATTTTGTTTTATGATGAAACAGAAACTTATTATCAAAAGAAAAATATAAAATAAAGCAAACCAAATTATCTCCATATAACAACAGTTTAAAACAATTCAAAAATACCCAGCAAAATGAAGTCCCATCTGTTGCCATCATTTTACAGTTATTAAATTCAAAGGAATTTTTAAAAAAACTAGCTCATCATAGCTTCTGCAATCATAATGACTTTATGTGTTTTCTTCTCCTATGATGCAAACCCATAATATAAGCAAACTCCCGGAGGCCTGTTTAAATACACACTCGTTTACAATCATGGCTCTGGAAGATTGACCTAACTAATAATAAAAGCTTTTCACACAGATAGATGTAACCCTGATGCCACTAGTTGTCAGGTGAACAGCTCCCAGAAGATGCTGTTCATTCTTTCCCTCTGTGATTAGTCTTAATATTTGTGTGCATTTCAAAATGCTTTATTCCTCAGCATCAAATGAATGCACCTCTCCTGCAACAATTAATAACTCAATGTAGTATTAACCATGTTCATTGCAATGTAATCTTTTCAATATTTATCTGTGCAATCTGTATCAATACCTTTAGCTGGACGATTGGGTAGAATTTGAGATGCTTTGAGTTTCTGCCCTTTTCTGGAAGGTATTGAACATTTTCCAGAAATTGGAGTGACATTTTTTAATCCGATTCTTTTAGGCAGATGTCACAGGAAAAACTGGAACTGGCAGGAGGATGCCATCTATTATAATTTCATCAGTTCCCCCATAACTAAGTCTCACTGCAATTTGTACCTCTATGTAGGAAGGAGCCCAGAGCTGAGACCACTAAAATTAACAGGGACCAGTTTCAATTTTACAATCACCATTAGGGAAGTGGTAAATTCCAAATGGACATGTTTAAATGTTTTGCCTCAATCTTTGGTGAGTACGTTGATTCTACAGTAAGGTGCCTTATGTTATCCCTCTCTCCAATAAAGCATAATCTAGGCGCAATTACAAAAAAACTGGCAGGGGTGTCCACCTAAAACGACAACTGCTGTTGACATAAGGATTTATCATATATCGTAGCAATATCAATGAGTAAGATACATCCCAAAATCTCTTTCAAGATATTGCAAGGATGCAAATTTTATCTCCATGTTTGCAAATATTTAGCAAGATGAATGAAAAAAGGTAAATATTTTATAGTTCAAGGGAGGAGTGGTAATCTAACTCTCAATAATCTGATTTTGGCAGTGTTTGATCATTTTGAACAACAAATAATTTGGTCCTATTTGAACCGATTATAATTTATAATCAAACTGACCCCCTGTCCATATTGTTTCAAAATACAGAGAAGGCAAGAAAAGAATTTTCTGGATTTCTCCCAAGTTTTGTTTCAGTTGTAGATATGATAAAAGAAACATCATCCCTTTCAGATTATAGTCTCACAATGGCGTGCATTGGTTAATCTGCATATTCCCCAGAGATTTGTTTTAATCTTGTCTGATCAGTTTGCCACCATGCTTAAGATTGCAATCGTCAGTTGTATCTAGTCAGGTTGTACTGTCTTGTGAGGAGGGAATGGGTGATGCACATTTAAACACTCGTCATACAAAATTCTCTAGGCGATTAAATTGACAGTAGGCTTTTGATGATTATTTGCTTTTGTGCCTTCTTAACCTGAATGTATACTTATTTTTAAAGTGAACCAACTGCAGGTGATGTTAGTAGGAACCGATAAACATTTAAGCCATCTTTACAGCAAAGTAGCAAGATCTGAAAATACTTAAGACAGTAAATGCTTTTTATAAAATTATGCCAAAACACTGAAAGCTTTGGTTTAGTCTAAATGTATATTGTTGTAAAAGTTGTTAGGGTCTTTATTTTCACAGTGATCCTTCATTTGAAAAGAAGCGTTCATTATGACACAGGATACAATGCACATCAAGCACGTCATTTTTAAGTAGTCATACATTCCTAGATCATTCCTCTGTACTGATCAAATATCTAAACTCTTCATGCTCCTAACAGTGCTACCATTAGTGCTTCACTCAGGCCAAAACTTTGAATTCCTGAAACTGCATTTGACAGTAAATGGAAATGTTAAGCAAGCTGCTCAGACAGTTATGAATTTCTACCAGTTTGTGCTTCAGTAATGTAGAAAATGATTTTACTCAGATGTAGGTTAGGTATATGAAAAATACTTACTGTTGAACAGTAAAATTGACAGAACCTATAAATTGTAATTTGCAACAATTATTAACATCAGACAAATCTGGAAAGAACGTGGGCATTATTGCAAAGATACTGGTTTAGAGCTAACATCCTTTAGTAGTTGGGAACGCATATTGATGTTAAAGGTTTTTAGCGATGACAATGAAGGATTGCCATCAATTAAAAAAATCAAATCTGATCATATGGTGTTATAAAATCCTGTACATCTTCAATGCATCTTGCATTTTCTTGCATCTAGCATCCACCTACCACATAGTGATGTTTCAGGCAGCATACCAAGAAAAGGAAGATGTATAAGGAGACAATCTACAGAAACTGTCTTTGACAATTAAGAATGAATCAAATTTCTGTTGTGCCTGTTTAGATCACTTACTGACAGAGGTGATTTATGTAGTGATCTTGGAATTTGATGAGATTAAATAGCTATATCTAAGTCGTTAAGCATCATTGTATTCCAGACTGCATGAGATAAACTGGAGAAACCCAGAAAGAGTTCCATAGGATAATTTAAAATGGGAAAGAGTCTTTTTTAGAATATGCACATCTTTCATGAAAATTTCATTGTGTATATGATTTCAGAGGCAGAAGACAAATTAGGGCTTGATTGTTTGCTGTCTGTTCAGTGACTTATGGCAAATGGTATTCCCTAATGATCTTTGCTTTAGCTTCTCACCATATATATTAATGGTTTGAATAAAGAGGACTGCCAACCAGAAAAAGTCAGAAGTCACACGATACCAGGTTATAATCCAAAAGGTTTATTAGAAATCACAAGCTTTCATAGCGCTGCTCCTTCATCCGGTGAAGTGGATTTCACCTGACAAAGGGGCAGCGCTATGAAAGTTTGTGATTTCAAATAAACCTGTTGGACTATAACCTGGTGTCGTGTGACTTCTGACTTTGTCCACCCCAGTCCAATACCAGCATCTCCACAAACAGGAAAAGGAAATTGGGAAGCTGGTTCCCAAGCTGGCTACCAGCACAAATACAATTTATCCAACCATGCATAATCATCATTACATATCCCAAAACTTCAACTTCCTTTTGCAAACTACAAGCTGCTCATTGCCAGCTCTCTTCTACCTGATGCCTACTCACTCCTGTGCACTGCCTGCCAGCTCCCTCCTGCTGGTCCCATTTGATATTACTGACTCCCTCCTGCCCATTTTCTCTCTCCTGCCCACTGGCTCCATCTTGCGCGCTACCTTCTCCCTTTGCCACTTCTTGTCTTATCCCCTTGCTCCCTTTTGCTGTTTCCTTTGCTACTGGCTTGCTTGCTCATAGTCCCTCCCTCCAACTGTTCCTTCCTATGGTCCCTCACTGTTCCTCTCTCTTCCCTTCCTCTCTGTGCCATCCATTCTAGAAGCAAGCCATTAACCAAGGAGGTGGCAAGGGACTGCAGGATTGTGATATGACAGAGTAGTGAGAGAATCCAAGTGAGTAACAAGAAATTTCAGGAGAAGCAGGTGGGAGTGGGAGGGGTGTGAAGAGAAGCAGTAAATGGAGGGTGAGGGCTGTGAGAGATGTGAAGAAGGAGCAAGAGGCTTGAGGATTAAATGGAACAGTGTTGGATATTAACTTTGTTCATTTTAAGAGAGGCAAATGCCTGATAGGTGAAATAACTCCACAGAGGCCAGTACCCTGTCACCGAGTCACCATTTATTTACACTTGCATAGTATTGACACTGGTCTGGCTTCCTCAGAGGACCAGGATAATAGCCTCAATCAGGGAACTCATATTCTATGATAGCCATCTGGCTGACATCGTTACAATCACTACAGTAGGCATTGTCAGGACATTCTTGGCACTAACAGTGAGGTCTAAATTTTAGGAGGAGCACACTGCACCAACTCCCAGCTCAGGGAGAAAAGTGGGCCTTGAATGGACCAGCATTAAGAAAGGCTGCCCACAGTGATAGTATGCTTCCTGACATGTGAAGGAGTTAAGAGTACGATTTCTAGACAGTACAGCAGCCTTAGTAGCACCTGCAGTGCCTGAACTTGGGGTGCCAATGGGACTGTAATGAGACCTATGGAGATCAGGGAGAGATCCCTGACCAAAGGAATTCTCGGGCTTTATGCACAGACAAGTATCCAGGATGCTATGGAAGCAGACTAGCAATTGGGGAGAGAGTGTTTTAGCTGTTTGGCTGTTACTAACAAGCAATGGGCAAAATCTGGAGGTTTGGCCCTGTACACAAAAGGCATCTAACCCTTCAAATGATGTAACCCTGCTTCCTCCCAGGCTTTGGAAACAAAATATTGTCTTCCACCTCCTGCCCACATTAACCATATTACGGTGTAGGCAATGCAATATTTTGGTCCATTGGCTCATTAAGAAGTTTAATTGAGAAGTCTGCCGAACTGGGGATAGCATTAGGAATGGACAGAAAGCCATCAGTCCTATTTTACATGAACCCTCACTAAGTTCAGTGGTGGGATGTAAAATCCAGCGCTGTATCTGTGCATGTGCAAGAAGTGCTCCTGTTAGTGATGCAGCACAATTAAATCCAGCCAGTAAAAAAATAGGCACTGTCTAGTTGACAGATGACAGTAAATGAAGAGGCACAAATTGTGTAGAGGAAGCAGAAAATCACCAATGAATATTTGCATACTAAATGAATAGACAAAACAATGGAACACAGAGCTCAATATGTGAAAGTATAAGACCATCCGTTTTTGATTGAAGCATTACATAGTAGAATATCTTTGTTAACGATTAGATACTCGGAGCTGTGTTACACAAATCATTAAAAGCTCGTCCACTGGTACAAAATTTAACCAATAAAAGCTAATTAAGTTTTGACCTTTGATTCAAAAGATTTGGATTTGGAATGCTTCTCTTACACAGACCATTGGTCAGGCCTGATCTGGCGTCCTCTGTTCAACTTTGGCCACTGAACCTCAAGAAAGATATAATGGCCCGGAAAGTGAAAGAGTACAGGTTCACCAAGATGAGACAAAGGAATAGGTTAAGAGAAATGATTGCAAACAAAAAGGCTCATATTGGGTTACACATTAGACATTAAAGAATTTAATTGTGGTATTTAAAAAGGCAAAGGGATTCAACAGGGTAGATTGCAGATAAACTTTCTCCCCTCAGAGATGAGTCCAGACAAGGACACACAAACTTTAAAATAGAGTTCAGCCTTTTGTAGTGAAGCCAGTAGGCAAGTTTTTTTTTGTACAACATACATTTAAAATCTGGAAGGTGTTCCTACAAAAGGCTGTTGGATGCTGGATCAACTGAATTTTTAACTTGAATAGATTTTTGTTAGGTAAAGGACTAGAAACATTTGAAACAAAGTATGTAAATGAATACCATATACAATTCAATACATGCATCATTACCAAACACAACATTTTCCTTGAATGTAATCAGAATGTAGCAATGTTAGCGAATTGAATTGCTAAATAATACTGAATTTATAATTTCTTCAATGCTACTAATATAATATATCCATGCTATGATTATTTTACCTTTAACCTTCCAGAAAATAGTAGCTTCTATTTAAATGTTTACTAAATGCAAAATGGTTTACAAGAACTGAAGATCAGTCTCACACTAGGTAGAAAAGCTCTATCGAAAAGCTGCCTCCATTCCAGTAACTGCTTCTCTCCTCCTTTTGAACATTCCATTCCCTCCTGGTCAATTGGCTTTTCTCCTGATTCCTCCTAAACTGCTGATAATTTCCCTCCTTCTCCAAACCCTCCTTCCTTTGCCCAATTCATGCCAACCTGTCAGTTTCAATGCAAGTTGCAGATCCACAAATACATTTTTAAAGTGCTGTTTCCAATTCTGACTTGTCCCAACTATGACCAGCTACTTACAACGAAGTTAACAACATTATTAACTTTTCCCATAACTGTCTCACTGCGTCATGCCCTCCCAGATCCTATGGAGTCTCTCACAACCTGTACTCCCCACAGACCTCTGCAAACTGAAATTTAATTAGTAAAGTTAGATCACATGGGATTCATTTGCCAATTAGATACAAAATTGACTTGATACTAGGAGACAGAGGGTGGTGGTGGAGGGTTCTTTTTCAGACTGAAGGCACGCGATCAGTGGTGTTCCACAGAGTTTCCGCAGAGACCACTAGGTCCACTTTTGTTTGTCATTTACGTAAATGATTTTGATTGATTGATTTCCACGTGTACCGAAATACAGTGAAAAGCTTTGTTTACGAGCGGTACAGGCAAATCACAGCAAACAAAGGATGTCCAGATCAAAAAGACTTAGAGACATGCAGGTTACATTTCAGGTTACATTATTTGAGGCTACAGTCCAGTCAACAGTCTGATAACAACCAGAAAAAAGCTGTTCTTGAACCTGTTAGTGCGGTTGTTCAGGCTCCTGTATCTTCTGCCCGATGGGAGTGGCTGTTGGAGACCATAAACAGGGTGGGATGAGTTTTTGATGATGTTAGCTGTCTTTCCACTGTGGTGAGCCGTGTAAATAGAGTCCACAGATGGAAGGTTGGCTTCTGTGATGGTCTGGGCTGTGCACACCACCTTCTGTAGTTTCTTACAGTCCTGGGCAGAGCAGCTGCCATACCAGGCAGTTATGCACCCGGGCAGTATGCTTTCAGTGGTGCATCTGTAGGAGTTGGTAAGGGACCTTATGGAACATGCCAAATTTCCTGAGGAAGAAAAGGTGTTGTTGTGCCTTCTTAACAGTTGCATTTACATGGGAAGTCCAGGACAGGTTGTTGGTTATTGTCACTCCAAGGAACTTGACGCTCTTCACCTTCTCAACCTCAGTTCCATTGATATAGATGGAGACATGTTCTCCTCCTTTCTTTCTGAAGTCAATGATCAGTTCTTTAGTTTTACCAATGTTGAGAGACAGATTGTTTTCATTGCACCACATCTCCAAGCCTTCTATCTCCTTTCGGTATTTTGACTCGTCATTGCTAGATATCCACTCCACTACAGTAATGTAGTCAGCAAACTTGTAGATGGTGCTATTGCAGTCATAGGTGTACAGAGAGTGCAGTAGGGAGCTGAGGACATCCTTGGGCGGCTCCAGTGTTGAGTGTTGCTGTGGAGGAAGTTTGGATGAGAATTTAGGAGGCATGGTTAGTCATTTTGCAGATGACACCTAAATTGTTGGTATAGCGGACAGTGTAAAAGGTTATCTAAGATTACAAAGAAATTTTGATCAATTAGATCAATGGGCTGAGAAGTGGCAGGTGGAGTTTAATTTGGATAAATGTGACCTATTGCATTTTGGTAAAATAAACAGGGCAGGACATACAATTAATGGTACAGCCCTGGGTGGTGTTGTAGAACTGAAAGACCTAAGGGTTCAGGTACATAATTCTTTAAAATTTGCATCACATGTAGACAGCATTTTGAAAATCAATGACATTGTTCACAAGTAGTTACGATTTCGTAGATGGTTAATTAAATCTCATTCAATAATGCATAACAGCAAATTTATACTGTAAATATGGAAGTTAACGTCAAATGAAGTGATTTCCAATGTTTCTATTGGAGAAGGCTTCATATTTAAAGTTTATCTCTCTCTACACCCTCTCTGTAGTTGTAACACTTTATTGTACATTCTGTCCTATTTCCCTGATGTATTTATGCAAGGTATGATTTGCCTGGATAGCGTGAAAAACAATACTTTTCACTGTATCTCAGTACATGTGACAATAATACTAAAATAAATCAAATCAAATAGCACACAATACTGAAGGGGCAGGAATAGCACAGAGCAACTTCTGTATTTCAAAATACAGCTGCACATATGTGAATTCTAGAGGTTCCCATCAGTTTCACAGATTAACAATGGCCAATGCTGACAGTTAGCACAAAATTCAGTCCAAAATAAAACCTAAATCTTTATTGCCTCATTTCTTCAATGAACATATATATTGCGATACATGCTGTCCGCTGTAAACCACTATCAGCTTATGGTTAGGATAGTTTGCTGCCACAATTGTCTTTCCTTGACGAGAACTAAAGGCCTCCTTGGATTACACCAGTAAAGGAAAACCACTTGTGAGACTTACTGAGAAAAAGCTCTTGTCTTAAACAAGGCATAGTTTATTGCATGACAACGATCAGGCAAAAATTATATTTGTAAGTAATTCATTGTCACCAAGGCTATCGCAAGACCTGTGGATATATGTTTTCATCCCACAAGATCCAATGATGTGTTCCTGTTCCACCTACTGAGTTTTTAATCAGAAGGTTGAAGTTTAATGCCGTCTCCAACATTAACCCTTTCAGAACCATTACCCTACAAATCATAGCGTACATTGACATATTTATGCTGGCTGACTGGAGAGGTCGAATCCTTCAATAAATGCAGTAAAACTCTATTTAATGCTTTTTCACAGGCATCTGGGTGTTATTGGCATTCAATAACACTTTCAAAGTATTTCAAGAAACGTACTTCTTTGTTGTTGGAAACTGAATGCCTGTAACTTTTTGGAAACAGACTAAGGCCAGTGCAATAAGAGGTCATTATATCTCTGAAACTGCATCTTTAATCATGTTGACATATTATCAGTGAGATTTGACTGGGGGATGGTCAGGAGCCAAATCACAGATGTGATTGTGGACAAGTCCAACTGAATGTTAAATATTGAATTTTTATTATGCAGGTTCCTAAATGATGTTAAGCTAAATGCAACACAGCCTTCAGTGTCATTGATAGCATTATCAGAAGTGATTTTCATTCAGCAAAATGCATAATTCTGGCATCAAAATCTTTGTTGCACGATGTCAACTAAACAATTGAAATATTTGGCAATGTTGCAATTGAAATATACATCATTTTATTTAGAAAATGATCAGTTAGCTATTTAAGTATGTATTAAAATCCATAGTTGTCTAGATTTTTCTTCTGTATGTATAAGAAAAAGAACAAACTTTCTGATTTTTCTTAAATTAAAAATGCATAACAATAAGGTCAAATCAAATGAATTTCATAGATTTTGCTGAAATTACTACAAATGGTTACTGTGGAAACCACTGTCGATGCAGCCATCCGTTCAACATTATGAATCCAATAGAAATAAAATTACTGCTACGAGGGCTTGACCTGATAATAGTAGAGTGCAGGTGACAAGCTACAAATGTAGATAGTTGCTGTGGAAACAGAATGATTGCTGAAAACCATAAATGTTAAAAGCCCAATCACCCATCAATTAGGACACAAGTAGCAGAGATCAGTATGTAAGGATGATTGAAATGCAGTACCTTACAGTGACAGAAAACAAAACAGTTTCATAGTGTATCTTTATGTGTTGGAAAACTACAACAGTGTGGGAATCACTAAAATTGAGAATGTGCAAGTAGCCAGGATTTAAAAAGCACAGTGATTTCATAGGACCGTAGGGTTCAAGGAGCCTACAGACATAGGACAGATGGGAGCATGGAGGGATTTGGAAACAAGAATGGGAATTTTTAGATTAAGGTGCTGCCAGAGCAGGAACCAAGGCAGGTCAATAGGTATAATTATGCTTGAAGGACTTGGCATGAGTTGGATACAGAGTTTAGATTTGTTCAAGTTACAAACAATGTTATAAACAAGACTGCCAGGACAGTATTATCTCCATAAGTGCACCTGAGTAACTGCGTGCAGGGAGTCAGGTTTGAGTCCAGTGTCAGACAACCATCTGTGTGGAATTTGCACATTCTCCCCGTGTCTGCGTGAGTTTCTTCAGGGTGCTCTAGTTTCCTCCCACAGTCCAAAGATGTGCAGGTTAGGGGGATTGGCCATGGGAAATACAGGGATATTGTCGGGGGGATAGGGGAGTAGGTCTGGATGGGATGCTCTTCAGGGGGTCAGTGTGGACCCAGTAGGTCAAGTGGTCTGTTTCTATGCTGTAGGGATTCTATGGTTCTGTGGCGTGTCTTGTGGATAGCACAGTTCAGGAGGTAGCCATCTTATAGAAGTAAAGGGATTAGGCACTCTAAGACGAAGTACAGTAGTTCCCAGTATACTGTGCCAATCCCAAACTGGTACTCACTGCTGAATTGGGTTAATGACACATTGGAGCAGTGTGTAGTATTTGCCATTGCTGCTAGTATGTGGTATTAAACCATATGCGGTTAAGATAGTTCACTGCCCGCAATCTTCTATTTTCTGTGTTGTGTCTGTGGCTTATCTAATTATCACTAGTGGAGCACTGACCAATGCTGGGTTTAAACAGAGAAGTACTTGTTTTAGTTAACAAGATGGCTCATCAAATAATAATGATTAGTACTCTTACAGAAAAGGAGTTATGTATTGAATTGTTTCATTGTACTCCTCTTCTGTCCAGAAGTGGAGCTTTTTACATAAAAATATTTTGAAATAGGCTGTGGCTTGTTCAACCAACTCTGTAGGAAAGGCTACAAAGCAATAATCATAGGAGCTAGTAAAAATAGAGCTGCAATTATGGGTGAATTTATTCTTCATGTTGATTGGGTTAATCAAATTGGAAAGGGTAACTATGACAATGAATTCATAGAGTGCATT
This sequence comes from Ginglymostoma cirratum, assembly GCA_024137785.1. Lineage (NCBI taxonomy): Eukaryota > Metazoa > Chordata > Chondrichthyes > Orectolobiformes > Ginglymostomatidae > Ginglymostoma > Ginglymostoma cirratum. Next base: position 13,926,475 of record JAHRHZ010000088.1, on the reverse strand, counting down.
GGGTAGTTTCATGGATCAAAATGTCATGGAGCCAGCCAGGGAGCAGACTATCTTGGATCCTGTGATGGGTAATGAGTTAAATGATCTCAGAATAAAAGATCCCCTAGGAAGTAGTGATCATAATATGATAGAATTTAATATTAAGTTTGACAGTGAGAAACTTTGGTTGGAAACAACTGTGTTTAACTTAAGTGAAGAGAATTACAATGAAGTGAGGATAGAGTTAGCTAAAGTAGACTGGGTAGATAGATTTGCAGGAATGAAAGTAAGCAAGCAGTGGCAGATATTTAAGGAGGCAATTCATGACTCTCAGCAAAAATACATTCCAGTAAGAAGAAAGGATTCTAAGCGAGGAATAAACCAACCGTGGCTGACCAAGGGCATTAAAGAGAGTACTAAGTTGAAAGAAAAAGCATTTAAGGATGCAAAAGTCAATTGTAGCCCTGAAGATAAATTTAGCAAAGGAGGATTTAAAAGATAATAGGGCGAAGCAAAGTAAACTGTGAGGGTGAATTAGCAAGGAATATAAAAACTGACAATAAGAGCTTTGTTAAATAAATAAGAAAGGAAGAGTAAACATAGACACCTTAGAAAATGAATCTGGAAGATGGTTATGAGGAAGAAGAAAATGACAATGCAGTTAAACAGTTATTTTGCATATATCTTTATGATGGAAGATACTTTGAATATCCCATTAATACTAAAGCATATGGTGGAGGAATTAAGTACTATCACTAGAGAAGTAGTATTAGACAAAGTAATGGGCCTAAAGCAGATACATCCCCTGGCCCTGATGGCTTGCATCCTGGGATTCTACAAGAGGAGACGCATTGGTTTGAATTTTTCAAATGTCCTTGGATTCCAGAGAAGTACCAGAGGATTGAAAAACTGCTAATGTAACACCTTTATTTAAAAAGGGAGGGAGACAAAAAGCAGATAACAATAGGTCAATTAGCCTAACATCCGTTGTTGGAAAACTATTGGAATTAATCAATAAATTGGAAGTAACAGCAGAAGATTTGGAAGATCATATTTTAATCAAGCTGAGTCAACATGGCTTCATGAAAGGGAAATCATGTCTGATCAATTTATTAGAGTTTTTTGAGGAAGTCTCAACCAGAGTGAATAGAGGAGAACCAGTAGATGTGTTGTGTCTGGAATTTGACAAGGTACTTCACAAAAGATTAAGTCATAAGAATTCACAGTGTTGAAGGTGCTCTATTGGCATGGATAGAGAATTGGCTAATTGGCAAGAAGCAGCCAAGGGGATAAGAGGCTCTTTTTCAGGTTAGTGATCTGTGACCTTTGGAGTTCCACAGGGATCAGCATTTTGGGTCCACAACTGCTTGCAATAAATATTAAAAACTGGAGGAAGGAAGTAAATACAATGTAGCCAAAATTTGCAGATGACACAGAAATAGGTGGAAAGGCACATTCCAAGAGGAAGCAGGACAAAGGTGCAGCAGGTAATTAGAAAGGTTAACGGTATGTTGGCCCAAATATAAGAATAGGGAAGGGATAGTAACAACTGCCGATGCTGGAGTCTGAGATAACACAGTGTGGAGATGGAGGAACACAGCAGGCGAGGCAGCATCAGAGGAGCAGGAAAGTTAACGTTTCCGGTTGGGACCCTTCAAGTCTTACTGCAACTCTACAAGGTGCTAGTGAGACCACATCTGGAGTATTGTGATCAGCTTTGGTCTCCTTATTTAAGAAAAGATATTATTTCATTGGAGCTAGTTCAGGGAATGTTCGCGAGGATAACCACTGGTATGGAGGGATTGTCTTATAAGCAAACATTAAACAGTGACAGGAGTCAACTAATTTGAATTTAAAAGAAACGCGACCTTATTGAAACACAGGATTCTTAAGGGGCTTGACAGGGTAAATGCTGTCACAATGTTTCCCCTTATGGGAGGTGTCTAGGATTAGTCTCACAATAAAGAGGTGTCAATTTAAGAATGAGATGAGGAGGAATTTCTTCTCTCAGTGGGTTGAGAGTCTTTGGAACTCCTGCTCCAAAGAGCTGTGGGGGCAGAGTCCTTGTGTATACTCAAGGATAGGATAGATACATTCATTAATAGTAGGGGAATCAAGACTTATGGGGAAAATGCAGAAAAGTGGACTTAAGGAATGTGGAATCAGCCATATCAGCCATTATTCTATTGAATAGCAGAGCAGGTTTGAGGGGTTGAACAGCCTACTTCTGTTCCTATTTCAGATGTTATAATCTTACTAAACATTAACTTGGATTGTTTGGAGTTAATGGCAGTTTACATGTTGTAACTTCTTTATATCTCTTTGGTGAAAGAAAGTTGTTGAAAGGACTAAAAAGAAAATAAAAACAACAACACACATACACTCAGACACACACAATATTTGAAAATGAAATTCACCACTGCAGGTCTTAACTTTCATTCTATGACACCATAAGTAGCTGTTAGAAAGACTTTATTGTGTACAGTCAAATTGCAAAATGCAATCATTATTTTCAAGTAATTATAACTTCAGTTTCGTTCACTTGCAATCATTCTTTCGATCACTTCAATTTTGAGCTTATTTGAGAGATTCAGCTGGTAAACACTTACTTCTTCCTTAAATAAAAAAGGGTTGAAACTGTATGCATAAGAATGCTGCTCAGCCTCTTGATGTTGAAGGAATATGCATTCCTTAATGTTTGGAAAATTACTCAATTTTCACTGTAATATCCAATTTGACTAGGCACTTAGGTAGAGAGATAGAGTGAGGCATTTATTTAGTAGCTCATTGTGTAAGCACCCTTCTCGGTCAATATGGAGATTTTCCACAGCATGCATCATTCACAATCTTGCAGTCCCATTTTGTGGACTTGCACACTGACAATGAATGTTGAAGATGGCTTGACAGTCCAGATATCGTATAATATATGATGTGCTACTGTCCAAAGATTGTATCTTTGCTCACTATGTTATAGGTATTAATTTGCAACTTTTCAGAATTTATAATTCAGTTCATCACTGAGCTAAATTACTCTGCAATAATTGAATCAATGATGGTAGATTTTATCACTTTAGTAACCCAGTTTACTAATGTTTAAAAGATATGGCTTTGAAATGAAATGAAGATCAAATGAGCTAAGTTTAAAGGAAAATATAACAGATATCTAATTCTGACTCCATGCTGTGGGATAAAACTTGACTTTGTCTAATAGCATACAATGGATAATAATGGGATTGTTTTAAATAGCTGCTAATTTAAATTGGAGGGCAATAATGATCGGTGGAAATATAAGATGGACTGCTTACTCATATTATTCACCATTTTACGCTATTGCACAGCATCAAAATGCAATGGGGCAGCACTGCTGTGTCACATGACCAGGGACCCAGGTTCAGTTAATCACCAAGCAGTGGCAGAAGGTCATCAGAGCAACATGGATGAGGTGGGTCCAGCAGCAAGAGACATGACTCTGACATTGGTTGGTCTAGAGCAGGCAGTGGCAGAATTTTGGCCCAGTGGCAAAGATCCTGTCTGCGGATTGGCAATTTCAATGTTCTTTGGGTCCAATGTAGAAGGCAGCAAAGCAGTGGTGGAGGGCTGACGGCACAGGCATCACTGAGAGTGTTGAGCTGGCTCAGGACTGATGAACTTTTCAAGCTATTTCTTTTCTTTTCCTTATTCATAAAGTATTCAAAATAGCACCATATCATGGTGACAAATGAAAGCTTTTCACTGTATTCTTACTGGAAAATACACATGACAATAAAATTAAAAAACTATTGTTCCAAACATCTGTAGTTCCAGTTCCACGCTTGGCCACAGTCTGTGTGGAGTTTGCACGTTCTCAATTACAAATATCAACAGAACAGAGACCATCCTTTGAAATTCTTTATGGAAAGAGATAGATTAACACACTCCTAGCAAACCCCCCCACAAGCCAATTGGAGAACTCTGATGACAGGCCACCAAAGCCGTTTAATAAAAATGGAGAGTCCCCTTCGTAAGCCAATAACAAATATTCATACATTAAAACCCCTCACCTCTGAGCAGCCATGGTTCCAAACTTATGGTTTAGAAACAGACAACAGTTATATCCAGTAACAACGAGGATATAATTCTCACAGAATGTCATGTTACCTTGCCCTTCCTCCGAAATTCTTGTGTTGGGTGTATGTCTGTGTAACAAACTGAAATGTGACACAGAGATAAAGAATTTAAAATTAAAGAAACTGCAAGTACCAAAGGGCCCACTCTGAGAAAAGAACAGATTGTAGTTTAAATGGTCTGTGTCCAGAAGAACCATCGCAACCTCTACCAGAATCTCAAGATCAATATTGACATGTACAGCTCTCTCACAAAAGAACTTAATTTTTTTCAATTCCATTTCCCCGTGCTAGTGTGAGTACCTGTGGTATGGAATTCAGGATAGGTTTTACCTATATAATAATGTTTATACGTTTTACAGAGATAAAAGAGGTAACTCCACAATTTTGATTAACTCAAGAGATTTGCCTGACTTGGTCCTTCAAAGCTTTACATTGGGTCAAATATGTATTAGATTGCAAAAAAGCTCATCTGTTTTAAAATTCCAAACTGTTAGTCCAGACTCTGCAGCGAAAAGAGGAGAATCTATTTACTCATCAGGACTTGGAAATTACAATATTGTACAAGAAAGATCTGAAATCATGTGAATTATTTTTGGATTCTTTATGTAAATATACAGGAGAACTAGATTATATATTATTGGCCATAAATCACAGAATCCGAATCATGTAATCCTGACAAAAGTAACAATTGCAGGTACATGCTGCTGGTCACCAGTTGGGCTAAATAAGATTTCAACGGTTCAAGGCATTTCTTCTAATAATTTAAGATGAATAATTTATGCATTATAATCTGTTATTCTTTTCCAAATTTACTTCCAGTACAAATGTCGATTGAACATTGCGACCTGGATTTTCCTCTTTGAGATGGGCAGTGGGATTTGGAAAAATTCCCAGCTTCAAATACCTACCTCACAGTTATGGGATCTTTATTGGCAGTGGTGTGGGAGGATGGTGCGGATTGGGCCAGCTGATCCAGGAAAGATTGTCACGGTAGAATGTTTAAAAGGCCTTCCTCAGTGCTATGAGACTTTATCCTAGTCATAATAGAAAAGGAAGTAGGGCTCTCCTCCATCACACCTCCTTACCCCCGTACACTTTTCATGCTCCATTCAGGGCATCTCAAATCCTTCCACTGACGTCCCTTATGTTTTTATGACTCCTGCACTAAGCTATGCCTCTCCAACCATCCCCATGATCTTTCATGCTCTCAATGATAAGCTACGTCCCTCCACCACCCCCTTTGGCCCCTGATGCCAAACTATGCACCTGCACTGGATGGGCCCTCATGCTCCCGTGCCAGGGTATGTACCCCCACCCACCTGTTGGCCTCTCATGCTCACCATGCAATGCTAGGGCATTTCCATGTCAAAGACACACTGTATAAATATACAATTCTGCCAACAACAGGTTTTGTACAAAAACCTACAATATAGACAGGCATTCATTCACTCATACAATTGTACCATGTTAATATAAAAGTCCTTCTACTACAGGCAGCAAAGTATAATCCACCAAAACCTTTTAATGAACTAGTATGGAATCCCTACAGTGCAGAAGCAGACTATTCAGTCCATTAAGTCCATACTGACCTACCAGAGGGCATCACCCCAGACTCACCCCCCTACCCTACAACCCTGCATTTCCTATGGCCAATCCACCTAACCTGCACATCTTTGGACTGTGGGAGGAAACATGGAGCACCTGTGGGAAAAAAAAACCTGTGCAGACACAAGGAGAACATACAAATTCAGCAGAGACAGGAATTGAACCCAGGTCCCTAACAGTGTGATGCAGCAGTGCTAACCACTAAGCCACCATGTCACCTCATTTAGTATGTAAACTCCAAGCACTTGAAACCTCGTAATTTCATACAAATAAATATGTGCAATTGGTAGCAGAGATCAGAAAGTAATCACAGTTAATTAATCATGTTTACCCTGGGGCTCAAGAGGTTCAACACTCTAGTGGATGTCTGAGCTTACAGCCAAGCCTATTCGTGCATACTTGATATTTTATTGCCCCTCCTGCCCCCCAGTTCTTTTCCAAAAATATCAAACATTTCAACCCATTATACTTGTGACTGTTGTTGATATTCCTGATCTATACTAACACGTCTAAACATCTGTCTCAGTTTTGTAACCAATGCAAGGATATAATTTTTCAATTTTGTGGCCAGTTCAAAATTAACAGTTCTGAAACGAGACTATTTAGTTTCCAGTTTTGAAAACAGTTCTAATAACATGCTGTTATATTCAACATAAATTATTTCTTCTATTAATGGATACATAAAAGGAACTCTTATTGCCAGCTTATTCCAAGTTGGAAACTGAACATGAACTGAATAACGAGCAGTTTCCTATCTATGTGGGATTAATCACAACATTGAACAGAATAGGTTTCCAACCGATTTTCTCTAAAATCAAAGATAGTGCTAATACGTCTGTGAAAAAAAAATCTAGACTTTCTACTGAGAAAGATCAGTTGTAAGAAGCAAGATTTGCACCATTACAAAATTGAAAAGGATGATTTCTTGCAGGCCTATGATGTGGATTAATCTGTGTTGCTAGGTAACATAGAGACCTGCATGCTGCTGATAACACTTAAGGCATCATTTGCCCACCCGGCTGCACTGAATCAGAACAAAGCTGAGTTAATGAAGCTTTCAGACACTGCAGGCTCTTCCTTTGACAGCTAACCAAGGTTTTCAGCATGTGTGACAGCCAAAGCATTAATACCGCAGCACAGAATTTTCCCTGCAACCATTGTACTTCAGGTTTAACCCAGAATATTGCAATGATTTTTGACAGTCACACAGAATGTGACAGGCTGACATAAGAGTTTTACAATTACAACAGATAAAAAAAAAGCAGGATGACTTATACAGTTATTAAATGTAAACCCAAACAAGGGTTCTTCATTTAACTCCTTCTGAAAAAAGGCACTTCTGTAAAATTTAGAATGGTTTATCATAAATAGTGGAAGTCTTGCTAAGTTTAATTCCATGTGGAAATTCCGGTAAATTGCCAGTTACCTATTTTTAGCAATCTGACTGTGAATTCATCACATGAAGCTTTTAGAAAAAAAGACAAATGTTGCCCAGTTATTTGAGAGCATTGATTTGGGTATAACCTAAAATGCAGGATCCCTGGATATTTCAAATATCAATCACTTTTTTAGTTTGCTTTGCATAAGCAAAAATATATTTCCTTTCCACTTTTAAACAAAGTGTGCACTGTTCAGATATCATTCTGTAATTTTCTTTATGCAAGATATTTATTAGAAATGATGACTGCAAAATTGCATGCAGCCTGTAATTTGGGGTGGGAATTGCAATATTTGAACCGTATGCTTATTTCAATATTTAATACAAAAATGAAATTTACTGAACTCAAGAAGACTTTAGTTCTTTATTTCACTGGCACCAATGTGCTTGGAACAGAAAAAAAATTGCCTTCAGGAAATGAATTTGGTACGGAAGCTGAGTATTACTCGACAACTCAAAAGAGAAATCAAAACAGTTGAACACTCAGCTTCCAAAAAACAACAAAGTGGATGAGAGCTCAGCATAACAAAACCAACAAAGTCAGCTTGGGTGGCTCAGTAGTCAGCACTGCTATCTCACAGTGCCAGGGACCTTGGATCAATTCCACCCTTGGGTGACTGTGTGTGTGTGGAGCTCATATATTCTCCCTGTGTTTGTGTGGGTTCCCACTGGGTGCTCTAGTTTCCTCCCACAGTCCCAAGATGTGCATGTTAGGTGGAGATGGAACATTTCCATGGGAAATGCAGGGTTACAGGGGTTGGGTGGGATACCCTTTAAAAGGTTGATGTGACTCGATGGGCTGCATGGCCTGATCCAAACTAGGGATTCTATTGAAAACATTGAGAGCTGGCTCACAGTCCTTCCTGTGTTTGTGGTCCAGAGCTGTGCACCTCCACACTCCCCCAACCCCCTCATCAAAACCACTGAAAGCCACAAAAATTCCTCAAGTAACGCCAGCTACAGAAATGTCTGCACCCTCTATTGCCATTTCCCCAGGATAGGTGGGACACAGCCTGCAGCCACCACAGCAACTGTGGGACTCAGTGACGAGGCTAGCCTCTGCAACCCAACCTGTGCCAAGATGCTGCACAGGAGCTAGGCCAAAGTCAGGGAGAAGCCTGACTCCTCAGCTACAGAACGCCCACTGAAAACCAAATTAAGCTGCTGGTGCTGCTGGTGCTGCTGGCTGGTGACAAAATTGAGCACAAGACCCAACATTATTCAAAGCTAGCACAAGGTAGCTGAATGGTTTGCTCCACTTTAGATAACCTGCACCTTTTTTTAAAGGAGAGATGCAAGTTAACTGAAAAGAGATGCTGGCAGACATTCACCATCACTATCACTGTCCCACCTACCTTCCCCAACCACACCCCTCCTCTCTCTATTTATTTCTGAGCTCCCTTCCCCCTCCCCCATTTCTGAAGAAGGGTCCCGACCCGATACATCAAAGTTCCTACTCCTCTGATGCTGCCTGGCCTGCTGTGTTCTTCCAGCTCCACACTGTGTTATCTCTGACTCCAGCATCGACAGTTCTTGCTATCTCTAAGACTGAATGTTCCCTGTGGAAAGAGCCAAGAATGATACAAGTTTGCAGAAAGTAGCCTTCAAAGTAAACACAGTATTGGTACACAGGAGGTAGGCAGGACAAGCCTTCCTACCACAGGGAACCAATAGGTCCTCCAGAGAAACATGGAAATGTCAGTGGGACCAGATAGCTGTCACAGTCTATGCAGAAACCTGGATGCAGTGCACAAAAAATTTCATTGCCTTGCACAAGTGGTCAAGGTCAGTGAATATATGCCATATTAATGCAAATGAATAAGTTTCACAAACCATTTAATACACCCTGTTTCACTCACTTCCCAACAATCTCATTCAACAGTCAGAGCTCTTCTTACCCTGACACACTTAACAGTGCTGCAAGTTGCAACTCACAATTATTCATGGCAACCACACCACCCAATGTTGACGCACTTCCTGTCTTTTGAAGGATGGGGCGAGATTCAGACTGCTGGCAGCAACTAATGTAAAGGATAGTGGGCAACTGCATACTCTCAGCCCAATGGAGGAGATGTGGTCACTTTCACTGGACCAGTCATGATTGTGGGTGTGGGGCTGAAATATTTGAAAACGAATATGCGTGTACCTAATCCTCAATCTGACTTTGCATTTCTGTTTCATCATACAATCTCTTCTGATTTGCAAGCTGCAAGCTAGTTTAAGAGTGAACCTCCTGTTTTCCTTTTATTAAAAAGATGAGTTATATGAGATTATTATGTTTTGGGACTGTGACTTTAATCTGGCATAAACTAGAGGAGCACTAGGATGGGCATAGGGTCATGGAAGACAAATACAAATGGAATTCACAAGGGTCATATTCGACTTTTGTATGGAAAATTGGATTACTTTGCAATGTTTACACAGAATGTTTGTTTAGTGGTTGCTTTTGTTGCAGTATTGTGGCCAAGAGAATACTGTGATGATCAATAACTTAATGCGTAATGGTCTCCTCACAATGATACTACATTAGGCAGGATGGCTTTTGTTACATGTTGCACATCTATATGGGTTGTGCAATGGAACCACGCACCATGTGTTCAGTGGATAGCTTTGTTGTCTAGTGGCCAGTCAGGTCTCCCTTGGCAGCAGAAATGCTGATGGTACAGCAAACTGGTACAGAACTATGGTATCCTAGCTGCTTCAAGTTTACTGGAATTCCAAAATATGATGTACTGATCATGGTAGCATCCCAACTGTACACAGAGTGAGTCAAACTGTTTACAGTTGTAATGCATTTCCGTCCTGCTGCAAAACAAGGGCATGCAACCTCTGGGCTGAAAATAATAGTCATGGCAATAGACCTCTCCACCAGCCAGAAATCTGGAACTGACTCTACAATACCTGTCAGCAGTTGCTCCAGCAGAAGTCAATAGCATTCAAGCAGTTAACTAACTGTCATTGAGGCATCCAAAGAACTTTAAGGGAGCTCGTCATGCCTCCAAGAGGCGATGGCCAATTGAAAGCTCTTTAGTCCCAGCAGCACCATTGGGAGCAGTGGCCGCTGCTGGAACTGCAGCAAGCCTGAATCAGCCAGCATGAAGCCATGCCCCTGAGTGTAAGTATGTTTATGGGCTTCAAAGCCACATATGATCACACACAAGTAACTACCCTCACCAGACAATAGGATACATTCAGGCCTTGCAAAATCTTTGAAATAAACTGATGAATGGGGGACATTCACTCCCAGGTTCACTCTCCACGGCAGTGCTTCAAACAATCAGAGCTAACTGATCAATTAATCACCACTTCTTATGCGGTATAAATTATTGATGCCTATGAGATTTGACATCTTTGCATCTATCCTGTTGAGTAAAAGTTTAAAAAAGTGACATGTTGCCTCTTTTGTCTCAGCAATACAAGTTCTGTCCTGTTAAGAACTGTCAGTTTATAATGTTTGGAATTTTTCTAACTTAGTATCAAGGCTCTTTATAATGAGAAAAGAAAGTTTCTCTTCTATTCTCTCTAATTAATAAAGATACCTTTAACATGGCCAACAGAGAAATGTAAATTCACAGGCAGGTGCAGACCACAGCAATTCATAACTTGCAAACTGTGCAATACAATCCTCAGTCAACAACCTCAGATCAGTCTTTTGTTTTAACTGCAGCCTTTGGGAGCAGTAAGAGAGAATGCATGGTTCAGAATAGCTGAAATGGGAAAAAAAATCAGTACTCTGTTGAACGAGGGCAATTGTCGAAACAAGACTTGTACTGTTTTCTACTTTTTGCCTCCAGGCTTTATGTTTTTCAACTCGGGTCACATTCAGTCCTGATATACTCAGTCCAAACAGTAAATTATACCTTTGGTGTTCAGCTGACACAGTCAATTTCAAGGCAGCCTGATTCTTCTGTAGACCTGCCAGAATTTCTTATTTCAGGAAAACCAGGTCATTTTCAGCAAAACCTTCATCCCATAAACGCATTATCGTCAAATATTTTTGGCTGCTTTCTGTGATTAAATCGAAACCAAATCTGCTCTTTCTTTTGTTTTCATTTTCAAATATATTAATTATTCCTTTCATTCCGCAAAGCACAAACACATTTAACTGAATGTGATTGTGGGCCTTGTTCTGATTTTTAAATATCACACTGTTAAAATATTTTAAGGAAAATATTAATGAAATTATGTTTAATGTTGCTGATTTTACCATTTTTCACAGACCATAAAAACAAGGAGCAGAAGTAGGCCATTCAGCCCCTCAAACCTTCTCCATTATTCAATAAGGTTATGGCTGATCTGACTGTATCCTCAAACCTGGATTCCTATCGCTTCTCGGCCTATTCCTGCCCACCCCGACAACATTTCAGCCCTTTTCTTAACATGAATCTGTATGCCTCTCCCTTAAAAATAATGAGCTGATTTTCCAATGGCCAGATAATCGTCAGCACAGATGGAAGATGTGCATTGGGACCCTGAGGAACCTGCAATGTAGCAGACTCTGAGGGAATTGAACAGAAAATTGAACATTCCACTGGGCAATGTCCCCATGCATGGAACCCACTGAAAGTATCTATTTAAAATCTGAGAATGAAAAGGATTCTGCTGCAGTTGAGTAAATAGTTACTCGGGAAATGTTAGCCTATTAAAAACGTAGTCCAACTCTTGAATAACTGTTAAAACTGTCCACCTGACTTACTTCATACACATCTAACCAAACCTTCCCCAGACCATTGTACACCCCAGAAACTGATTCAATCATCCCTTCAAACCTCCTGGACCTGACACCTCTCCTTTTTCTCCAGGAGCCAAAACGCTCTGCCAGACCCAACACCCCTCTCGAAACAAAAACAGAAGTTGCTGGATAAATTCAGCAGGTCTGGCAGCAACTATAAAGGAAAAAATCAGAGCTAACGTTTGGGGCCCGATGACCCTTCCTCACTACTGATGGTAGCTGGGAAAACGTCGGTTTACATGCAGAGAATAGCGAGGAGAATGGGGTAGGGAGTAAATGCTAGGATAGAGCCTTAAGGGAGAGAACAGTTGGATAGACAAAGGAATTGATAATGATCTGGTAGGGAGGGTGAATAGCTGTTAATGGGGACTGTTAGTGACTAACAATAGGTAGTGTGTAATGGCAGGCTATGGGATAACAAGGCCTAGTGCATAGGGTGGCAGCTAGGACAGACGACAGATCCTATCCCCTGTCCACTTGGCAACTTACTCACCTAGCACCTTACCCCCCTGACGTCCTACATACCTGGCATCCTACCCTCCCAGCACCCCAACCTTACATTTTCGTACATACTCAACCTCACACAGGCGCTGTCAAAGTGGCTGTCTGTGATGCCCAGTGAAAGAACAGCACCACATTTCCTAGCAGCCTTGATTGGAATCTCGCTTCAGAAATGTGGTGCTCTTTCAACTCTGTGTTAAACGGGTGACCCCTGATCTTTACCGAAGTTATGTGCTGAATCTGAACATTAATATTCGGAGTAGTATATCATACTTCTGTGTATAAATTGGGAGATTTTATAATGTAACAATGTAGTTACTAGCCTTGCAGCATCTCTAAAATTTAGAGACAAATTGGATTAATTTTGTCCTTGAATTCAATGAAGTGGAAAATTGAAAGATGCCTAAAACAGGCTGTATAGTCACTAGCTCCTGTTTTACACAATGTGTAACTTCTAAGAGCCTGTTAGAAATTTCAAAATAAGTGCAACCCTTCAAGAAACTATATCAGGAAAACAATATCAATGTCTTAAATAATTACAATCAATAAACCTCCCTGCCACTTGTAAAAGTCCTCACTATTTTGATCCGCAAATTGACTTGTAAGGACTGCTCACACAAGATTGTGAAACGCATATTTCAGTTTTGGATTATTGATTCATTAGCATTCAAATTCCTATCGACTACATAGGTATATATCCATGCTTCTGATTTGTTCCTTGTTCAAAGCAGTTGGTGTTGCCAGATCATTAACCTGGCCTTTGTAAAATAATAAAATGGTTATTTACAATTATGCTTCAAATTAATATCATGGTTACTGATGAGGTACAAGAACAGAAATAAGGAGTTTTAAAAATGTCCAGTTAATCAAAAACCTGGCCCAAGTTTCAAATTCCAACTTATGTCATTTGACTTCCTTTCCTATTGGGCAAAATGTCTGCTCCAACATGACATTTAAACATAGAATTCTTAATCCAAGCATAAAATGTTAGCCAATTATCTTGTCTTGAATGTTCAACAGGTATAAATATAGTTAATCCGCTGCTAAATTTTATCCAGAGATAGCAAAGAGTACACTTCAGAAATTTTTTTTTTGTTTAACTTGTGTAGCTAAGCAATTAAATAGCATGCATTCTGGAAATTAGGAAACTGTTTATCTTTGCTTCCCATTTTGTTAAAATCTTATTATGCGTGACATTTCTCGAAAAAAAAATTCACAATGATCATCTACATGCATGGACAATGCTGATTTTCTGTAACACTTTTACCATGTGAACAATAAAAATTGACTGCACACTTAAAATATTACACAATTAATTATCTCCCCTTCAAACTACAAAATTGTACAAGTAAACCACGTAGCGCCAAAGCCATTTTTTCAACAAAAATATTATGGACATTTCAGTCTGATCACCATACTCTGAGTTAAGATTATTGAGTCAGATTTTACTCACAAAATAACTGACAGACTGAAGGTACTAATTATTTACATGCAAAATAATACAGTAACTTCAAGAACTATCCAAAAGTTGGTGTCCAAACTATGTAAATTCATCATTTAAAAAAGTTTTGCAAAAATGCTACATCTCTCACCATTGAAATGTTTTGAATTGTGAATGTTTCCTATGTTTGTATGATAGCTACAAAGTTAACTGTCATAGAAAGACTTGTCCATTTCAATTATGTATTCTTCTAACAACATTAACATGTTGTTGACACTTGCTCACTGTTATCTTTCTTCTAATCTTTCCTGCGCTTTTTTTGAATGGAATTTTATGCCATCCCTGTGACAGATTTTGTCAGGAGGGAGATGGTATTTTATTAAATAGGAGGGTGTGGGTGACAGACCCTCTACCCTCTTGCCTTTAACCTAATTAAGTACTGGTAGTTCTCCTATACCGCAGTAGTTGCATTCTTGCATGACCTTGCGTTATAGAAAACCACCATAGAAAATCACGTTCTAGGCAAATCACCATAGAAAATTGCGATATTTGTACAGCAGAAAGTTCATGTTATCCAAATAGCGTCCACTATTCATCAATCGTGTTACAGCCGATTCACGTTAACGAAACATGCATTATAGCAGAACAACCTATAAGTATGTGGCAGGAAGCTGTAAGGATGACCATCCAATCAAGGCTCTTAAATTGACAAACAGTGCATGATTGGGAGACCCAACATCAGGGGTTGGAGAAGAGTTCAGAGGCTTGATTACAGCCCAACCTGCTATCTTGACTCCACTCTCCTACAAGACCCACCACAATAAATATTGCTCTCCGGGTAAGTGCCTGTGTAGCAATTAATTCAGTCAGGCCAGGCAGCATTCTCCGATGTTCCTCCAGCTTCATACTGTGTTATCTCTGACTCCAGTATCTGCAGTTCTTACTATCTCTGAATTAATTCAGTTAGCCTCCTAACTTAGCTCTCTAGCCAATGGTAAGACCCCAGTCACCTCCATAAATACCAACTTTTATTTTGTTTTCTTTACCTGAACTGACATTGAATTCTCCCACTCTAATTTACACTTCATTTTCAGTCCTTGTGATATTAATTTCATAATCTCTCAATCTTCTTACTTAAATTGATACATGCTTGCCTCGTTCACTGCATTATTGTCAACTCGCACAGTCAACAACTTGATGTGCAAAGAATTAAAAACTTAAACATGTGAAGGAAAACTAACTAAGGGCAGACACTTAGATGCCATGGCACAACAAATTGTGGTCTATCATGTGATCTCAAGGGGAGATCATTGATCACTGTTATGGAGTGATTTAATTCCTACATTAGGTCTGTGGGGGCTCTTGCTCTAATCTTCTTCCCATCTTTCTTTTCCAAAGATATTAATTTGTGCACAGTTGTCAGCTATCAGCCAGTAGTTCACCTAAAAGTCCATCCTTCACAGACATGCCTGCACCAGCATTGTTAAATTAATGTGATTGTGGGGCTAAAGTTGTTGGTCTCAATCCTACCATAACCCAGAAACTTAATGCCTATACAGAGGCATTTGCATTGAAATCAGAAGCCACTTTATCTCTCAAAATGTGGAACATTCAGGGCTCTTATTGGTTAGCCTCCTAATAGGTTGGATTGAACTAAGATATTTCGAAACAGAATCCTGGAAGATGTTAGAACATTTTTATTTCAACCACTTAAAGACCTGAAAGAAATGACCATTCAGCCCACCTTTGTCAATGCAACTGGAAAGATCATAAGATCCCTCCCTTGCAACATACAGCTGGTTCTATAGTCTACCATGGTTTAATAGTCAGAACCTATTTGTGATAGAAATGCAATACTGCACTAATGTGCCTCCTGGCCTGCCATAACCATGCGACTTCTACAATAAGGCACTCACTACTGGCATCCATCTTATAGCTAGTTCAACAAAAGCACGACAGTGTTTTTGTGAGCTCATAACTTGTGTCAGAATGGTGCTAAGACTGAGTGTCAAAACCTATTGAAGCACAGCAAATAAAATAGGACTGAATGTTCAGAGCTGCCCAAAGCTAGTATACTGTTAAAAACCACAGAAAAGGAACAAATAAGTCGGCTACAGCTGACAGCACTGGTTAAGAAACAATACCTGCAATTTTCCCAGTCCAATGCTGGTTGAAATAATAAGTGTTGTGAAGCATAACTGGTAGGATTTCTACAACTGAGGCCAAATTATACAGATTTAACGAACAAACCAGAGCAAGTATGAAATAGTTATACTTTCATCACTGTTTGGAACAAACTATAAAATAGTGCAGAAGTGGTGAGGTTATACATCAGCAGCCAGAGTATATTCATGGTAGAACGTATCTGACCTTGCAGTGACAAAGGGCAGGATACAAATACTGCAGCGGACATCACACATTGAAAAAGTAAGCATCCAGAAACTAAAGGGTGACAGCCGTAGCAGTGATATGGTAACATAAGATCAGTGCAACAATTTGCCGAATTCGTTGACTGCTTAGCAAAACTCTTGCCCATTTTTTTCATTGTGATGTGAACCATTAAGCCAACTCACTGCCAAGGATGTGTAATGATAATGGGCTACAGCACAAGAACCAGTGTTCACTATGATCAAGCAACTAGTGACGATAGTAACACGGGTGCTGAAATCTATAACAGAAATGAGGAAGTGTGACACCAGAATGACAGAACTCAGTGAAGTTGTAATATGGAAAGACATCCAGTTGTGTTTATATCCATGGTGTTAATGCAAATAGAACAATATAATGCTCAGATTGAGGGAGAACGCCTGCTCATTATCTTTGTGAATATTTTCATAAATACCTACTTGGAAAAGACAAAGTAACTGTTCAGTCCAACCTTAAGTCATTTCAAAGCATTTTCCTCAGACCACAGCTGTCAGGTCCACAATATCTGCAAAGATTGCTATTTTAGTACAGAGATATCACCTGCATGTGGCATACAAAGTAAGGGAAAGAGATGTATATCACAGACATGCTGTCAAGAGCAGCAATCCCTATGGAAAAATCAGAGGATGCTCTGACAGAGTGTGTAATCTTCCAGGTCCAATATCAAGCAGCAGCTAAACATGCTCTGGAAGTCATTGACTCAGCAAAGACATTGAAGCTCAGCAAAGACATTGAAGCTAACAGACAAGCACCTTGCTCAAATCATGCAAACTGTCTAACAAGAGGCATAGATAGATGCAAGAAGTCATGGTGAAAGATTAGCCTGAAAATATCAGAGAGACTCCTGTGGTCACAAAAGTATATGTTGGCAATACAGAGGTAAATTGACAACTCAGATGGCACATGACCCCTAGATGGTTGAGAGGAGAGATGTTAAAGTGTAGTCATGCAAGCCATCAAGGAATTGAATCACTGCCTTAAGCAGGTGATTTTTTTTTTAATGCTTCAGTAACTAGAAAGGAACAATGTATTTGGGTTGTAGCATACACATAGTATTTTAAGATTTGATCCTGACTTCCCAGCCTATATTTATATTTCCAAGTTTTACTTAATTACTTGTAACCTCATTTGACCAATAATGCTTTTCCATCATTTCTCCAGCTCTCCCTTCTTGAAAGAGCGACTTTTATATTGCATACATCTGAACTCGTCTTACAAGTAATTGCGCATATGAAACTATAACAGTCCAAAATCATTGTTTATTTAAATATGTTGACTTAGATAGAAATGAAGGCAGCTTTTTATTCCTTTGGTTGCACATGATTTGCATGCCAGCTTTTAGTTCTAATTTTTAAATTGAAGGGCTGGAATAAGCAAATTGCTAATGGAATCTGAAAGAACACTGATAGCAGGCCATGACAATAGATCCCACTTTTATATCAATATGTATTGGACCACCAGTGATACACCAGCGAAACTAACAATAACACAATAGTTATCAGCACTCATTTGGAAGATAAACTCAAAAGAAAAGCTGTGCAATCTACCGTCATTGCTACAAATAACAACATTCAAGTCAGAAATAAGAGTACAGTTGTAATACATGTCTACTTACTGAATACCTAATACCTGTAGAAGAATGCAATTCTATGGAAACTAAAATCTGATTTCAGCATTCAAATTTGCTTTCTTATTTACAATACCACTGAAATACGAAATTGTGGGATTTTAACTTTCAAAAATTGCTCATTTACTTTTCAATCTACTATCACGCTATTGCTTCTATACAGCTTTTATTTGGGGTTCAGATGGTAATTGTTCAAATCAGCCCAGTATGTTATTCATAATATATGCAGAACTGAATTTTATTCACACATCTGCAGAACTTTCTCCTGGGAAAACCAGTTAAAGTTTCAGCCAGACAGGAACCAAATAATATAAACAGAGTTCTGCCTGGTTGGAAACTGAACTGTAACCACTAGCAACACAAATGAACCTTTAAACGTTGTGATTTAAGATCTACCACCAGTGAGGTAACGAGCACTAAGATAATCCCCTTCCTGTCCCTAAAGCCTACAAACCTTAAACTGGTTGAATTAGGAAATAAGTAGCATAAGCACAAATTAACTTTATGAACTTAAAATGCCATTTTCAAAGTATTGAGGCATTGAAATAGGTAACAGGCTATAACTTGGACAATCTTGGTTTCATTCAATGAGTAAACCAAAGCTACATCTATCCTTTAACTGACATGCTTGGTCATACTATTATGAATCAAATCTTTGAAAAATGTTGATTTTAATTTGGGAACTGTGATGTAGAGGGTGAAGATTGTTAAAGTAGATGACCCCTGTTCTTCTATCATTCCTATATACAACTGAATCAAATTTACAATGTAGCACTTGAAATGTAAAGGAAAATCTGGTACAATTTGGATTTGCCAATCTTGGGAACAGGCTTTAAAAAAAAAGGATTAGAAATAACTTTTGAGAAGAAGTCACCAATTATCATGCAATATTTTCATACAATCCACTGGACCTCATAAAACTCACATCAGCCAAACCCATTGCCCGTACTGGAACACATACCATACACTACAAACTTATGGCAGCCTCACCTGTCAAAGACACACCTCCTGGTTGACTGCAAGTACGACCAGCCATAACTAAAACAAGTGGTGAAATTCCAAGTTTCAGAATCTGTACAACTCACAACCACCTGAGGATGAGCCAACGAAGATGTCACCACTGTGGAGCAAGTAGAACGTGAGTGTTATGATCCCGGCTGATGGTACCACAGGTCAGAATGCAACCTGGGTTGATAGATCATAAGATAACAAGCATGGGGCTGGATGAACACAGCAGGCCAAGCAGCACCATAGGAGCAGAAAAACTTGACGTTTCGGGCCTAGACCCTTCATCAGAAATGGGGGAGGGGAAGGGGCTTCTGAAATAAATAGGGAGAGAGGGGGAGGCGGATAGAGGATGGATAGAGGAGTGGATAGGTGGAGAGGAGGCAGACAAGTCGAAGAGGCGGGGATGGAGCCAGTAAAGGTGAGTGTAGGTAGGGGGGTAGGGAGGAGATAGGTCAGTCCAGGGAGGACAGACAGGTCAAGGGGGCGGGATGATGTTAGTAGATAGGAGATGGGAGTGTGGCTTGAGGTGAGAGGAAAAACAGGTTGGGGAGGTGGAGATGAGCTGGGCTGGTTTTGGGATGCGGTTGGGGGAGGGGAGATTTTGAAGCTTATGAAATCCACATTGATGCCATTGGGCTGCAGGGTTCCCAGGCTGAATATGATTTGCTGTTCCTGCAGCCTTCGGGTGGCATCACTGTGGCATTCTCTCCCTATTTATTTCAGAACCCTCTTCCCCTCCCCCATTTCTGATGAAGGGTTTAGGCCCGAAACATCAAGTTTTCCTGCTCCTATGATGCTGCTTGACCTGCTGTGTTCATCCAGCCCCATGCTTGTTATCTCGGATTCTCCAGCATCTGCAGTACCTTTTATCTCTGATAGATCATAAGTTTTTTTTTATTTAGTTTGTTAACATGATGGTTAATCACTGAAATACATTCCCTTGAAACTGCAGATTTATTTAACACCAGCTTAGGAATGTATTACTCAAGACAAAGGAAATAAACCACCCAAACTGCACATTAATGTACAGCAGTTAGAAACATTAGGGTGAATTTTACTAAAATTCAGCTGTGTCAATTTTGGGGAGTTTCACCGATGGTTTCTCTCTCCAGTGACTTACCTCCCGCAGTTCTCCGCAGCTCACCTCATTATGTAAACATTACATATCAACGGCACCGAACTTGTACTTTAGTCAGGAATAGCCCTTCACAGTAGATGTAGTGGGAGGGAAACAAAAATGTAAACTTCTTGAGTGAACAAAGGCTACGCATGTGACACTTTGTCGCAAATAGACTACAGTCACAATTGTATTTCCACCAGCTGTCTGATTGACTCTCAGGGTAACTGCAGCTACAAGAATGAAGTTACAGAGGCTACTTATCCATAGAGCTATCACATGTTGGGACCCTATCTGAAGGAATGTTACTCTTTCCCAAATGGGGAAGCATAGCATCCTGTCATTGTTAAACATGGGAGCATCACATGTTGTAAAGCCTTCAAACAGTTGCTAACATTAACTTTTACGAAACTGTAGGAAAAGAAAGAATCAACTGAAAAGCTGCATCTGCTTCTTAGACAATCAGGGCTGCTTACCTTTTGAACAATACAGATTTCAGTCAACGAATGATGACTTCACCCAACTCATTTCTATTGGAAGTGGATGCTCATTAAGTTCTATTTAGCTTGTTGGGCCTGATGCTACAGCGATCTCTCATACAGAAAGTGATATTTCTCTTGCTCAGTATCCTCATCTTCCTCCTTAGAGGTCTGCTGCCAATCTCCCAGCTCTTCAGCATCCATCACAACCACTTTTTGCCCAGTCCAGTTGTACAGCACTTTCTGTCTAGATTATACTGCAAAGCCCCATAGACTGATCCCAGCATCGAGACCTCATCTTCAGGAAGTACAGTGTCTGCTCCACTCATGGCTCTCCAGAAGAATGAGCTTCTTTATGTCTACACTTGACCTCAGTTACATGGTTGTGTAATAGAGTTATCAGTCATGGTTGCAAAAGGTAGCCCTAGACTTTCAACCTTTCTTGTAAGGCATCAGTCCTTAAATTGAAGCAAGAACTGGAGATGTTTAAATATCAAGGTGGCTCCCAGGGAACCCAGCATAGATCTTCAAGATGTGCTGCCAATAATCACAGATAACTTGTAATGGAGCCCCTTTCTACTGATAAAGGCAGCTACATTATGACATGGTGTCCTGAATCTAACATTTATAAAACCCTGCACTTGGGGAAAGCCAGCAACAATGACAAAGCCTGCTGCCAGGTTATAGCAGAGACCCCAACATGGGAAACAAGATGAAATTGTGTGATCTTGAAGAATTGCATCAGCATGTTGGGGGTAAATCACCACAAGCTACCTTTAATTCAGTTACTTATTAACAAAACTTACAGACAATCAGGCACAAAAACAACTATTTAAACTTCATTGTATGCAGCAAACAAAATGAGAACCTTCAAGTAAGTAAGTTAAGCCTAACAACACAATTTCACTATTTCCCAATTAATAGTGGAATTTTGCTATGGCTCCAACCAACAGTGTCTGTTTCTGTAAGTGTCCACAGTTCAATCCTTAAGCAGTGTTGTTCATTGAAATTCTGCTAAAGAAGAGTTTTGGTATTGGGTTGTCATACAGTTTTTTTCTTCAGTGCTATGATGTGATATTATTGATGATTCTTTAGATTCTTTCATCAAAATTATTGATTACTCTTCTGAAGCCATCAAGTCTGCAGCATGCTTTCTTATCAGATGGAGCTTCCCTGTTTCTTGTTACATTTGCCATTGTCTGCCCGTTTGAAGACACAAGTTTCCCATGGTTAACTCCTTCAATTTTTCTGCACAATAATCAGTTCTCATTGTGGCATAAAGCAGCGAGTTATCGACCAGATGGCAAAACAGTTTTATTCATGTAGCTTTGACTCCTTCTTCTCCCAGACATGGGGGCTAATCCTTGTCAATTCCTGCTTAAGTTTGTCCTGATCCCCTAACGGTTAATTCCAGACAGAATTATTCCTGCTTCTTTCCATGTGTAACAGTTTATCTTTGGTGATTCTTTCAGTTGTTAACCATTTATCAAAGTTCTAAAGTTTACATTATCACATAGATTTGCCTTGATACATAAGTGGGTTGAGGATTGAAATCCCACACAGGTCCCCATCAGATCTTTGGAAGCACTAACTCCATAAAAAAAATTAGTGCAGCTGTCACCTCGATGATCACCATATGGGATATCCACCCACTCCTAATGGTATCCTCGGCCATTCTCATTTGGCAGTGAGCATTCCACTTTCCTCATCTGGTCAAAACTGAGGGTGATAGACTCTGGGCCTCCTCTACCAACCCCCACCTGTTTGCAATGGCAGTGTGCCTCGCTCATATGGAGGAAATGGCATCAAGGAAAATAGATTCTGGGCCTCCTGTACCTCCTCAGCATCCTAAGGGGACCCTCAGCTGCAACATCATCACATGGAGGCTGCTCAGTAACCAATGGAGGTTGCTGCTGGTCTTGGTCTTGCTGATGCATTAGTTCATCTTTACTTTCTCTGTGCATTTGCTGTGCAGCAGCTACAGCAATTAATAACCCAAAACCAGCTTTTGTTGCTGGTTCCAATGACTTTTTCTTGTGAGAAATATCAAGAACAAAACAGGCCCTTGGTGAGCAGTCGGCATTCACATTACTCACAAATGGCACTTTAGTATTGGCTTTATACAGTGGGATTTGAAGGACTCCAACAAGGAGGAATGTGAGCTACCTGTACATGGACATGTGACATCTTATGTATGCAGCATAAGCCATGTTACACAAATACAGTGTGGGATTGTAAATGTGGTAGGGTTTCTGAGACATCTTATCCCCATGATCCACATCCTTAACCTCACCCAAGACATAGAAGGTTTTATGTAAGGAACTCAGTCAAATATTTGCAGTTCAAGGTGAGAGGAAAGCAGTTTCGTAACCTTGTACAGCTTATGAAACATGGGATTGTCTTTGAGAATTGTGGTCTGCAGGTGGCACTTTAAACGTCTCCTGTGATTACTCCAGCTTCATCAAGTTGACTATGATCAGAAGTAAGCCCACTCCCTTAGACTGAGGAAAACACTTACTTCATCCACTCTGGGCATGGTGGGCATTTTTCATTTCCATTGCATATTGACAATTCAGATAAGGATGTAAGACAACACAAGTTACGTTTCACAGAGTGAGTTATAGGCTCAGCCTGTCAATCTAAATGATTAACACCACTCCACCCAAGCATTAATGCCCTATTCTTCCTGCGCTCCCCATTGGTGCCATGTGGTTTGAGTATCCAGTCATACAACCTAACTTTTTTATTTAAGTTTTCATCTCCCTAACACACTCCCTGGGACCCAGGCATACAGCTGACTATCATAATGCAATGTATCCCATCAAAGCCAGGGTGGTGTGATCATTGATGACCTCGTCCTACAGTGACCATGCCCTCCAATGCTAAACTGTCTCTCACTCCTACATGTTGAGTTATTCGGCTTAAAATTTGTTGTCCCCACTGCATCCCAACATGTTGCCTCCAATCCTCACAATTGACTCCCTAAACTTGTCCACCACAGCAGTGTCCCTGATAAATCCATTTAACTTTCAATGAACAGTGTCCAAATGCTGGCCATGGCCAACCAGGCTGACCAATTTAGAAGGACAGACTGGCTGATGAGAGACCAAATGTCTGACTGATCTTTGTGTAGCTGCCAGGCTGACTTACTATTAATCCCAATTGCGATGGACCTGCAGGACTGGCTGTGGCCCATTCCTTGGACTGAATGATAAAGGACCCCTGACTCTGAAAAACCCAAATGGCCAACTGAAGGTGTCTGTGCACCCTGACTGATATTGGACACAATTGATGACTGACTGTGGTGACACCCCTTGACTTGCTTGACTTGACAAAGGACTAATATCCTTAGACTTTGCGACATGGCCATTTGGTTGAAGTCCATTCAGTGTGTTTGCCATATAAACTGTTGGCATGTGCTGTAGGCGTGATAGTGATTTTGCTTGATGCCATGCAACAACATATCCCTACCATTAACTGGTAACTTCTGGCAACCACAATAAGCTGCCTGGCTTTGTCCCTGTTCTAAAAGGCAAGGTAAGGTACAGGTATTGGAAGGGAGTAAGTACTCAGTGAGGTGACTATATAAAAAAAGGCGAGGCATGGCAGAGATGCTGTGAGCATCCAAGTGGGTGCAAAGTGAATGATCATTGAGTGCAAGGTAATAACCCTGAGATGTACCCAGCTGCTTGAGGTGGGTTCCTGTCCCTGTGTGCAATGTGACTTGGCAGTAGCCTTACAATGAAAAAACAAAACAAAGAGCTGTGAATGCTGGAAACCTGAAACAAAAACAGAAACTTCTGGAGAAACTCAACAGGTCTGGCAGCATCTGTGGAGGGCAAGCTTGTGACCCTTCTTCAGAACACCTTCTATTCTGAATGCCTGTTTGATTCCCTGACCCTCCATAATGGATTAGACTCTTGTTGTGACGTTGGGGTATCACCTGCATTCTGGAGAACCAGTGAGAAACTCAGTCCCTGTTTTAGGGAACATCCACCAAACCACATTACAATTAGCGAGGAGGGAGGCCACCCCTAGAAGACTCCAAGGGGTTGACACCGAGCAACAGCTACTGGCCAAACAGACTAGCAGTTGTTGTTCTCAGCAGCACCACTGATGAGGCCATTAATACTGCCGGAGGACACCCCACTGGAGTCCCAGGATCACAGAAGGCCTACTCCTCAGGTAAGTAATGTGATGCAGTGATGTACCAGAAGCAAAAACCAGGAATGTCGCTTAAAACCAGCAATGTCACTGCCAGTGAGCACAGCCTTATTCAATATCCTGCCCTTTAATCAGTTACTGATTGTCTTCGAACAAGGAACCCCAAGGATTTTTTCATTCACTCATGAGAAGGGAGCATCGCTAGCCAGCCTGCATTAATTGCCCACCCCTAATTGTCCTTAAGCAGGTGGTGGTGAGCTGCCTTCCTCAACTGCTGTAGTCCAACTGCTGTAGGTTGACTCATAATGCCCTTAGAGCAGGAGCTCCATGATATGACCCTATGACAGTGATGGAATGGCAATATTTTTCCAAGACAAGGTGATGAGTGGCTTGAAGGCGAACTTACAGGTAGTGGTGTTCCCAGGTATCTGCTGCCTTGTCCCTCTAGATGGAAGTTGTTGTGGGCTTGGAGGTGCTATCTAAGGTAGCTTGGTGAATTTCTGGAGTGCACCTTGTAGATGGTACACACTGCTGTGACTGAGCATCACTAGAAGAGGGAGTAGATGCTTGTGGATGTGGCCTATCCAGGCAAATGGGGAATATTCCATCACACTCCTGACTTATGCCTTATAGATAATGGACAAGCTTTGGGGAGTCAGGAGGTGAGTTATTCACTGAAGTATTCCTAGCCTCTGACCTGCTCTTGTAGCCATAGTATTTATATGGTGAGTCCAGTTGAGTTTCTGGTCAACGGTAACCCCAAGGATGTTGATAGTGGGGGATTCAGTGATGGTAACACTATTGAATGTCAAGGGGCAGTGGTCAGGTTGTCTTTTATTGGAGATGGTTATGCCTGGAATTTATGTGGCACAAATGTTACTTGTCACTTGTCAACTCAAGATTGGATATTGTCCAGATCTTGCATTTGAACATGGACTGCTTCAGTATCTGAGGAATCATGAATGGTGCTGAACATTGTGCAATGATTGGCGAACATCCTCACTTCTGGCCTTATAGTGGAGCGAAGGTCATTGAGCTAATAGTAGACCACAACAACTTAAACAGAAATTTTTGACGATTAAGTTGTAACCTCCTGTTTGCTGCTCGCCTGAAGTTGTTGCATCATTTGTACATAAATAATGAGAAATGCCATTATCTCACCATTATTTTGTCTGAAAATTCGAGTCCAACTATTGCCCCTTGAATCTCTATCCCATATAGCTTTTCCCTGGTGTATTACACCGCAATGTGGCGATTAGAAGTCTATAATTTCACATATAGAATAAGTTTAGCAAACAACTGACAGATACTTACTCTGTTCATAGCAGTAAAGAGCGAAACAGACAAGTACAGAATTAAGGGAGAAAATTTCAAGGCAAAATCTATTGTTGAGGATTGCTGAAGATTCTACACACTTGAAAGGATTGCAGATAGACTGTATTAAATATTAATTAATATCTATTTCTAAAAACACGAAAGGAATAAAACCAACTAAAATGGGGATATATTAAGCATAATTCAGTTTCTGTCATTCAATTAATTTCTCGGACTATTCTCCATAACAATGCATAATATTGTTTGAAAATAAAGTGCATACTAAAGTAGTCAAATTAGTTCCAAATGTGAAAATTTAAAGTAGTAAATGAAATGCTTATCTTTAAGCCTTTAAGTTAAGCTCCCCAGCTTGCAACAGCCAAGTTTTACAGTGAGAAACTTTTTACGTCAGATAAACACCAAATTCTGATCAGACAGCTGGTAAAAGTAATTAAACCTCAATATATTCAAGGTTAAATAATCAATGGAATATCAATGTATATTTATCACCTGCAAGAAAATTCATTCAGAAAATTTTGCTATGTTATTGTTACTTTCTCACTGAAATCGTTTCTGATATTTGTGCCCTAGTTTAGTCCAATTTTAATGCCTTTGTCCAGAAACTACGAAGCCAAAGCCAATACTGGTTTCATCAAAACAACTGGCTGGTAGGAGCTTGAATCCTTCTTTTTTCCCTCTTCCATGGGCAAGGAGAAGCTAAAGTCAACCAAGGTCAGCTCAGTAGGAGAATTAACCCTCCAAAGAACATCCCACCAGCCCATCTCATCTCTGCATTTCCCATGGCTAGTTCACCTAACCTACACATACCTAGACACGATGGGCAATTTAGCACATCCAATCAACCTAATGTGCACATCCTTGGACTGGGGGAGGAATCCCACAAAGACACAGGGAGAATGTGCAAACTCCACACAGACAGTCACCTCAGGGTGGAACTGAACCCAAGCCCTTGGCACTGTGAGGCAGCAATGCTAACCACTGAGCTACCACGCTGACGTACATCTGCTTATGTCATCCAAGTCATTAAAGTATATTGTAAATTTTATCCCAGGCTCTAATTGTTAACTAATCCTCTTTCCATTCTAATATACTACCCAACACTGTGGGCTCCTATCTTATTAAGTACCTTAAATGTTTCAAAGAGATTGCCTCTTCGTTCTTCGAAATTCTGATGTGTCAAGCCCAACCTATTCAATCCCTTCCCAAAAGAAAATCTCTGCATACCCAGAATGAACCTTCCTTTGTGAACCCTGCTTTGTATTGTCTATAATGCAGGTATATCTTTCCTTTACAGTAAAACTGCTCACAGAATTGCAGGCGTGGTCTGATGCCATGTACTTTTTTAGCAATACCACTCTATTTTTTCGTTCCATTCTTTTTGAAATAATCCATTTGCTTTTCCTATTACCCACTGAATTTGGATACAAGCTGTTTGTAACTCACATACAAGTGCTCCAAAATCCCTTTTTGTTAGTTTTCTGCAGTCTTTCCTCATTTCAATAATATTTATCTCTTGTATACTTCATGCCAAAGTACATATCACACTGTTCCACATTATATTTATATCTGCCAAAGTTTTGCCCACTCACTTAACCTGTCTATACGATTCTGTAGAAGGTTCTCAATTTCATCCTCTCTACATGCCTTCCCAACAATGTTTGCATCATCTGCAAGCTTGGCAATTGTGCATCCTCTTAAATCATCCAAGTTAATAATGTATGTTGTAAATTTTATCCCAACTCTCTAACAATTAGCCAATCCCCTAACCATGCTAACATACCAGTGCAATACCATGGGGTCCTATCTTATTAAGTAGCCTTACATGCAGTGTCTAATTAAATGTCTTTTGAAAATCCAAATGTGTTACATCTATTGGTTGCCTTTATACATGCTGGTTGTTGTCTCTCCAAATAACTCTAATTTATCAGGCACAGCGTCTCCTTGATGAAGCCAAACTGACTATGCTTGATTACATTACATATTTCTAAATGCTCTACTATTACATCTGTAATAGTCTGTAGCATCTTCCAAATGACTGATGCTAAGCTAATAGACTGTACTTACCTGATTGTTTTTGTCTCCCTTTCTGAATAAGACGGCAAATATCCTCATGTCTGTGTTAAAAGACTTTCAATGGATTCTGAGTGACTATTTTTAATTTCAATAATTTATATTTTCTGAATGGATACTTGCGTTTTTATAATCTAGCACAAGGGGGAGCCAGCAGTACAGTCAACGCGCAGGATCATTCCAAATGTATTGGTCTTTTCTAAGTGAAAGTTGAGTGTTTGCATGTACATCCACTGAATGCTGCCAGGTCCCATTCTTGTACATTTTAACACATTTAAATAGCATTTTCTTGCTGGGAGCAGTGGTTGTTATTAATGATTCCACAGTGAATCAGATTTTCAGTCAAAATATTGAAGCAATGTATCATATTTTATTGTAGATTACCAGATTAATTATTAATTTTCATTGTTTAGAACTTTTTTTAATTACTATTTTGGGACAAAACCTATATTTAATGGTTGTGTTTTAAAATAAAGTGAATTTTAAATTTTAAAGGTCTTAAAATTTTAAACAACATTTTAAAAATCCCTGAGTTAAAAGCATCTAAGATTTTATTCAAGACAAGGTAGACAGACAGGAGACTGGAAGAACACAGCAAGCCAGGTGGCATCTAGAGGAAAGGAGCAGTCAATGTTTCAGGTATAAGCCTAGTCCTGAGGAAGGGTTGTACCTGAAACGTTGACTGCTCCTTTCCTCCAGATTCTGCTTGGCTTGCTGTGTTCTTCCAGCCTCCTGCTAGGCCACCTTGGATTTCATCATCTGCAGTTTTTTTGTCTTTATTCAAGGCAAGACAGTTTATGAAATGCCACATCTTATAGAATATTTGAAACTCCTATACTGAACACCCATTGTCTCAATCAAGATCCATTAGCTGGTATCATAAGGAATGTTACTAATTCATTATCCCTCCCTAATGGCCTGGAAATATTCACAAGTATTTGGGTAAATATGCTTCTATTCACAAGGACACCATCTCATTGCTTCAAGGAATCAAAATAATCACAATGGAGGGACAGACCTGTATTCAGAGAATGTCAGTGAGAAACATCCCTAACTCTGAGGTTGGAATCTAACATGCAGAATATCAGCATCCCAAATGTTTATAAAGGTTTGTGACAGAATTCACTGCAACCAGAAAACAACTGATTTCTGCTGTCCATTGGATTTCTCCCAGCTCTATTCATGCAAATATCAGTAGCTCTATAGCCCCTATCAAACTCATTGCATCCTCATGGTACATCTCCCATCCACTTACAACACAGTTCTACATTTCAATGGCGCACTTCGAAGCACAGTAGCACCTTTCATTATCAACAAAAGCAGAAATTGCTGGAAAAGCTCAGCAGGTCTGGCATCATCTGTGAAGAGAAATCAGAGCTAATGTTTTGGGTCAAGTGACCCTTCCTCAGAACTCACCTTTCATTGCTATATTCCTGCAAGGACACTTTGAAGTATTCAGGATGTCTTGCACTGGATATGTTGCAGGACGTCACTGTGCTGTATCACGCCTGTACATTGCGGAGATTCTTGATTGTCAGGCTGAGCCGGCAACATACTGTGTCATGTGAGACCTGTATTGTCTTCCATGCTCATGTGGCTGGTAAATGAAAACTAGGAATGGAAAATGGCTATGACCACACCCTAAGCAGACTAAGCATTTGTTTTTCTCTGAGAATGTGGGATCTGCTTGTGAGCAATGTAAGGCATTTCAAACTGCAAGCACATTAATCAGATACTTTCGCTGCACAGGGTGAAGCCACCCATGATCACAGCACCCTGCACATTAAATGCATGCAGTGTCGAACTGTGAAGGATACAAATCCTGGTCACAAATATTTCTGACATGTCATTGGTCATGAAGACAGTCACCTAGATGAAACAGATGTAAATTCACAAAGACAATCCAAGATCTCATAGGCTGTACAAGAGCATGGCATAAATTTCCTCTCACCTTGAGCTGTAAATAGTTGCCAATATGCTTGCATGAGGAAGTGTTGGCCTACTGGTGTTATTGCTGTACTGTTAATCCAGCGACCTAGATAACACTCTGGGGAACTAGGTTCAAATCCTGCCATGGCAGATGGTGGAATTTGAATTCAATAAAATATTTGGAATCAAGAGTCCAATGATGATCATAAATCCATTGCTGATTGTCACAAAGATTTAAGAGAAGGAAACTGCCATTCTTACCTGTTCTGGCCTACATGTGACTGCAGACCCACAGAAATGTGGTGGACTCTGAACTGCCCTCTGGGCAATTAGGGATGGGCAATAAATGTTGCCTGGTCAGCGATGCCCTCGTCATGTGAATGAACAAAAAAAAAGGAATGCTGCTTTCTTAAGTGACTTGAGGGTAGAGGAGAGGTATCAGTAATTATGCAGCATTTGCAATCTCATAGTGTATTTGTGCAGTATGGCTTTTAATGCATTCATCAGAATAAGGTCCCTATATCAAAGGTTCGTGGCGAGGCATTGTCAGAGTCCTCCATATACAACTGTGTGGAGGACTAAAACTGTCATTAAAATACAATGCAAATGCTGATTGCTCACATTACTAAGGACCTGTTCCGTTTCTGATATTCCCCACACAGGTTCATTGGAACCGTGACCACTGGATCCAGCCATAGCAGGATCACTGTTGCAGTGCCTGCGATGCAATGAAGACACAAAGAAATGGAGGGCCCAACAGATGCATCAGCAAGCCCAGGACCAGCAGCAACCTCCAGTGGACGTTCAACAGCCTCCACAGAATTGGTCACAGTTAAGGTCCCCTCAGGATGCACAGGGCCAGAGCCTATCATCCTCCATTTCCTTCAGAAGAGCAAGCCATAGTGTGAGTACAGGCTGGGGATGTGTCACAATACTGTCACAGAGAGGAGTGCAATGTAAAGGGCTGGCTGGCCACTCTATTGCATTACTTATCAAGGTGACAACTGCACTGAACTTTTACGCAACTGGCTGCTTCCAAATTTCCACTGAGAATCTGTATGGGATCTCACAAACCTCAAACCACAAATGTATTAAGACTGTTTCCAATGCAATTTATGCCAGATCACATCACTGCATATCATTTCCCCACGACACGATCAATGCTGCAGACCAGGCACTAGGCTTTGCCAAACTAACTGGCTCTCCACAGGTGCAGGGAGCTATTACGTGTACTCATGACACGTTGAGAGGGTGATATTACAACTCAGTTGGCTTCACCAATAGAAAATGTTCCATTCCTTCAATCTATAAGTCAATTGTGATCATTGGTACAACATCTTAGAAGTCCCTATCAGGTAACTTGGGTGCTGCCATATTGCTTATATTGTTGAGAAGGCTCCTTTCCCTGCTTCAATTCAAAGTACGGGTTGCCTTTCTAGGGTGATTACTGGGAGACAAGGGCTACTGTGTGCAAGTGTGGCTGACTCCTTTACCTGATGACTGAAGCTGAATAGAGATACAATGCATCCTGTTCTTCAATCAGGGCCATCATAGAGATTATGGTAGGTCCGAATTTGATGCTTGGATCAGTCTGGGAAAACCTTGTAGTACATGCTGGACAAAGCGTGCCATTTAACTTTAGCGTGTTGTGCTCTGCCCATCCAAAGCAAAGAGGAGACATGACGGACTCTAAAGACCCGGGAGAGAATCAGTAGCCTTCTGAAGAGGAAGCGGAGGACATTCTGCAGGAAGAACATCACCATCTGCACTTTAGAGCTCTACAGCATTAAGCAAAATAAAAAAGACAGGGCACCAGTTCCAGTAGATGAGATCTGGGTCCAGGGGTCACTCATTGACTGTAAATTTTTCAGTGCTTGAAAGGCAAGCTATCCCTCTCTCACAAACGCACATGCAGCTTCTGTTTGTTCATTCACAACAGCATAGAGGATGTCAACTGGAGGAGACGTGACATCAGCAGATTTAATATTTTAAAACACTTCTCTGAATATCTCAAAGCATGTAGATATAGGACAGGATTAATCACCAATTATGTGTTCTTATTGAAATTGAGTTGAAGATGGTAGAACACCCATCAATGGTCTAAATTTTAAAAAATTAGACCAGAACCTGGTCTTCCACTTGTCCATTGACATAGGCTTGCTTTACAGTTTGATAAAGAATAAAAACCTGATAACAACATTCTTACTGCTTTATGTTCTTGATCTCCTCAGGTGATGCCGACTATTTAATGGTTATTACAATCAGTGACAGACAATGACATTCAACCCTGACATTGAAGAAAGCTTCCCAAGAAAGACCAAGAGATTTCTGTGGAGGAGATTTCACCCTTCCCAACATTAATTTGAGCCTGGTGCCAACTCTAGGGGTTTCTGGACATCTAGCAACAGTAATGTCATCAGTTTGTGAAGGAAATCAATCACGTTAAGGTATTCACAGTTAGCAAACTAGGGAGTAAAATGTCCCAATTATCCATGACTCAGCACACGTTTTACAGCAAGCACAATTATGAGTGAGGCATACACAGTAGAAACTGAAAACAAACATTAAAAAGTTTTATTACATCAAAAAGTTGAGAAATTTTATGAGACTGGAAAAACAAATTACATTACATAAATATAAAAGTAGATTTCCAGGGCCCAAGATGATGTTTAGCGGGAGTAAGGACTTAGTTTGTCATTGGAAACACAGTTACACATCATTAGCAAGGCATAGTTTTTTGAGATTTTCTTAAATGATATTACAGCGCAACAGGACAAGTTGTCATCAATTTGTTCTAATTGACTGCAGTCTGTAGGGACTTCAGCAGCACATCTTAAGGAGAAGCAATGAATCACTGACAGCAACATTTAAATTTCCACATTTAACCACACATGAGCAGACTCTGGAGGTTGCTGTCATTTTAAGGACAAAATGATTGTGAACACTGTTCATTTTACTATCATAACTATTTAAAAATCCCAGTCAATATTTTGCTTGTGCAGGATTTACTGATCTCATAACGTGCTTAGCACTTTGTCCCAAATTTAGGAAAACTTGCAAAATTAGGCTACAGTTTACAAATATACAATTAGTTAACAAGAATTTTAATACCAATTTAAATAGTGTAACTACAAGTTAAATATTCAGTGGCTAATTTGGGGTCAGGTTTCCACTTTAGATGCTCTCAGGAAACTGTATTCCAAAGTGATGTTATGGATCAAACTTATTTGCATAATTACAAATGTAAAATCTTCCACGAATCAGCACAATCAGGCCACATAATGGAATACAATAACATATTTTCATGATCTTTGTATTAACATTCGGTGTATTTCAGACTGGAGAACTGACCCTATCGAAAGAAAAGGATGTTTACAAGAATATCTAGTCCTCTCAGTAACCTCATTTAAAATCACAACAATGTCATTAAAAAAACTGAATCATTTACTAGTTCCATTGATGTATACTAGACATTTTTTTTAGTGAAATGTAGAAACTTCTAAATCTTGTGCTTAAAATAACTAAACTGAATTTGAAGCACATCCTTCTATGGGAATAAACAGGTGCAACCAATTGAAACATGCCTGCTGACTATTTCAATCTGAGGACACACCCAGGACTGACTCTAGCACAATATTTTTAAACAAGAGTTGTATAGTACAGAAACTCAAGTTATATTTAACATAACTTGTGGTTAATTCTCAAGCTCCTTTGTTTAGGTTTGGCTGATTTCAGCTGAGCTGCATGGAGGAAAATAATACAAAGTAGCAGAGCTATATGGCCTGACGAGGCTGCTAAAATACCATATATTCTGCTATTTCAACTGAAGTTTATTTTTGCTGCGCTTTACCTGCTGCTTTGTTCAGTTTAACTTTAAATATTGGCTGTAATTGCATCCACAATTTTATGTAAAATAATATCTTAAAGAATGAAGGAAGTTCTTGTCTTTAAATATATAATCTGTACTACCAGTTGTTTCTAACTCTCCTAGTTCTGGGTAAATCTGAGTAACAGAAATTCCAGGAATTCATTTTTGTGAACTCTGTTGTGCCGCAGTCAAGATTGTCGATTACTACTTGCTAAACTGGCAGAGTGCAGTAATTTCTCAACAGTTGAAAATAATTCTTGCAGTTGGAACAATTGTGAATATTGTAAGGATCATATTATTTAACCTTCTTAAAAATAACTTTGCCAATTCACAGAATGACAATAAAACAACAGATTGAGATGATTGCTAAAACAAACATAAAATGGAAAAAAAATTCCAATCGTAGCAATGCGTAGAAAAATGTTCCAAACATACATATTAATATGATAGATTGTACAACAGTAAAAGCTAAAGAGCAAGTAGAAGGAGGCTGTGGCCTCAAAGAAAGCAAAACATATGCTATGCAGATTTCAAATATATTGTCCACAATAATTCCTAAAAGCTATTGCATTTTTATACTACTGAATTTTTGCCTTGGATTGTGTCAAATTCTCTGTAACAAAGCCCTAAAGTGCTGAGTCATAATTCTTTGTCCAAGCTAAAGATCCTCTTGCTCCTGGAGAGTTTGATACATGCTGTCAAATATGGCTTCTTGACAAATAAACTGAAGGTTCAGATTTATGCTCATTCCTTTTCCTCCTGTGGTCCTTCAATAAATATCATTGTGCATACATTTTGGCACAAGCCGAACCTTTTCATTTTGCTGCATTTTCTCCACTTTACAGATTCCTTTTCTCCAAGTAGTTCCAAGGTAGCATTCAAAAGATAGTTAAAAACATTCCAAGAAAATATATATTATATACAGTGGTAAAGGTGACTTGTGTGTCTTTTTCATAATATTCTTAGCAATGTTTGGCAGTGCTTACGCAACATGTCCCCAAAAATAGCTAGGGTTAAATATAAGTTTTCTATAAAATTCAAGTTATCAAATTCACATACACATACCAGCAAATTAAGAGCTGATCTGTTTTTATCTTAATTAGTGGTAAGTGTCCATCATTTAGTAAAAGTGCTGTACTTTGTTGAATAAGTTGTTTCTAGGATGTACCTTCAGAAAGTACTTTAACTTTATTTCTTTAGATTTGTGATGTCACAACTTTGTTTTAATAACAAAGTACAGATATTAGTCAACCAGAAAACTCTGTGGATTTAAGTGATGAATGTTCACAAAAATTTAGCTTCCTTTTGACCATGTTGCACGTTGCTTTATAACCCACTCAGCCTGAGGGTTACTCCTGTACAGTTCCAGGATAAGTGCGTCAGGATCAAGACAGTGTTCGCCTGTTAAAATATAAACCAAAAATTTAACTGGTGACCAAAGAGGCACACCAATTTAAAAGTCCACTTTTACAGTACGAAATCCCACAGGCATGGTAGAGTTCATCCATTAACCTGTCATCAGTCACTTCGTCTGAGCCAGGCCACTGGTGACAGTACAATACTTGGTTTCAGTCTTTCACCATTATGAAAACAATTTGCACTCCCAAGTCCGTCATCGTTTGTCCAAATCCAGATAAGGACAGCACTGAATTAAGTCCCCATAGGTCAGATCATACTGAATACTCTTCAAGCTCAGAAGAATAGGGAAAAAGAAGTAAAGAACTACTAATACTTATCTTATTTAACATCAGATCAAATTAATACAGTGCATTGCTGGTGAAATTAGATATGCTGGAGTTTGTTTCTTTGGTTAAGTTAAAGAGGTAACTAACATAAAAAAAACAGTAAACGATAAGGATTGTTAGTGCAATTACAGTGCGGCAGGATCACTGAAACAAATGTGCTAAAAACGTGGGCAGAATATTTCCAGCCCTAGGTAGCAGGCTGGGGGAGCGGATGGGTTCGGGAACATAGTGAGGAGATTGTTGGGATGGTTTCCTAATATAGCTCACTGCCAGGAGGTTTTCCAACTGCAATCAAACTCATATCAGCTGCTAATTGACAGAGATGAGTAACAAATTCAAATAATTCAAGAGCCTATTGAGGGCGATTTTCTCAGGCCACTGGCATTTAGTGGCAACAGAGCAGCTGCTGACTACATAGGGAGGAAACCAGTTTCGAATTGGCAGCTTCCCTGCAGCCATCTGGTGAGTGATTTGAGCTGGAGGCGGTGGTAACTTGAGTATTGGATACAGCAAGAAAGGCTCTGTATTTGATGGGGAGTCATTTGACCTGGGGGTGGGTGTGGTTTTACCAGTCACAGGACAGACAAAATATGTAAGAAGAATGAACAGCAGCTTCATTAAAAGCTTGTTAAATTTGTGACTGAGTGTTGTCCTTTCAGTCTGAGGGGGGATAGAGGCTATAGGTTCCAAGAGGGGGGCTGCAGGTAGGAATGGCATCCCTGTTATTGGAAACTGTGATCCCTTTAAAACAGAATCTCTCCAGTATTTCCAGTGTAGCAAGGAATAAACTATTTCTAAACAAGGACAAGAGGAAGTTGCAATAAAAGTCACAAGAATCAACAGGATCCCCAAGGCCATTATATTCCCTTGAACAGATATCAAAATTTAATCTGGCCACAACATGACCCTACTGGCGATGCAGTGTTTAGAAAAATAAAAGTTTTTGTTCTTATGGGAATGAAACTGATAATGATGCAGGTGGGCAAGGGGTAATGGTTATTTTGACATCTTGCACAGTTGTGGCTTACCCACTGACTTAAAAGGATTCAGACAAGTGACTGACACACTGTAGATTCTGGTCCCCATGGTAGGGCATATCAACAAATCTGCTTCAGGGTCCTTGACTGGTAGCTGCCTTCCTCAGGTGGAGAATAGGCCAAAAAAGCTGAAGTGATTACCAGAAAAAAGATTCCTAACACTTTGGCTGCAGAGCAGGAAGCTTCCTTCACAACTTAAATGAGTTCAACACAACGTGTGAACGACCTGTTCATCCTTTGGTATCAATGGGGCATCCTCAATTGGCATGGTTCACAATACCTTTTTTTTTGTCTAATTAATTAATGCATCATAAGTGAACTGCTGCATCTTAACAAACTTAATAAACTATCTGAAAATTCCTTCCGAATGGTCAACTGCCTATACTAGGTAATTGAAATCACAAACCCCAAAATCGAACACTGCAGCCCAATTGGTCATCTAAAGGGGGCTGCTTGCTTGTAGTGCCACCTCAATCTCCAACATGTCAAGAGAGTATTCACATCTGCCAAAAGGAGCTGCCATGGCTACAGAGTCTCTAACACTGATTCAACCAGAACATATTTGCATCTCACCCACTGCCCACAACTGGAAGACAGGCTCAGAGGTGGCTAATTAGGAGGCTATATCCATGGAAATATTTAGTTGATCCCCCTGTCAGTAAGTGCAAGCTCATGGCCCCCATTTCTTGCTACTGTCATAGTCCCAAACCTGCGGGCAAATCCAGTTTAGGAATTGTATCAACAGCAGCAGCAGATTAAGGTGTAAAATCAAATTAAGCCGTTTTTTTCCCAATAACTGGACATCCAGAATTTTTCAAACAGAAGAATGAATTACTTTGAGATCATTCACTGCCAATATGTGGTATTATGTAAGAACCAAGATTTACTGCAATGGAGGATTGTGGTGCAAAACCATCATTTGTGCACAGCAGCTCAATGCTGTCCCATTAGATGCTACAAATTCAATGTTTTATAAGAGATTTATGTTTTGTCCCCCTTCTTCCTCAACCAAGGATTCCCCAGCACCATTGTCAACAGGGCCCTCAACTGGGTCCGACCCATCTCCCGCACTTCCACCCTCACCCCTTCTCTTTCCTCCCGAAACAGCGATACGGCTCCCCTTGCCCTTACCTACCATCCCACCAGCATCCACATCCAGATGATCATCAGATGCTATTTTCGCCAACTCCACCACCTCCATCGAGATTCCACCACCAGAAACATACTCCCCTCCTCTGCCTTGTCCACCTTCCGCAGGAACTGTTCCCTCCGGGACACCCTGGTCCACTCTTCCTTCGCCCCCAACACCCACCCACAGCCCCACAACACCTTCCCCTGTAACTGGCGAAGGTGCAACACCTGCCCATTTACCTCCTCCCTCCCCAGTATCCAAGGGCCCAAACATACCTTCCAGGTAAAGCAGCACTTCACCTGCACCTCCCAGAATCTAGTTTACGGGATTCGCTGCTCACAATGTGGTCTCCTCTAACTGGGGAAATGAAGGATAGACTGGGTGACCGCTGTGCAGAGCATCTACGTTCTGCTCGCAAAAAAGACCCTGAGCTTCCAGTTGCCTGCCACTTCAACACCCCACCCTGTTCCCTGGCTGACATTCCTGTCTCAGGCTTGCTGAAGTGTTCCAGTGAAGCACAGCAAAACCTGGAGGAACAACACCTCATTTTCCGCTCGGGCAGCCTGCAGCCCTCTGGACTCGATATCAAGTTCAATAATTTTAGGGCCTAAACTCTATGTCCTAGCCCCCTACCCTCCACACCAGGCCTTGTTATCACACAGTCTGCCATTACACACTGCCTATTGTTAGTCACTAACAGTTCCCATTAACAACTATTCACCCTCCTAGACAGATTGTTATCAACTCCTTTGTCTAGCCAATTGTTCTTCTCTCTCTACTAGGGTGCTATCCTATATTTTATTCCCTACCCCATTCCCCTCCCTATTTTCTGCACATAAACCAACGTTTTCCCAGCAACTATTAGTTCTGAGGAAGGGTCACTGGACTGAAGCGTTAGCTCTGATTTTTTCTACACAGATGCTGCCAGACCTGCTAAGCTTTTCCAGCAACTTCTGTTTTTGTTATGTTTTGGACTGTCTCTTTAACATGAAAAGGTGTCATGAAGAACATCATGTGATCTGTTATGACCTCTTCCTGACTAGAAACTGTGTGGTCTGGACACTAAGAGGAGAGCTGGCCTGAGGAAGTACTTAGTGAGGGCATGGGCAGTGCTTTAACACTGGAAACAAAAGGTAGGAGCAAGTGTTCATGTTCTTATAGACTTATTCTCTCAGGAGCTGCAAACAGGACCAGAGAGACAGAGAGATGGCAAGAAAAATAGTGTCGTCAGACCGAACAACAGGTGCTGCAGTGGAGAAAGGCTGCTTTCCCTGTTTATGTTTAGAGTCTTAATTGCCCACAAAGTAATGTTTGGTCAATGTTCCTTTTAGATTGTTGTTAGAGAAGCCTTAAAACTTGAAATCTTTTTCTGCAATTCCTTTGAGTCTGTCACTGGGAATTCAAGTGTCATTTTTAAAAGGTTAGCAATCTCCCCAGTGTTTGAAACATAGGTATGCATTAGCTTGTTACTTGTAATTTTCATCAAACTCCAATCCAGAAAAGAAGTTTTACTTTTTCTGTTGCTTGGATTGGCTACACAGTGGTAATTCTAAATATTGCGGTAGAATTGAATTTGTTCACTGTCACTTCATTAATTACAGTGGCAACACTGATTTTAACTAAGAAAGATTTAACATCAAGATGTTCAAAATAATATTTCATGTAGTACCCACCTATATTACCACCCACTTCGTACAGGCAGAACTCTGGACAATCAGTAGAACTATTGTTTCTGAAACGGAAGGAAAAATAATCTTCAGTACTGTTCGATTATTATGCTTCAACAAAAATGATTAATGATCGAAAATAGCATTTACTTAAGTTCTGATCAGACAATGGTCTTTAATGCTGAAGTTACATTTCTCACAATAAAAATATAGCATTAATTCCTGGATTTCACTTCAGTGCTCTGTGGTACATTCACTGAGTCATGATCCAGAAATCTCTGTCCTTGCAGGATACTAAAAATGATACAACAGCTGTAGCAGTGCATGTGTTGGTTTCTGCATCAAGTAGCAGATTACTAGTGACTGTGGAGCCAAAATATGTGAAGTTATCCAACCTCCAGCGTAACTTTCTCAATGCCGATTGATGGTTGTACATTCTTCATGGCATGCGTCTTCCTGATGCTCGTGACTGAGGGTCTATCCATTTGCTGCTGTAGGTCTTCATCAATATGGCAACTTTCTGATCAGGTTTAACTCACCTTTGACTTGGATCTCATGCAAACGAGGTCGATTAGCTTTCATTCATTTCTAGTATCTAAATAGACTGCAGATGACTTGAAGGCATAAGACATCAGCCAAGTGAAGAATATGAAGAAGGATTTGGACAGGTTAGGAGAGTGGGCAGAGAAAAGGCAGATAGAGCACAACATGGGAAAATGTGATGTCATGCACTTTGGTAAGAAGAATAGAAGCATGGGCTATTTTCTAAATAGGCAGAAAATTCAGAAGCCTGAAGTGCAAAGAGACTTGGGAGTTCTAGTCCAGGATTTTCTCAAGGTAAACATGCAGGTTGAGTCATTAGTTGGGAAGGCAAATGCAACTTTGGCATTTATTTTGAGAGGACTTGAATATAAAAGCAGGGATGTAATTCTGAAGCTCTTTCAGGCTCTGATCAGGCCACATTTGGAGTATTGTGCGTAGTTTTGGGCCCCATATCTCAGGAAAGATGTACTGGCCCTGGAGCAGGTTCAAAGGAGGTTCATGAGTATGGTCCCAGAAATGAAAAGCTTAACATATGAGGAATGTTTGAAGACTCTGGGTCTATACTCGTTGGAGTTTAGAAGGAGGAGGGGAGATCTAATTGAAACTTACAGAATACTGAATGGTCTGGACAGAGTGGATATTGGGAAGGTGCCTCCATTGGTAAGAGAGACTCGGACCCGAGGGCACAGCCTTAGAATAAAGGGAAGGTCTTTTAGAATGGAGATAGGGAGAAACTTTTTTAGGCAGAGAGTGGTGAATCTATGGAATTCACTGCCACAGAAGGCTGTGGAGGCCAAGTCATTGAATATATTAAAGACAGAGATAGAAAAGTTCTTGATTGTCAAGCGGATCAATGGTCATGGGGAGAAAGCGGGAGAATGAATTTGAGAAACTTATCAGCCATGATTGAATGGTGGAGCAGATTCCATTGCTGAATGGCCTAATTTCTGCTACAATGTCTTATGGTCTTATAGACTGCAGATGACTTGAAGGCATAGGACATGAACCAAGAGAAGAATATGCAAAGAATGTCAATACCAGAAATGCAATCCTGTTTGACCCTACTTTCGGATCCTCTATAATCTTGTTCAACATATTTTGTGGGAAGTGGACATCATATTAAGCAGCTTCAGTTGGCTGTAGCAATTTTATTCAGCAGCTTAAATTGACTGTCTTTGCTCACATGATCGAATGGCTTAATGAGATCAATGAAAACAACATACAATGATGTCTTTGCTCATGGTATTCTTCTTAATGCTACCAGTCTGAGAAGGTCCAGTCAATTGTACATCTCCCAGTTCGAAAACCATCCTGGGATTCATAATAAATGTATTCATTCCAACGTCTGCAGTTCAACATCTTCTACATAGCTACAAGAATTAACAGGGATTGCGTCTTTGCTGCCAAAGAGAAAGCTATTTTGTGGTATTACACTAATCCAAATAAAGTGCAATTTTCTGAGTTATCAGGTCATAAACTTCAACACTGACAATATTACTTTACACTGAATTTTGCACTGATAATGTTGAGGTAACAGAACTTGCCATAGTGATAAATTTTGCAGTAAAATGCAAAATTCTGCAAGCTGCAGTCCAATATACACTGTACTTATACCCGCTGCGTTCAACCAGTCCTCACCAATTGTAAATTCTTCAAAATTGAATTAGTCTTGCATTCTTTTTAAATCTTGTTTTTGTTTACATTGTGATTATAAAAAAGGCAATCTCTTAGTCACATATTTCTTGCCCAAACTATACTTTGCCACATGTACATAAATCTATTGCACAGTTCATGCTTAATATTTCTTGATTTAGATTCTGAATATCTCAATGAAGAGTCTTCAAGTCTTGCTCTTTCATGCCCCACTCAAAGATCTCCTTTAGCCATACAGTGATAGAGACAGTACGGAAACAGACCCTTCGGTCCAGCCGTCCATGCCGACAAGGTAGCCTAACTAGATCTAGTCCCAATTGCCAGCATTTGGCCATATCCCTCTAAACCCTTCCTATTCATAGACCTATCCAAATGCCTTTGAAATGTTGTAATTTTACCAACTTCCACCACTTCCTCTGGCAGTTCATTCTATACACGCACCACCCTCTGCATGAAAACGTTGCCTCTTAAGTCTCTTTTAAATCATTCCCCTCTTGCCTCAAACCTGTGCCCTCTAGTTTCGGATTCTCCAACTGTGGGGAAAAGGCCTTGT
The DNA here is from genome assembly GCA_024137785.1 of Ginglymostoma cirratum. Classification (NCBI taxonomy): domain Eukaryota; kingdom Metazoa; phylum Chordata; class Chondrichthyes; order Orectolobiformes; family Ginglymostomatidae; genus Ginglymostoma; species Ginglymostoma cirratum. The sequence continues at coordinate 13,884,319 of JAHRHZ010000088.1, read as the reverse complement.
CTATTCACCACATCCATGCCCCACAATTTTATAAGCCTCTGTAAGGTCACACCCCAGCCTCCAATGTTCCAGGGAAAATAGCCCCAGCCTACTCAGCCTCTCACTATAGCTCAAACCCTCCAACCCTGGCAACATCCTTGTAAATCTTTTCTGAACCCTTTCATGTTTCACAACATCCTTCCTAGAGCAGGGAGACCAGAATTGCACGCAGTATTCCAAAAGTGGCCGAACCAATGTCCTGTACAGCCACAACATGCTGTCTAACTCCTAGACTCAATGCACTGACCAATAAAGGCAAGTGTACCAAACACCACCTTCACAGTCCTGTTTACCTGTGACTCCACTTTCAAGGAGCTATGAACCTGCACTCCAAGGTCTCTTTGTTCAGCAACACTCCCCAGGACCTTACCATTGAGTGTATAAGTCCAGCCCTGATTTGCATTTCCAAAATCCAGCACCTCACATTTACCTAAATTAAATTACATCTGCCACTCCTCAGCTTATTGGTCCATCTGATCAAGATCCCGTTGTACGCTGAGATAACCTTCTTCTCTATCCAGTACACCTCCAAGTTTGGTGTCATCTGCAAACCTACTGAGCACACCTCCTATGTTCACATCCAAATTATTTATATAAATGGCAAAAAGCAGTGGACCCAGCACCAATCCTTGTGGCACATCGCTGGTCTTGGGCCTCCAGTCTGAAAAGCAACCCTCACCACCATCCTCTGTCTTCTACATTTGAGCCAGTTCTGTATCCAAATAGCTAGTTCTCCCTGTATTCCGTGTGACCTAACATTGCTAACCAGTCTACCATTAGGAACCTTATTGAACGCCTTACTGAAGTCCATATAGATCATGTCCACTACTCTGCCCTCATCAATCCTCTTCATTACATCTTCAAAATAATTCAATCAAGCTAATGAGACACAATTTCCCATACACAAAACCATGTTGACTACCCCTAATCAGTCCGTGCCTTTACAAATATATGTAAATCCTGTCCCTCACGATTCCCTCCAACAGCTTGCCCACCACCAACGTCAGGCTCACCGGTCTATAGATCCCTGGCTTTTCCTTACCACTTTTCTTAAATAGTGGAACCGTGTTAGCCAATCTCCAGGCTTCTGGCAACTCACCTGTGGCTAAATAACTCAGCAAGGGACCCAGCAATCACTTCCCTAGCTTCCCACAGAGTTCTAGGGTACACTTGATCAGGTCCCAAGGATTTATTCACCTTTATGCATTTTAAGACGTCCAACACCTCCTCCTCTGTAATATGGACATCTTCCAAGATGTTGCTATTTATTTCACCATGGTCTCGATCTTCCATATCCTTCTCCACAGTAAACACTGATGCAAATTACTCGTTTAGTATCTGCCCCATCTCCTGCAGTTCCACACGTAGGTGGTCTTGCTGGTCTTTCAGGGGCCCTATTCTCTCCCTTATTACTCTTTTGTCCTGAGTGTATTTATAGAATTCCTTTGGATTCTCCTTAGCCCTATTTGCCACTCCTATCTCATGTCCCTTTTTTGCCCTCCTGATTTCCCTCTTAAGTACACTCCTACTGACTTTATACTCTTCTAGGATTCACTCGATCTCTGCTGCCTATACCTGTATATGCTTCCTTCTTATTCTTGACCAAAACTTCAATTTCTGTAGTCATCCAGCATTGCCTACACCAACCAGCCTTGCCCTTTACCCTGACAGGAACATACTGTCTTTGGACTTTCGTTATCTCATTTTTGAAAGCTTTCCAATTTCCAGCTGTCCCTTTACCTGCGAAAATCTGCCTCCAATCAACTTTTGAAAATTCTTGCCTAATACCATCAAAATTGGCCTTCCTCTAATTTAGAACTTTAACTTTTACGTCCGGTCTATCCTTCCCCATCACTATTTTAAAACTGTATCAGAGATAAAAGGTACTGCAGATGCTGGAGAATCCGAGATAACAAGCATGGGGCTGGATGAACACAGCAGGTCAAGCAGCATCATAGGAG